>CM076579.1:475503091-475835852 GCA_034641835.2 Pinus albicaulis | reverse complement strand
GACAGTCCTAGTAGGAGTCTTCCTTCACAAATGTGTTCCCACGTGCATAACCGTACCCAGAATTCATTTCCTCTTCCATGATGAGCAACAAACCATGTAGGCACGACGTGGATCATGCCCATGTGCGGTTTTCCTCAAGAGGCCACCTGGAACATACTCAAACATGAAGGTAGCTGCAGAATCGCCGGTTAGCTACGGAATGTCTGCATTCTGCAGCTAGTTCCGGTCAAAATGCTTAACAATGGCAACAATCACAAAATTCAACAAGTCAGTCATGTAAACCATTCTAGAAGTAATTTTAACTATTTTTATTGATCAATTGGGTTTAAAATAGAAATGGACAAGGGAGAATGAGGTAAAATGAGGTGAAGGAAAGCACAAATTTGAGGCTCAACACCTGCTATGAAACCAACTCACAAAATGAAACTGAATAAACTTAGAATAGAAAACAATAACTACTTTCACACCTCCCCTACAATGATGCCAAAAAGTGATGACCCTTAGTATTACCACAAGAATTTTGGAACTCCTAAGGGACTCAAATTTAATTATTCACTTCGAGTCATAAAAAATTAATACGTATTGGTATTATATGTATAGTAGTGAATATATTCTACTCAGGTTGATCTAATGCAACTAAAGAGAAGTTAAAATGCACATTGAAAACCATGTTATAGGAAATGCTAAGTAAATTCAATGAAAAATAAATATATCACTTCTAACTTGCAAGAAAGGAAAAAACTAAAATGAATCATATTTTATTGCAGGAAAGTAAATGACAAAATGTAAACCATAATCTAATTACAAGAAGGTAAATGATAAGAATCAATTCTAATATTTTTTACATAAATTAAATATATTTTATCGTAGGAAAGTAAAGAACTGAATTAAACCTATGTTACTGGAAGGAATATAAAAAAAAAATCTTTCAGAATTCTATACAAAAATAAATCCTACCCTAATGTGCATGATAAATCAATTTTGCATATGAAAGAAGACAAATATATTACAAACCCTAATTGTAGAAATAAATCTAAAACCACTAGGGTAAAGCTCCTAAGGGGTCTATGAACCTCTAATTTTATCTCTAGGGGCTAATGCACATTATTAAATGTTGGGGAATGATATACACGATTCTAGTGCAATTTTGCAGGAATTGGAAGGAAATATGTGTATTGCTATAGGATGGTCATTTCTTATTATAGGAAACATTTGGCAGAAAATTTATGAGGTTTAAATGTGGTTTTAAGAGTTGAAAAGGTGAAGGATGGTTGTGTAAGGGAAAATAGGTCCTTTCCAAGCTCAGGCACACCCAATGGATCAACTCATACAAGGAACATACAAAAATGGAGCTTTCATGTAACTTAATTAGGAACAATTTGGCTACTTGGAAATTTGAAGAGATGTAAAAGAGTGTGCGAAAAGATGATTGTTACACAAAATCTTGTCACTATCCCTGAAATCCCCATCCTACACATTGGAGGATATTTCTGTGACTAATAAATAGTGTCATGCCTTGCAAAGACCATCATTGCATCCCTTGCCGTGAGGACAACATTCCCTCTGTTGACAATTCCCTGAGCAGATCATCTGAAACACTTGTTTTTTCTTTCGTGCTAGTAGACCCTTATGCCCTCGCGCAAATGAGGAAGATTAACACTGGGCCCCAAGCCCATTGGTTCTCTATCCCAGTGTTTTACCTATTCCAAGCTGTTTATGGAATCTTTTTTAAATATAGAGTTGAAATTTCCATCCTAACAACTTCATGGACAAGTCAGCTAGAGTGGTTCGACTGAATAACCATGGACTTCCTCCTTTGGCCTCTTTCTTCCACCTTTTGGGGAAACCTCCCAAGGGATAAGGCCTCCCTTCCATCATTGCAGGGATCCTAACCTCCTCCTCTCCCTCTATAAATAAAGATATCTTCCATTGATGCACTAGTTGAAAAGAGAGCTAAACATATTATGGTTGAATAGCTGAAGGGAAATCCTGTACATTAACAGAGTGATAGAACAAAAGAAAAGACCTTTTTTCTAGAGAGCTTAAGCTTGTGTCCTCATCCTGTTCGAATTCTCGATGATCCTTCAAGGCGTGCTTCGATTGAACCTCGCTGAAGGAGGTTGCGATGTCAAGGCTCCGATTGTAACTCTTTCTTCTATTTATATATATACATGACTATTGTTTGGATCCCATCTTGTGTTAATATGGTTTGTTTAATGCAATATGCTTAACCCTCCTTGACTGGTTATTTGATTATTAATGAAATCATCGTTTTGTATGCTACTCTTGTTTTTTGATCTTTTTGTAGGTATCTGAGCATTGTTGCATAAGGATTGTGACCTGTCAAAGCAGAGATCAAGAGGATACCACCACTACAGTGACGATAGCGTTGGACTCCAGGTAGGTCAATCTACCTTGTCCTTTTCATTCAGTAATTAGGAACCTACACTCTAGCTTGAACCTTTTTTGCTAGACCCAATCTAGGGCTAGAGGGATTGTCACTGTCTGCAGAGAGGATTTAACTTACCAACAAATTGGCAACCATATTGGGGATAAGTGTGAGTTTTTCGTTTTGTTTCCTATGCGAATTTGATCGTTTCCTTACTTGTCTACCTTTTTAGGCTTGCCTAATTGTCTGGAATACTCTTGTTCGACTCCAGAGTGTTAGGATTGAACTCTACTCATTGGTTTTTCCATTTTCCCTTAGTTATCCAGCTTGGCGCACTTTTTTCTTGAACAATCACGCCAATTGGCGCTTGTTGCTTTTGTTGCAGTAGTGCCAACCTCTATTTGGCAAGGATTATTGCCTCACAGTCGTGTTGAATCATGTAGGATTTGGTTTGACCCTGTTGATGAGTTTTTGGTCAGTTGTGCTTCACTCTGGCTTGTTTCCTGCTTAGCATTTAGCAATTTTGGAGTTGATTTGATAGTTGTAGGCTTGCTCTTCTGAGTTTTTTGTCCATCTTCTAATCGGTGCAATTCGGTAGCCCTAGAGTTTCTAGGTGCCTTTCACTCACTGAGCCTTCTGATTGAAGTTCGAGTATTTCTGTTTTTGTCAACTCGATTTCTTGATCGATTGCTTTCATATTTCTTCATCCCTTTGATTTTTTGGTATGTTGAATGATCCTTTTGGTTTCCATTTGACTTTCCATCTCACTGTTTCGAGCATAGATTACATTGCTCATTTGGGTCATTTTGAAATTTTTCGCTTTAATTGAAGGAGGGCATCATTAGTTTGAGTGCATGTGTGCTTGTATTGCTTTTGAATCATTCAATTTAGATATCTACATTCACAATACTCTAAAATAGTGTTTGCTTTAATTTTAATGTAATTAGTGTATTGTGTGCTTCATTCATTAAAAAACCAAAAAAATTACATTCTTTCGTTTTCATCAAAATGAAAAAGTTCTTTTGCATAACTAGTGCTTGATCAACTAGGAGAGAGTTTTTTCATTTTCATTTAGATTGTATTAGATTCATTAGGGGAATTTTTAGTACTTTTTGATTGTTTGTTTCTTTTTGAAAGATCTCAATCCTTCTCTTAAGTTAGCATTCATCGAATGAAAAATGGTGTTCTTTTGCATATAGCATGCATCTAGGACTTTGAGGTCAAAATTCAGTAAGGCCTTGAAACTGAAAACATTAATTCAAGATCAAATATAAAATTCATTCAATTAACATAAGGAAGCATTGGAACCTAACGCAAACATTTTTATCGGTCTAGGCTAGAGACGTGTTCCAGCGTCATTAAACATAGTAATTGTCGTTTTCCATCTGGCTTTAGACCGTGCTAGTACGGACTTGTGCTCCCCATACTGTCCCGTATATAATGGGAGACCCATATAGGTTCAAATAATTTATCCACATGAAGCCGAGTCTACCAACCTGTAACCGTGATACACCGAACACAACATTCGGGGAGACTAGCTGCACTTACGATAAGTCCTTAGTTATTTCTCTTTCATTTGATCACCAACGTGTATATGGAAGTTCACGGAAACTTGGTACACCCTCTTGTTTATATTACCTAAGTGGTCATTTCAATATTTTCATGACTCTTTAAAAATAGATGAGATCATTGAGCACTTGTCCTTTCACGCTCGTTTAAAATTGAAAGTGACTAGAGTCATATTTTTCATGTTTCTCAACTCTTAAAACATGAAACAGTGAAGTTTTGTTCCAGTGTCATAAAATTAATTACCCACAATCATATGCCCATTAAAATTTTTTCACTTGGCTTGTTTTTGTACTTCCTTAGACTCTAATCTTGAAGCCTTGAATTGGTTATCTCATTCTCCTTCCTGTGTTGAAATACTGTCACAGTGGTGGTGTAATATTCCAAAATGGAAATAGAAGAAATACAAGAAATGATAATGTAAAACATAGCAAATATGAAGATGAAATAAGAGGTATCAATATGCAACCATCATTTTATTAAGATATCAGCAACAATATACAAAAATATCTTGAGGGTCAATGTAATATTCCTTTTTGGGGATTCTCAAGATTCTATTTCAGAGATGGACTACAGAGACATTTACTGGTTATGTCTCCTTCCAAAGAAGGGAGATAACCAGAGGCTACCTGGCCAACTGTAGACTCTGCCTATAGAACTTGGAATAATCCCTTTCAAGAATCTCAACAAGGTCTTCAATGAAAATGTTGTATAAGAAAATTTGAGCAAGAATAACGTAGATCAGGGCTGGGATCCCCTCATTTATACTATATGTGACCTATATATATATAATTTCAGCTGAAACAAATAATTTTAAGCACATTAAATAGATTTACCACAATCAATACTAGCTAGAAATCAGCCAAGGAGAAGAGCTGTTACAACATGAAAACCCCAGCTGCTAGAATTGCGCAGTTTTGACTAAAGCTCAAACGAGGACAGCCAAAGATCTGATACTTCAGGGATATAATAGTAAATCAGATTTATATTTGAGCTTATTGCCTCTGCAATAGATTACAAAGAGAACTAGGGAAAAATCCCTTCAGAAATTAGAGCTGCAACTAGGAATAAACTGCAGAAATACATAGACATCATTATTTTTTTAGATGGTTCAGCTATTGTACATTAAATTTCAGATCTCTAACATATGTATGGATGAAACATCATATCTAATATATATCTAGAAACTAGAAAACTTTAAGAACAATATCCAATTGGAATTACATCAAAATATTGCATAATAAGATATAGATCTGAATTACAAATTGCAGTGCTGCAGAAAACCCAGAAATTTCTGAAGACAACTTTTATTGATGAACCAAACAAAGAACCCATCAAAAGTATCAGTATGGATCCCTCTCTTCTGCACAAAGTTAGCATCAATAAAATTTCCCCACTGTCAATGAGAATGGATACTCTTTGGTTCATAACTGAACCTTGCACTCTAAGAGTCAAATACTTGGGCACCCCTCTCAAAGAAGCAAGATTCCCACTAGTTGGAGAAAATGCTCCTTCTTATTCTCTCGATGATGATGGATCCTCCTCCTCATCATCACCAGCACTGTGACCTCTCCTCAGTCCATCATTTCCCTCTTCCTCCTCACAATTAGAGAATACTTCAATATAGTGTGCTCTTCCAGCAGCACATCTATGTCCCAGTACCCATGGCTCTTGACAAGTGAAACATAATTTATTTTTCCTCAACTCCCTCTGTGATCATTGTCAAGAAGTTTTTTCAGTGAGCTCTCCTTGGGTGGAGCAGCTTTCCCCTCCTTCCCCTTGGAAGAGTGATTGGATTTGCTTGGTAAGGTTGCATTTTCCCTTGGCAAGGCATCTTGGAGATCTCTAGTTCTTTCAATGGCATCATGCAGAGTGATGGGCTTGGTAGACTTAACCAACCCATGAAAAGGTTCTTCCAGGCCATCAATGAACATATAGACTCTCCTTACTACTGAAAGATCAGGAACCATCATAGACAACCTCAGGAATTCAAAGATATAGGCCTCAGCATCTCCTGTTTGTTTAAGCTTTGCTAAGCTTATAAAAGGGGCCTCTAAATCTTTCTGATCAAATCTCTCCACTAGTCTCCTAGTGAACTCAGCATAAGTGGACACATTGTTGTGCCCTAATGTAGCAAGTCCATGAAACCACTAGTTGTGGGCTTCTCCCTCAAAATGTAGTGCAACAATCTTGATGGCTTCTGCTTTAAGCACTTTATTCAGCTGAAAATAGATGTCCAACTTCTACACCCATGCTTTAGCAGAGCAAGAGGGTGATCCATAAAAATTAGGCAAGAAGAACCTGCCCATGGTGTGGTGCCTCCCATGAAGGAAACGTCCATCTCTATACTGCTGCAATGGCCTTCTCCGGTCCTTCAGATGACAGAAGTCTTGAAAGCTCAAGTTATCCTTGAACCTTTGACTTTGTGAATCATATTCTACAAAGTAGCCTTCCAAAGAGGTTGGCTCTTGAAGCCCTTCATTCTCTATAGCCAATAATGTAGGCATTGTAGAGCATTGTGAAATCTGTGGGACTTGTGGCAAGCTCACAGGTTGACCAGTCCCAAATTGAGACATTTTAGAACTTTATCCTTGATGGATTCTTCGAAGGGACTCCCTCATTCTATCTATCCTTATCTCCTTTATCCCCTTGGGTAGATCTTGCATAGCTTCCAAGAGAGTTTTTGCAAACTCCTCTACCTCCTTATCTTTGTCATTCACCAATTCAGGGGCTTTCCCCTTGTCTTGACCCTTGTTAAGGCCAATAGTAGTATAGTCATACTTTCTATGAATTCTATTCTAGTATCTCCTATCCCTCTCAGAAAGAGGATCTTCATCTTCGAAATGCAACATGACTGAGGCTCCAATGCTAGCACAGGCTGTGCCAAGAGTGGAGCTCTGATACCACTATAATATTCCTTTTTGGGGATTCTCAAGATTCTTTTTTAGAGATGGACTACAGAGGAATTTACTAGTTATGTCTCCTTCCAAAGAAGGGAGATAACCATAGGCTACCTGGCCAACTGTAGACTCTGCCTATAGAACTTGGAATAATCCCTTTCAAGAATCTCAACAAGGTCTTCAATGAAAACGTTGTATAAGAAAATATGAGCAATAATAACACAGATCAGGGCTAGGATCCCCTCATTTATGTTGTATGTGACTTATATATATATATATATATATATATATATTTTCTGAAACAAATAATTTTAAGCACATTAAACAGATCTCCCATTGTCAAGACTAGCTAGAAATCAGCCAAGGAGAAGAGTTGTTACAACATGAAAACCCCAACTACTGGAATTGCGCAGTTTTGACTGAAGCTCAAAGGAGGAAAGCCAAAGATCTAATAATTCAGAGATATAATATTAAATCAGATTTATATTTGAGATTATTTCCTCTACAATGGATTACAAAGAGAACTAGGGAAAAATCCCTTCAGAAATTAGAGTTGCAACTAGGAATAAACTGCAGAAATACATATACAACATTATTTTTTCAAATGGTTTAGTTGTTGTACATTACATTTCAGATCTCTGACATATGTATGGATAAAACATCAGATCTAATATGGATCTATAAACTATGAGACTTTAAGAATAAGATCTAATTGGAATTACATCAAAATATTGCATAATAAGCTGTAGATCTGAATTACAAATTGCAATGCTGCAGAAAACCCAGAAATTTTTGAAGATAAATTTTATTGTTGAAAGAGATTAGATATATAGAGACATGGATCAGCAACCCAATCCATGGATCACCAAGGGAAGGCAAGCCTAACACCAAGAGATCTTCCTCCAAACTGATAGCAAACTGAAATAAGAAAGCCCTCTCACAAAATAACGCAGTATGGAGTAGAAACTGCACAGAGGGTGAAGGAGACTGAATAAACTTGAATGAAATTACAGATCTGATGAAAAATATGGATAGAATATCTCTTTGGAGGCTGAATAACACACTCCAATAGAGAAATCCTCTCAAAACAAGCTAGATCTAAACAGATCTAGAACACCACTTGCTACAAAAGATAGCAGCTGCAAAACCCTCAATGGGCTAGCGTTGCTAATGAAAATAGAGTTGGGCCTCCAACTAGATAGTGGCTCACTTCAGAAAGGAACTCCTCCAATGATCCTCAAGGGAAGAGATGAAACCCCTAAATAGGAATTTTAAACACAATCCTCCACTAAACAACAAAGAATGGTATTTGTCTAAGCAGACAAACACTTCAGAAATATGATCTATCAACAACCTCTTCATGTGCCTTCTTCTCCTTTTTATAACATAAGAAAGCTCTTGCAAACCCTAAACCACTTTGATGAGTTAGCTATTTTCACATTAGAGGCTCCCTTCTAGAACTGTGCAATCCCTTTTGGAGATGCAATGAACCTAGACAGTGCAGTTGACTTGGTCAAGGTGGACCCAACCTTGGCTCAAACCTCTTTCACACCTGCAAGTGATTATTTACATAGCCCTGATTTGTCTTTATTCACATGGGCATTGATTTATTCAAAAAATTTAGGAGTTTTACATGTCCTCCTTTATTCATTTATTCATAAAACATAAATTAAATCAAAATTTAATGTCACCTCTTAGCTAAGGCTAAGTAATAACATTACAGCCAAGCCACTCAAGCAATAAGAACAAGCCTCCAATGATCAGAATAATCAGCACATCAGTTGATGCTATTATATAGAATGTCGGAAAGCAGTGACAGAAATATCTATATCGGTGTAGCTGCTATTGTAAACATACATCAATGTAATATGGCTGATAGATACAAATAAATGCCCAAAAAGGAAGATGCAGGCTCCAATACAATATTTCTAGCCAACCCAGAAAGGTTGCTAGAAATACCAAAGAAAATATACAATGTGACAAATAACCCTAGGATTAATATGCCACTGCAAACTGGAACTGAATAGAATGAGGCTATGATAGATCTGAAATGATAATTCCCTCCTCCAATGGTATTTATCAATAGAAATATGATCCCTCTATTCAGAAATAGAGCCTCCTGATGAGCTCAAAAAAACCCTCCCAGCAGCTGCCTCTAACAATAACGCAGATCTGGACTGAAACTGTTTGAGATAATGCCTCATTTATGATGCATACTATAGATTAGGGATTGGTTTGGTTTGTTGGAGGATGTTGAGAGATTCTCTCAACTTCTCCCTTCAAGGGTGGAATTAGTTGGATCTCAGCAGCACTATAAAATTGTGATATATTCATTTGATTAATATATAGAAATTAATTTTTTGTGTGTATCTCTGCTCTCATGATTTCTAATTTGGTATCAGAGCTTGGCTGGGCTTAATCCCTCACGGGAGTACCCAGGAATATGTGAGAGCAATGATTGTCAAACTGCTGTTAAAGGAGAGTAGAGTAGATAGTTTAGTGAATTTATTTTCTGGGTGAAAGTTTTTTTTGTATATTTGTTATTTTTTTGTGTGTGAGATTAAGAACTAGGCCTGGATTCGTACTATCCTGATCCTGTTTCAGATTGTTACTCACGTGACAGACTACTTCTTTCTACTTGAGCCGCCCATCTCCATCCTTCATGGTGGACAACCCAGACTCGACGTCGTCGGTTTTCCCAGGGTTTGAGAAATCCTCCCACTCGAAAGACAGGTGCCAAGACGCATTGAATGAAATGTTTTTGACGCATTTTAATGCGGACTCTTGGAATTTGAGGTCATTACTATTACTAGTCTTGACGCAGTACCTGTGCATCACCGTGATCCGTTTCAACACAATGAGGAATTCTTCGAAACAGTCGCCATCTCTGCACCTGCAAGGTCTCTTCGGAATTGGATTTATGCCGTCTCCCTTCACCTCTACCTTCTCTCCATTCCTGGTCCAATATATTGATGATTCCAGTGGGCGCTTTATCGTAGTTTCCATGAACTCTCCCATCACCAGTGGCCTATGGGGTTCGATCCCAGAACCTGTGAACAATGACTATGTATCTTTTCCTTCGACGTCTTGGCTCAACTTCTCCCTGTGAGTGTGAATAACAATCCAGCGCGAGCACCCGGCATTTATATATATATAGAGGAGGAACTTTGGAAGGAGGGATGGTGCCATGACTCGCATGGTTGAGATTCAAGTGTGCCAATCGATGTTGACATGCAGTTGTGGCTATTATGGTATGCGAGCATATAGTTATGATCATGATAATAATGGTCAATGGTATCATTTGAGCATTGCATTCACAAGCCATTCTTGAATCTCGATAGTGCGCCAACTTCTTTTGTGTTTTGTCCTGTCATGCGTTGGGGTCACAGTCAGTTACAGTAGGAAAATCAAAAACATGAAAGGCATTAGAGCCGTGCATCAATTGATACGATTAGCAGTGATTGCTATCTGTGGCACTCAAGAAAAGAATTGTGTGTAGCTTTTTAATATGTAGAATTATGAATTTTTTTTTTTTGCGAGATTTGTATAGTGCAGAATCAATTATTGAACAAATTAGCATTATTTAAATTAGTCGTTCTCGACGTTCTTCGGTGCCGAGAGAACAATTGGCTAATTTGATTGTGTGAATTTGTTATATGTTGATGGGTCTTGTTGCTCCTCGGGCTTCAAGAGCATCGGTTACAGGTTATACAATGAGATCCTTGTATGTAAAGGTCACTTTGTAGGATTGATCACTGATCATATTCTGTACCTAGAATATTTTCCTAGAGACTGTTGAAATTTATTCTTCGGGGTTATTTCACAGATGGAAATATTTCAATAGGATAGTTCAATGTCGAGACTCTTCTTCAGGGGTGTCAAGAATATTTGATCTTACAAATTCAGCATTGCTAGTCAGAAACAAATGTATTTTAAATGGGTTGAATGGTAGCTCGAAAATGGTGGAGAAAAGAGCATTGTCTATGAGATCTCAGAGTGGGTACAAATGTTAATGAAAACCAGAGCAGACAAATGTTTGTATTAAATTAGTGTGTTCTCCATTTCTGTAATGTAGGCATTAAGGGGGGGTGTTTGAGATAATGCCTCATTTATGATGCATACTATAGATTAGGGATTAGTTTGGTTTGTTGGAGGATGTTGAGAGATTCTCTCAACTTATCCCTTCAAGAGTGGAATTAGTTGGATCTCAGCAGCACCATAAAATTGTGATATATTCATTTGATTAATATATAGAAATTAATTTTTTGTGTGTATCTCTGCTCTCATGATTTCTAATTGAAACTGCACTGTGAGGGTAGATGGTTGGACTGATGCCAAAAATGTGTAAATATTACCAGGAGCCCTCCTTGTTGATGCTCCAATGGATAGGCTACCCCTCCACTAAAAAGCAAGCCCAGAAATGGCTCTATGTGATCCTCGTTTGTTGCACCCTGCAACACAACCTAGCTCTAAACATAAACTACACTGTAGTTGAAGGAGGTAGCTTGGCCAAAATCCCAGAATGAGGAAATGTAGCCCATAGAACCTCTCCTTCCCTAAGGATGAGGTAAGGCTTCCAGATCAGGAACACCCTTGTGCTAAACAACACAGAAACCCTGCTAAATAGCAAAAGGATGCAAAATGTAAACAGACCAATATCAAATGATAATATCCAACATGAATAACAGTGGTTGCCAACCCCTCCATATATAGTGTGTGAGCCTTCTCACATTGGGTCCCATCCATACTTTCCACTAAGCTGATGCAAGTTGTCCTCCACTAAAACTGGTTTGTCTCATCATGAACTCCACTCCTCCATGACAACATTGTTGACTTCGTCAAAGTTGAACTATTCAACATGTATTCCCTCCAATTCACAACCAAAGGTGCTTAATCCAGCTGCCTATTCTTCCTCCTTTGACATTAGGAGTGTTATTATTACTTCTAAAGGGGTTTATGGGCCTCCCTACCCACTTATTCACCTACCTAGTGATAAAACAAACAATAATATTCCATTTAGATGAAGGCTAAATTTTTGGAGTATTATAGCCCTCCCGTCCAAAATGTTTCTTGTCGTTAAGAAACTGTAAAGGTGGTACAAAATTCCCCCCTTCCTCTTCTTGTGGCCTCCCCATAAATATTCCCCACCACTGCTCAAAATAATCTGCAATAAATCTTCCATCCAATGGTTCCTCCCAAGTATTCAAAAACAAATGGCTCACATCATGAGAAAGTGGAAGGTGTAAGTGGAAAAATTCTTGTTGTCCAATGGCCTCCTCAAGGTAGGAGTGATGAAAAACATAAGGGATCTCATTCCCAATGAGAGACTCCCATACTCATGCTATCATCCAAATGAAATGAGCCATTCTAGGTAGCTCATCAAAGTACTCCTCAACCCCCGGTTTATGCAATGTATTGGGGCTGCATGGAGAGATCAGATTTTTCCACCCATGTTGTTTCTCCCTCCATTTATGATATGTATGGTGCTGCTATTGATCTTGGGACGAAATTATATGGTCTCCAAGAATGTCCAAAGTTACCCCACCAATCAAAACATCCATGAAGTGCCTCTCCCAAGAACACAAGTTCTCCAATTGGCTCCCCCCACATGAAGGCAAGAGGTGTAGTGTGGAAATAATGGTTTGCCCATTTTTTCTCCTAAAAAATGCAACATATGAAGTATGGAGAATCATACTCCAAATGGGCACTTCCAACTCTTATGCCATCCTCCCAACAAAGCTTCCCATAAGAGCAAGAAAATCATCAATACATGGAAGCAAAAGCAAATAAAAACAAGCTGCCATATGACAATCAGGAGGTGGATCATAGTTCCATATGTGGAACCAGTGCAATGAATCCCCTACCTCCCTCAAAAAAAAAGTGTAAAAAGTGTCTTTTCAGCCACTTGTTTGCTGCCACAATCATCCTACAAGATGGAATCATGAAAGTAAAAATTGGTGCCAATGGTGCACACCAAAAATCATGTGGCATTCCCCACAAACCACAAATAGAATGGCCAACCTCATTGCTGCAAATGGCCTCAAGTACATCATAATACAATATACAATAAGAAATGATCCTCCTTGATACAATATGCTGCTCAAAAAAAGCAAGAGAGTACAAATCATAATGCATAAATGTACATCCTCTACTATGTACCTTAGTCATTGAGCTGAAATGGCTCAACTGAAAGTTCTCCCTCACTCTCAATGAGTAGGGAAGAGGTTGTGACAACCTCTCCATCATCATCTAGGCTATGCATATCTCCATATCATCATTTGGTTATGGATCTTTTCCAAATGGTACAACACTGTTAGCTCTTTTTTTCTCATCCCCTTCATCAATGTTTTAAAATGCCTCATCATCAATGAGAGACCCTAGATATTGGTCTTCGCTTGAAGGAGGAACCTCCATGTCTTCATCTATAGAAGAGGGCTCTTCAAGAAGTGGGGATCTTGCCCTTGGAAAGGTATCATGCATGTTTTTATCCCCTTCAACAAAAAGATGGAGTGGAGTTGGAAAAATAGATCTCTCCAACTCATGCAAAGGGTTTGTTTGTTTTGGTTTGTTTCACTCCACCAAAGGTGTTTCAAAATGTATTCCATCAAACATTTCCACTATCCTCCTAGTGAACCTTGCATAAGTAGAAGTATTTGCATTTTTTAGTGAAAAATATTCAAATATCCACCAAGCATAGGCCTTACCTTCAAAATGCAACGCTGCAAGTTTGATGGCTTCATCTTCAGAAACTTGGTGTTGCTGCAAATAGGTGTCTAGCTCCTCCACCCAAGCCCCAGCTGAACATTTAGGTGAACCATCAAAAGTAGATAGAAAAAATCTACCCATATCATGTTGCTTGCTCCTCTCCACCTTGATCTTGCAAAACTCTTGGAAGTTGATGTGATATTTGAACCTCTTAGTTTGAGATTCATATTCTTGCAGATAATCACTAAGAGTCTCCATCTTTGGCCTTTCTTCTTTCTTTCTCTCTCTCATAGTAAATATCGGCATAATATTGCACTATGAATCATGGTGTGTAGCTACATGCTCACCCTCATCATGTGAAAATCTAGATTTTGTTTTAGATTCAAACTCCCTTGGAGATTCCTTACACATCTTCCTTCTCATCTTCTTGATATCTCCATGAATGCTCTGCATAGTTTGAAAAGGAAGCTTTGAGAGCCCCTCTTCCTTACTTCCTCCAATCAATGGATTCATGTCTCTATTTTCTCTATACATCTCCTCTTATTTGAGATAATATTCTCCTTATGGTGACATATTGGCTGAATGCACAGGCTGAGCCAAGATTATGCTCTGATACCACTGTAATATTCCAAAATGGAAATAGTAGAAATACAAGACATAATAATGTAAAACATAGAAAATATGAACATGACATAAGAGGGATAGATATGCAGCCATCATTTTATTAATATATCAGCAACAATATACAAAAATATCTCGAGGGTCAAGCCACTCAAGCAATAAGAACAAGCCTCCAATGATCAGAACAATCAACACATGAGTTGTTGCTACTGTATAGAATGTCAGAAAGTAGTGACAGCGATATCTATATCACTGTAGCTACTCCTGTAAACATACATCAATGTAATATGGCTGATAGATACAAAGAGATTCCCAAAAAGGAATATGTGGGGTCCAATACAATATTTCTAGCCAACCCAAAAAGATTGCTAGAAATACGAAAGAAAATATACAATGTGACAAATAACCTTCGGGTTAATATTCCACTGCAAACTCGAACTGAATAGAATGAGGCTATGACAGATCTGAAATGATAATTCCCTCCTCCAATGGTATTTCTCAATAGAAATCCGATCTCTCTATCTAGAAATAGACACTCCTGATGAGCTCAATGAACCCTCCCATCAACTGCCTCTAAAAATAACGTGGATCTAGACCGAAACTACTCTATGAGGGATGGTAGATGGTTGGCCTGATGCAAAAAATGTAGAAATATGCCCAGTGGCCCTCCTTGCTGATCCTCCAATGGATAGGCTACCACTCCACTGAAAATCAAGCCCATAAATGGCTCTATGTGATCCTCCTTTGCTACACCCTGCAACACAACCCAACTCTAAACAGAAACTGTTACACCATTTTTTGGTCATCTAACCTACTATCATTAGATGGACCCAAGTACACCATGTAAGACCAATTTTACCCTAAGTAAAATTTCTTTCACTATGTAAAATAACTTAATAAACCACATTTATTAGGTTGTTTATGGTCTAAACAGGAAACCCCAAAAGGAAATATTAAACAAATTTATATTTGTTTCATTTTCCTCATGGAATAATTAATTAAATAATAATTTAATTATTATTCCTGGTCATGTTTAACCCAAAACAAAGAAATTAATTAGATAAATCTCTATTTATCTTATTATTTTCTAGGAATAATTATTTAAATCTTATTTAAATAATATTCCTTGTTAAATATGACTAAATCACCCATAAATAATTAAATAAATCATTATTTATTTGATTATCTTTCAACTACTTCCTTAAAATGATAAATAAATCATTTATTTATTTATTATTCACAAATAAAGGGATTTGACCCAAGTCAAATACTTTTTCCCTCCAACAAATATAATAAAATATTCCATAAAAGGTGGATCTAGATTTGGTTAATGTTATTTTAATCATGCAACAAGATCTAGAATGACCCAATATTTTGTTATAAATAGGAGGGTTTTTCCTATCATTCTTCACCTTTTGTTGCCTATTAGATCACTCTGGATCTATACACTTGGTCACATTTTCCATTATTTGTTGTGTGAGCTCCCTTTGAGTTCTATCTTTGTCTGGGTTTTCTACACCAACAGGAGAGAGAAATTCTAGATCTGAAGTGCTGAGGACTTCCAAGAACCCATCCCATTGAGGAGAATTTGAAACACCTTCTTGTTTTCCTCCCAGGTGCCCTTAATACAAAAAATTCTTTCAAAAATTGTTCTTGTCTTGTCTATTGGATGTATGGAGCAAAACCTTATTTTTACTGCTTAATGTCTCTATATGCATAGATCTGGTTTTTTGCAGCACTTGTCTTGATCAACTAACCGCAGATCTGAAGATATTGGCAGCCATATTTGATGTTAGGTCTATAAGTTATGTGTAGCTAAAGTGGTCTTTTTTCAGACACTTCGACAAAAGATTCATACTAAAAACTGGCGACTCCACACGGGTTTTCAATTACGACCGCTGTTGTTTTTCATATTCCTGCATATCCAGCTACTTCAGACCCTAGGGTTTCTTTTCAGTTTTTTTTTTTCCTATTTTCCTTTTGTTTTTCACCTATAAAACCCTAAAACATTAAAAGGATGAGGGCGAATTGTGGCATAGGAGATTGGGCCATCTTTACCATGGAGCCTTGAAAGTCATGAAGCAGATTTCTATTGGTCTTCCCAGCGGTACACTTGCGCAGTCAGACACATGCAAGGGATGTACTATGGGAAAATATGTAAAATCCACCTTTTATGAGAAGGAAAACCGAGCTTCGGGGATCCTTGAGAGAGTTCACACAGACATGTGTGGTCCTTTCTCTGTTGCTTCGACAATAGAACATAAGTACTATGTAATATTTTTTGATGGCTTTTCTCGTAAGTGTTGGACCTTATTCATGCAGAAGAAAGATCAAACATTCTCTAAGTTCTGTGAGTTTAAAGCACTGGTGGAGAAAGAGTCGGGGAAACAAGTGAAGGCTCTTAGGAGCGATAATGGTGGAGAATACATCTCTAACGAATTCAAGAACTTCTGTAGCAAAGAAGGAATTCGAAGAGAACTCATAGCGCCTCATAACCCACGGCAGAATGGTGTCGCAGAGAGAAAGAATAGAATGATTGTGGGTGCAGCACAAGCGATGTTGCATGATCAAGGCCTATCGATGCATCTCAGAAGCATGAAACACAGCGGTACCTGTGCAGAATCGTTGTCCTCATAGTGTACTTGGCATGAGTACACCTTAAGAGGCTTTCACTGGTAAGAAACCTCATGTTTCACACTTTAAGATTTTTGGCTCATATGTTTATGTGCATGTGACCAAGGACACCAGGAAGAAGATAAAACCAACAGCTGAGGTTGATATTTTTGTGGGGTACATTGAAACATCCCATAATTATTGTGTGTATTTTCCAAATAGAAGAACGACTATGGCGCAACTGGATATAAAATTTGACGAGGAGAAAGCCATGCGGTTTTCCCTTGAGAGGGAGTTGGACTTGCATGCAGAGGAGGAACTGTTGGTTCCCAAGGAAGAGTCTCAAGATGTGGATCAGCCACATGTGGAGGTTCATG
This sequence comes from Pinus albicaulis, assembly GCA_034641835.2. Classification (NCBI taxonomy): domain Eukaryota; kingdom Viridiplantae; phylum Streptophyta; class Pinopsida; order Pinales; family Pinaceae; genus Pinus; species Pinus albicaulis. The sequence goes on along the minus strand of CM076579.1, from coordinate 475,818,681 downwards.
GAGTGGAGGAAAACACTCATGCAGAGCCATCCATCAGAAATGGCAGAAAGCACACCACAGAATCTGATATATTGAGACTTGATGTTGTAGAGAACGTAGGAGCCCCTACCTCACAGCGCAGACAGAGACAGTCTCCTGAATGATTTACTGGATACATGGCTCTTATGAGAAAATGTATTATGAATAAACCATCTTCCTTTCAGGAAGAAGTGCAGCAGCCAACTTGGGTTGATGCAATGGTGGAGGAGTATGACTCCAATGTAAAAAACAGTGCATGGGAAATTTTCCCAAGACCAGTCAACAAATCAGTGGTAGGTTCGAGATGGATATACAAGGTAAAGAAAGCTATTGATGGAAGTGTGGAGAAATAAAAGGCCATATTTGTGGCCCGGGGATTCTCACAGATTGAGGGGGTAGATTATGATGATACTTTTGCACCTGTTGCAAAGTACTTTTCCATAAAATCCATCCTTGCACTCTCAGTGCAGATGGGCTGGTGCATTCATCAGATGGATGTGAAAACTAGGTTGCTCAATGGGATCATTGAGGAAGAGGTGTACATAGAGCATCCTGAAGGTTTTGATATCTTCAACAGTGAGTCGCATGTGTGCTGACTCAAGAGAGCATTGTATGGGCTAAAGAAAGCACCCCGTGCTTGGTACACTCGAATAGACAACTATTTCACCGGACTGGGCTTCACCAAAAGTGAAGCAGATGCAAACCTGTACCAGATTGTGGTTGAGGGTAAGCTATTGATTATTTTTCTTTATGTTGATGATATAATTTTTACTGGTGATGAGCAGCTGATACACTCATGCAAAGAGGATGTTGCAAGGGAGTTCGAAATGAAGGACATAGGACTCCTTCATTATTTCCTTGGATTGGAAATATGGCAGTAGGATGGTGAAATTTTTGTGTCTCAAGGAAAGTATGCAAAGGAGATACTGGGTAAGTTTAACATGGAGAGCTGCAAACCCATGGATACTCCTCTTCCAAGAAATTGGAGGAAAGAGGATGCTACTTATGGAGAGGTATTGGATGCTATTGTCTACCGACAATTAGTGGGTTCGCTAATGTATCTAGTGAACACGAGACCAGACATTTTCTACGTAGTTAACCAACCGAGTCAAGCTATGGTTAATCCTACCAAGATCTTTTGGAAGGCAGGGAAGCATGTCCTGAGATACCTGAGGGGCACATCAGAGTATGGTCTATGATACAGACGGACAGAGGGAGTGAAATTGCATGGCTTCACGGATGCAGACTGGGATGGCAGTCCATCGAACAAAAAGAGCACATCAGGAGAGATATTTAGTATCGGGTTGACAATATTTTCTTGGGACATCAGGATGCAATGATCCGTGGCACTCAGTTTAGCGAAAGCAGAATACATGGAAGCAAGTCAAGCTGCATGTGAGGCTATCTGGATGAGAAAGATCTTGGTTGGTTTGTTTGGTTCTCAGATGGATCTGACATTGATTCATTTTGATAATTAGAGTTGCATTAAACTCTTGATTAATCCTGTGTTTCATGATAGGTCCAAGCATATAGATATCTAGTACCATCATCTCAGAGATTGTGTGCAGAGAAGAATCATGTTGCTTCAGTACATTCCCACAGAGGATCAGGATGCATATATTCTGACAAAGGCGCTCACTAGGAGAAAATTCGAATGCCATAGAGACAGGATCGGGGTGAAGGATAATCTCTTTCTTATTGAGAAGGAGTGTTGATATTCAACAAGAAAAATTCAGCAGTCACATAATTGCATTAAGCACCTAAAACTATGGTGGGTCCCACAGTGCTATTTTTAAGTGCATGTCTATTTTTAGCTATCCCTTAATTAGAAATGGACATTAAAATGTAATATATTCTCAATGATAACTTGTAACAAGTTAACTGAGTGTGATATAAACTTATTTAGCTCATGGAATTTGAGTTAGAGGTTGTTGGTGAGGCATGCAGAATAATTCTAGTTGTAATGGAGTTCAGAGTGTAGTTGTGCATTAGTTAATGCATGCTGTAAATTATTTTAACTCAATTAAGTGAGTTATGTTGAATATTGCAACAAGAAACAGTGAAAGTGGCATCTAGAAACATCATTCCTTGATCCTAGTGAAAAATAATCACCTAAACTAGGTGGGGCCCACACAGGCTATTTTTAGGTGTATGTCTATTTTTAGAATGGTGAGCATATTCTAAAATTAGTAGGATGTTGATTCTAGATGGTTTAGAAAATTCTATCTTTGGATGAATTTCTATTTTTAGAAGATGGGCGAAGTCTATTTATAGATCGCTAATCTAAAAATAGAATGCATGTCGATTATTATTAGCCCTTCTTAATAACCAGACAATATATAGTAACTTATTCTCTTGGAGAACTTTATTTCAGTGAACAGATGTGGCACATCAGTGGACTGAAGGAATTTCAAATTCCTAGGGTGGTTGGTGACTCATGCATGGAGGACTTAGTTATAACTGGCAGTGGCAAATTGTAACAGAGTTGGAAGAATAGTTATGTGAGTTGTTATTTTGTTTAACTCAGTTCAGTGAGTTAAACTTAGTTGTGCTAGTTGTAACTGAACATACACTAGTGAAAGATGAGTGAATTAATTCACAAGTAGTGTCTTACTTTCAACTAAAAAAATACAGCAATTAACTACTTACATGTTAGATCCAGTGGAGACCTAGTGGAGAGATAGGTGAAAGGGTGAGATGGACTATCAATTGTGACTATAGTGATGCATTCAATGCATCTACACACACATTGGAGATGCTTATGAGGATTGCACAGTTAAGGCAAGGTAAGGTCGAATTTATTCAAGGGTCTTCTTCAGCAGGGATTGTGCAGTGGAGGCAGGCTGTCAGGAGGCAAGAAATTGGTGCATAGATATGCAAATTTCTACATGACGGTGTGTGACGATTGTAGATTGTACTGAGAGCTCTATGAGCTAAGCTTTGTATGAGATTGTTACATATTCCATTGATATACATAATATATGATAGTTGGGGTTTTTAGCTTTAAGCTTTCCCAGTAAAACATCTTGTTATGTGCGATTGATTTGCTTCATATGTGTTTTGCAATTGGCGATTTAATTTCCACAAAGAATTAAGTGGAAGGATTTTGTATTTAACATAAGATTAATTTGTTAGATCAGGAGAGTTCGGTAATATACATGCATATTGTATAATTTCTACAAGTTAAGGTCAGTTGTGCTAGTTGTAACTAAAGATACACTAGTGAGAAGTCAAGTGAATTAAATATTATTTAATTCACATGCAGTGATCTCACATGCAATTGATGTTTTACTATTATTAGTTACATGCATGTCAGTTCCAGTGGAGACCCAGTTGATATGTAGTTGAAAGGGATGTTGACTATCAGTTGTGAAAATATTGGGTTGCAGCCATGCACCCAAACACCCATTGGAGTGCCCATGATCCTTGCGCAGTTTAGGAAGGCCAGAATTCCTAAAATATAGGGATTGAATTGAGCAGGAATTGCACAAGCAAGGCAGGCTGTCTGGAGGCAGTAAATTGGCTAATGTTGGTCAGTTTTATCCGAGACAGTGTGAGACAATTAGCTGGGTACTGAGGGCTCTTGTGAGAATATTTTTGTATGTAATTGTTTCATGATTCCTTGTGGAATATACAATATAAGATAGTGGGGTTTTGAGCTGCAAGATTTCCCCATGAAATTATCTGCGTTTTGTACGATTGATCTTTCTTCATGTTCATGTGATTAGCGATTGTGTTTTTAATTCCAAAAAATATTTGTAGAAGCGATTCAATATTTAACTTTAGAACATTGTTAGATCGGATGAATCCAAGATATACATGTTTGTTGCATAATTTCTACAGTAAGCTATAGGTTGATAAAGAAATATAGTCCATCAAGGAAGAGAATCTAATAGAGGACGAACTCTGCAGTGACTTTAGAGAGAAAGGGTGAAAGTATCTAATTGTTATGAAATCAGAGCATCATAGATGAATTCTGAAACATTTTCTTTCAATTAAATATTGAAGATAACACATTAAATGAATTACCGATAAAGGAAGACATTCACATAGAGGAGTACGGACTAGGAAAACATATCATATGAATCTTTGATATGACAAACTTTTGCACTTCTGCTCTGGAAATCTTTTGTAAATCTCAAAAAGTATGAAACAAAACACAAGGTTTTTCACTCCCAAAATTGAACCCTTGTTTTATATAAAACAAAGTTTTTATAGATTAATAAAGTTAACCCGTTATTCCTAATTTCAATCCACATACTAAAAGGAAATCTGAAAACTACTGCTAGATGTCGCGACTTATTGGAGTTGGAATCAAATCTTGGAATCTAGAATGATCCACTTGGTTGATCTTCTACCATTTGTACTCAATAATTAATGATTCAGTACTAACTATTTATATTTTATAGCTCTATGCATAATTTCCATAAATATAGTACACTTGATCATTCAAAATCCCAAATTTGAATAGAAGCTTTGGCTAGGTGTTCTCTGCTTGAGCATTTGGAAGTATTCTTCGATAGAGAGGCACTTGAAAATTTATATTTCCTTTTGATGATAGCTAGACACCTCTACGTACACTGGTATTCAATTTGGACATTTGGGCGCTATGTTGGCATTTGGCAATGAAATTGGTAGTCAAAATGGGAGTATTTGGGAATTTTTTCCAATAACTAAGGAGGAGGTAATATCTCATTCCCAAGTCGAAATGATGAGGTGGCTCATCTAAGAATTTTTAAGAAAAATAAATTTGGAGAATTTCTAAAAAATAGGGTCCAATGATCCATTTGTCTCTCCAAAACCGTGACATTTGTGTAAAAACTGAGAGAAATATTTTCAAATGATCCCATTCCCAACAAAAACCTCCTTTGGTTTCCAAAAATTCATTTCGAATTGTTCATAAACTCCACTTGAAGACAATAACTAAAACATGAAAAAACATAGTGCTATAGAAAATTTTGGCAGTGCCTTTTCTCTTTCACTTCACATTCGTCGACCATTCCTTGGATTAATTATGTATATATGCCCACCTTAGATCATAATAACCATTAGCCTTGGTCTCTGATCCATGTTGGAAAATTTTAAAACCCTCATTATCCAGATGCACAACTGCAACGCACTGAATTTTATTTTAACAATGCTTTTAAAAAATAAATTGAGTAATGAATCTACGCTTAGGAGTTCAGCACAAAATTTTAACATAACAAAGGCTAAAATTAAAAAATATTTTTATGTGCTAACATCGACTCCAATGGGCATGCTATCCTCCTTCTGAGGTAGCAAAGAACCCGTGAACCAAGTGCCTAATCCATTCATTTTCCAAAACCCCTGATACCTACAACCTGTTCCAAATTCACTGCTCATGCCAGTCACAAAGACCAAAACTGCAAACAATCGATGAACTAAAATTGACACCAATCATACTAAATGCATAAAATCCCTTTACATTGCAATTAAACCAAAATTTAAAATGTTCTCTTGAAATGAGCTTATTTAGGTATAACTTCCTACCCTAATCTAATCAATTAAACTATCCAATCATGTAACATCGAACTTCCATTGTCTCCAATCAAGTAATTGGTTTCTTGACCGGACTCTTCTTTCACCTTCCTTAAGCAGAAAGAAAAAATTAGAAAATGGAAACTCAAACTCCAACTAAAAATGATGTCCTTGGTGCAGGAATGTTGCAAAGTTCACCTCCCTTGATGATTCCAACAAAGTTGAAAAAGGGTCCCAAAGAACAACGATTGTTATTCTTTCTTGATGAAGATAAGAATTTCCTTCATTTTTTATTGTTGCTATTTTTTCTATTTCATCAAACTCAAGATCATTTCCAAATAAAAAACAACCAATATGTTCATCTCTTTTATCATCCACAACAAGAATAAGTTTTGCAGATTCCTCAATATTTTCAAATGGAACAACCATAACATGTGTATGACGAATATCTAAAAATAATCCTTCATGTACTTCAATATAAATTCCATTTTGATTATCTAATAAATCAAGAAAAAAAACTTTTCACGCATTATCTTCTTGCAACTGTGGGTTATTACCATCATGAATTGGTTCACTTCCTAGAGTTTCCATGCACGTAATTTCAAAACTCTGATTTTGATATGCCTTTTATTGAAACAAAGAGTATGAAAATCAAGGGAATGAAGAAAAAAATGAATAAATATCCACATGTTTCTCTTCATCATCCATAGGGGAAGGTATATGATTTTCAACATTAAGATCCTGATTAGCTTCATTTTCAACCCAGGGAAAAGTTGTTGTCTGTTAGGAATTTTCCTTAGCATATTGGCTTTCTAGAGTTTCTATATTTGCGACTTCTAGAGATGTGTATTCTTGAAAAACATATTCATTTTCAAAGGGATATAAAACCATCCTTTATTCTTCATTACTTCTTTCAAGTTATAAGCCACGAATGTCATGTGTAGGCACGACCTCTTCATTAAAAATAAACTCACTATTTTCTTGACTAAATGGCTCACGAAAATATTGAAGTGATTCAAAATATAATAAATCATCCATATCTTTCTCTTGTTCCTTTGAAGTTTCTAAAGGTTGTTGGACTTCCTCATCATTCACAAGGGAAGAAATATGGATTTGAACATTAAAATCTTGATCTTTTTCATCTATAGTAAAAAAAGAAACTATACTATGTTGAAAATATTCCTAATGTTGAAAAGAGTTTTCATAAATAGCCTCTATAATTTCTTCATCCATAAACTCTTCATCACCATAAAAAATTTCTAGATGTTGAATGAGATGTTGAAAATGCTCAAAACAATTTTCTACCAGCAACAAAGATGAATAGGTTTCTCTATAATTCTCAAAAAATAGTGTATGAAAATCTTTTAAAGAGTATAAACTAGCAGGTGGAAAATTTTCATAACATGATCTCGCCTTTCCCTCCAAGGTGAACATGAACATTTTCATCAGAAAATATTCATGCAATTCAACCACTAGATTATGTATATGCATATGAAACTTAATCAGATGCAGAGCTGCATCATCTCCTTCTTCATCTTCAGATATGTTTGCCAATATATATGAGGAAACTAATTTGGAAAACCAAGAATATGTGAATGATCCATAGGAGCATATCTTACCTATTGAGAATCCGTTATTGGAAATTGGAGTCACCAAGAAATTCTTTAGGCTACTGATCCTTTGGACAATGGAGTTACCATGAAAAATTTGAACTCTATATTCTTGAATATGGAGCCGCTAGGTGAATGATGCACAACTTTTTTTTTTTCGACTACTATTCACCATAAACAATCATATCCAATCATTTTTGTTCTTCCCAGGGATGATTTCACCTTTGCTCCTTGAAAATGGTTCCAAAATTTTATCATTTCAATATTTTCCTTGCAGTGAAAGGAAAACCCAGATGTAACCTAAAACCAATCTTTTAGATTGGAAGCTAGCCCTTCCAACTTAGAGAGGGATCTCTCTACAGATCTTTTACCTGATGTCACTATGATAATAGTTTATATATTTAAATCAATGGCTGGATCTTCAACCTTAGAACAAGGGTTTCAGATATTTTTGTAAGATAGAGTGAGAAAACCATTGGGAAATGGAGTCCGACTAATAGAAACTTAATGAAACTATGAAGAATCTATTTGCAGAATTAGGTAGATCTCAGGGGAAGGGTGGAAACAATTTTCTTAGACACTTAGATCATTAGTAAGTTGTAGGTTGATAAATAAATACAATCCATCAAGGCAAAGCATCTAACAAAAGTTGAATTTTGTAGTGACTTTAGAGAGAAAGGGTGAAAGTGTCTAATAGTTATGAAATGAGAGTATCATAGATGAATTTTGAAACATTTTATTTCAATTAAATATTGAAGATGACACATTAAATTAACTATCAATAAAGTAAGATATTCACATAGAGGAGTACAGACTAGGAAAAAATATCACAGGAATTTCTTATATGACAAACTTTTGTACTTCTTCTCTTGAAAGCTTGTATTAATTTCAAAAAGTATGAAACAAAACACAAGGTTTTTCACTCCCAAAATCATACACTTGTTTTTATGTAAAGCACCGTTTTTTTGTATATTAATAAATTTAACCCCCTACCCCTAATTTCAATCTACATACTAAAAGAAAATATGAAAACTACTGCTATATGTCTCAAATTTTTGAAGTTGGAATATGGAATTATCCACTTGGTTGATATTCTGCCATTTGTACTCAATAATTGATGTTTCAATACTAACTGACTATATTTCGGATCTATGTGAATACCTTCCATAACCTTCGTACACTTGGTCATTCAAAATCCCAAATCTTAATACAAGATTTGGTTGGGCATTATTTGCCTCAACATTTGGCAGTATTCTTTGATAGTGAGGCACTTGAAGCTTCAGATTTCCTTCTGATGATAGCCCTAACAATTGTATGCATAGATAGACACTTCTGCGTAAATTGGTATTATATTTGTACCTTTGGGCGTTGTCTTGGAATTTGGCGGTGAAGTTGACAGTGAAATGGTAGTGTTCAAGAATTTTTTTAAATAATCAAGGAGGAGATAAGATCTCATTCCCAAGTCGAAATGATGAGGTGAATCATCTAGGTATTTTTAAGAAAAATAATTCTAGTGAATTTCTGAAAAATAGGGTCCAAAAATACCTTTGTATCTCCAAAACCGTGATAGCTATGTAAAAAATAAGAGATTTTTTTTTAAATGATCCCATTCCCAACAAAAAAATATTAAAAAAAAAAAAATCATTTCTAGTTGTTCGGAAACCCCATTTGAAGACAATAAATAAAGTAGGAAAAGACTATAGAAAATTATGGCAACGCCTTTGCTCTATCACTTCACATTTGTCACCCACTTGGATTAATCATGTATAGATTCCCACCTTGAATCATAATAACCATTAGCCTTGGTATTCATCGATCCACATTGGTGATTTTAAAAATCCTCATTGATCCGATGCACAATTGCAGCACACTAGATTTTATTTAGGAAATACTTTTAAAAAAATGAGTAATGAATTTATGCTTAGGAATTCAACACGAAATTTTAACATACAAAAGGATAAAATTTAAAAATATTTTTATGTGCTAACACAACTAATAGTGGAAATCTTCCCATACTTGGATAACACCTTGGGTCCCACCTTGGGAAAGAAGGTCAAGATCTTAGAAATCATGGCCGAAGTCAGATCATATGACATCATGCTTGATCTAGAATTTAATGAATTGATTCTTCAAATGTTCCAATGTTTCTTCAAAATTAAGGAACATCATCCTAATATAGTCAAAATAAACATGCAATCTATTTTGTGTTCATTTACAGGAGACCATGATGACATTTGCAAGAAGTTAAAATTAAAATTATTGGCCATTTGGAGGAAGGAGCATGTTATATCACCTGATGCTTATGAACTAGCCAAACGTTTTGTTGAGAATAACATGGAACTATTTAGAAGGAAGTTGACTGAGGAAGAACTAAGGAGGATGTGGCTTTGCAGCAAGACCAAGTTAAGGAGGAAAGGTCTTTAGTTGAGGAGGAAATACCATTTTGATGAGGATTCTTCTTCTATAGTTGAGTCCTTTAAATTTCATGAGGATACATTTGGGAAACATGGGAAATATTAACATATGCATCCATATTTGATGGCGAGAAATGATGAGAAACAAATTGACTCCATGAGTGATGAAGGCCAAGAAGAAGAAACTTAGAAGGACTTGAGGAATAAGCCACTATTGATGGTATGACATGGAGAGCACTTGTAGGTGCAAGGTCATGAGGGGGATGATATGCACAATGTGCATGACGATCCATATTTGGAGAGCCAGTTGAAGGCTCAAGTTGGAGACGTAGTGGAGGTGGTTGAGCATCCATCTTTGGTTCCACCTATCGATGATGTTCAAATAGATGTTGAGGTAGACAACAAGGATACAAAACTTTCATATAGTATCCATCGGGAGAAGATTGAGAATTTCAGGACAAATCTTATGGCATTGAAGCAGGAGATACAAACAGTCTAAGGCACATTATTGCAACAAAATAATGAAATTGAGGAGATTAGAATAAAGTGTCAGCAGACAAGCTATCTAGCGTTAAGGGATGACTGAGGTTCTTAGCAAGGAAATACGAAGAGTATACTTTGGAGTTTCAAACCAACTCTATTCAGAAGTACATTGATAGGAATTGCAACACTATCAGTCCACCTCTATACATTGGAGAGAGGCACAATTTTTTTAAATGGACCTTGTGACTGAGCAGATCCATATGAGTTGAGCATGGAGCAACATCAACATAACAAACTTGTTCCATGTGTAGGAGTTCAGGCATTCAATGCATCCCACAAGATGGGTTGGTGAAAGATTATGAGCTGGTATTCTATTGATAGGGTGATTGTTGGGAGTATATTCTTAGCCAGGGGTGTATTGAAATTGGAGCGATGGAGCATGAGCATTGATGGATGGTCGAGGTAGAATTGGGATCTAGGTAGATATATTGATGGCCGATTTATTCAGAGGTTAGTTTGGGATCTAGGTATCGAGGGGTCCACTCATGATTAGATGACAAACAAATATGATGTGGTACAATAGTTTGTGTGGGATTTTGGCATCGATTTATAGATGCCTTTATAGTTGAAATATATAGATTACTTGAGGGAAAACAATATTGGGGCAAGAGGAATTGTAATATCCCCAGTTTTAGTTTCCCTTATGATGTGGCTAGGATGGATTTCCAAGGTTGGTGATAACTTGGTCATGGGAGTGATATTTCACTATCAGTGGGTCAAGAGGGTTTGGAGGTGTTTTATGGGTTAGATGGGGATCACTCACAACATTTTAACACCAGGGCTAGTTCCTCACAGTTTATTCTTGGTTTAGTTGCATTCCAACAATTCCCGTAAAATTAGGTTATTAATGAGCATATATTAATTAAAATTTCTTAAGGTGTCATTTTGGGAATAATATTTGATGAAACACCTTAGTGTAATAGCTCATTGGAACCAAAATGAAGAGGTATACAAGATGGGATGGTGAAAAGCGACTTTTAGTGGCTTGAGAGACCATAGAGGCATATTTTCCATTTTCCCAGATTTAAAAGTGAATTTAATTAGGATCCATCCAACCTTTAAAAGTAGGGAGAGAAAATCATTTGGGACATCTTGGATTTGTGTGTTGTTTTTGTGAGAGGCTTTGATAACATGGCTTTTGGGATTCAGGTAGCCCCAGGATGGAAACCCTTGGGTAATTCACTGAGGGTGGATGAAAACCCCTCTCATCTCTTAGTGAATTCATTCAAAATTCACAAGTGTATTTACTGGTCTTTGGTCAGTTTTGGAAGTTGCATTAATATTTGAAAATTAGATTAATATTAGAGTAGATTATTTTGGAGGCTAGTTTATTTATCCCAACTACTTATTTTGTTAATCATATTCCAATCAAATAAAGTTGAGCTTATTTGTATTTATCATGTTATTTGAATTGCAATTTTTAATTGTTACATTTTACAAGAAATTTTCTATTAAATGGTTGAAGTTTTTATATGAAAATTTGTGATACCAAAAATTAACAAAATATTCCATTTGGGAAATTACATATTCACGGATGTATTTTGAATCTGCCATGTGCCTTCCTATTTTTATCAAAGTTTTATTAGCATGTTCAGAGATATAAACAAATTTATTTAGAACTTTTAAACTATTAAATTAAATTTCTTTACCGTTCAATTTTTTCCATTGAAGAGGCATTCAAAATAACTTCTTGAAAACTAATCCTATCATATCATTTTTTCACTTAAGATTTTTTTATTGGTTTGAATTTTTCACTACAACTAATCATGCAGAATTTGCGGGTCTATCTGATCTTGAAATTGCTCTAAGATACATTTTATTTATTAAATTTTATAATTAAAGTATTGTAAACAAACATATATGATTTATGTGTATTAAATATGTTATTAAATTTTGATATTATTAAATATATATAATTATTCGTTAAATATTTTTATTTTAATAAATTTAAATTTAATAAACTTTAACTATATTAAAATATTTTTTAACATATATTATGTCTTTTCACTAGATTTTTATCAATTCATTTAATTATAATATTCTAATGTAATTATATTTGTAATAACCTTGGTCAAAAAATTATATAATAAAGTTAATAAAGGCAAAATAATACCCAAGGTCACAAGACATGTATTCCAACCTGAATGTTGAGAAAAAATATAGTGATGGGGATCATTTGTGATTAATTAATGGTTATGGAAATTGACAAAAGCAATGGAAAAGACTTTGGAAAGACATGAAATATTTATTTACATCATGTGAGGAGGAAAATGAACGAAAATAATGGAAATTGAAGAAAATATAGACCTCATTAATAAAAAGGTTTTTGAGGATCAATTTGTAGCTTTTTCTCAATTCAATTTTGGAGCTCTCACATTCTACTCTCGCTCGCTCTCTCTCGTAATCTTGGACACTTGGAGTTTTCTTGGAGCACTCTAAGAGGACTGTGGCGTACTTGGGATATAGAACAAGAAGTAAAAGGAATGTCAGGAAAACGTGAGAGGACATGGAGATCAACAACTACAACTAGTTTTTATTGTAGGTACCGAGTTGCATGTATGATTTCATTACTATTTTTGGCATGCATGGCACATGCATGTGGTTTCTTAGTCATGATCTCCCATTGGCATGGAGGATTTCCTGGATTGAAAATGGTTTTTCCTAGCCTTGCCATTTCTTGGATAGCCTTGGTGTTGTTGGTTTTTTTCCTTTTGTTTTCTGGTTGGTTCTCATGTTCCTTATGACTTTGGGTTGAGTTACTAGTTCCTGGAGCCTTGGTTGGACAAACGCTCTATAATCCCTCTAAAAATTTGGGTTGAGTTACCAGTCTTGGAAGCCTTGGTTGGAAAAATACTTTGGAGCCCTTGGTGGGTTGAGTTACTAGTCCTGGAAGCTCTGGTTGGCCAAACACTCTAGAGCCAGACAAAAACTGTGGGTTGAGTTACTAGTCATAGAAGCCTTAGTTGGAACAATTTTTTTGGAGCCCTGGACAACTTGGGTAGAGACTGATATGGTGAAGGTTAGTGATGTCCGACCATGAGGTGGAATCAATGGTTGAGGGTTTAGGTGGTTTGGTCTCTGGAGGCCCTCGTTTGGTTTTGTTTGATTTGCTTCATGAAATCCCACATTCATTCTTGGAATATGGTGCGAGGGTGATTGGTTGAAAGATAGATTTGGTTCAACCCAATATATGGTCGGGTGGTATATGGAAGTCCCTGAATTGGTTGGTTTTTCATATGCTAATAAGATCTCATTTCCCTTTACTATTTCATGAGTAAATATGGGTGTTTTTATGTGGCTTTAATGGTGGTTTCATCATTGATATATCTCTGGTTATTTGTTGGTTATGAGCATGTTTTATGACAACTATGATGTATCGATCTCATCATGATTTGATTAGTATATGAAATTTGAATTATTATATGACCTAGTAGATTATAATTCAGATATCTTGATAAGGCGTCAATGCTTTCTTACGAATCTTAGATGTGTGTGAGACCCCTATGCTCAAATATGTTGTTATGACCCGTAGATTACATATTTATGATATGTTTGACGAAATTACTGTCATGGCTAGTAGGAGCCCAGTCAAGTCCCTATACCAATGTTTACATTAGTAGCGCTATTCCATTGTTGCCTATCATTTATGAAATTTTCATGAAGTTATGGGAAGTGGCCTGAGTCCTGGCCCTAAAAAGGTGGCACATAATCGAGGGTCCTTGGCTTAGAAATGCTTGAAAAAGTTCATAGTCGTTGGCATGCCTTATTGTGGGAGCGACAAGAGGGTCTCACTCATATGCATGGCTTGTCATGGGAGTAGCTGAGGGTCTGTATCAGTAAAAATAAAAGTTGCCTTAGGGGTTAAGCACCTGGAAGGGTTGGTCTCCTCCTAAAGGGTTTGTACTCCTAAGGAAGGCCAATTTGGATTTGTTTTTTCAGTTCCATTTTCTTAAATATACATGGGGAATTGAATTACATCATAATGGCCTCTCATCACATGTTTACCCCAGTGGAAAAATTAGCTTGGGTAAATGTGGGAGGAGGGTTTATAGAGTGGTAAAAGAGCATGGTTCTAACACCCCTTGAATTGGATGGGTAGTGTGTGTTGGTAGTGCATACATGTGATTACATACGTGTTCCTTATGCTTTTGGTCTATGTGCTTGTTTCATATGCATGGCATCGGTCATGGTTGGAGTGGTGTCGCCATGTGAAAGTTTATGGTGTTGATGCAGGATGTGTTTATCATGAGTGTATGTTAGTTATGCATTGGTCATGCGTGTCAATGTTTATATGTGGTTATGCATACACTGACATGGTGATAGTTTTCATGAATGAGTTCATGGTATATGTTTGGTATGGTCGTGCATTGATAATTGGAAAATGGTTGAAATGATTATTATATGTTGATATTATTATGTTTATACATGTATTGGGCTAATACAGTTAATCTTGAAGATGAAATATCCTCCTCTTGAACTAAACTAAGGTACGTTGGTTTTTTTATGATTTGGTTTAGCTGACATGATATACCTTGCAGGAAGGGAAGGACAAAGATGGCTAGCAAGATGGTAGGCTACAGTTAACGAGATTATCCCTATAGATCAAATGAGTAGCATGTTGATGAGTACTTCCCTCACATTGCATAAGCTTTGAGAAGTTTGAAGGAAAAAATAAGGAGTTGCAAAGAAGAAAATGGCCAAATAATTCAATCACAAGAGAGACTTGATAGGGCACAAGAGAAACAAGAAAAATTCAATGTAGTTATCCTTTAGAGATTCTAATATTTGCAGAGATAGGGACCACTTAGAATCAGTCATGGACAGGAGGATAGGACTAATGGGGCATATGGTATAAGGTCACATGGTGGGCACAGGTTGAATAGAGATGACATTGTCGGAGATGATCGATTATTGGACACACCTGATAGACAAGGTAGTGGACATGGTCTTTACTCTAGTTCTCGGTCAGACATGTATCATGGTAATCATCTCTATCATATTTACAGGTGGAGTGATAGGGGATATTTTCCAAATGATTTCCAAAATATCAAAGGCACCTACATTTTATGGAGAAATGAAGAAGTCACATGATGTAGAATCATGGTTTCTCAGGATGAATAAGTTCTTCAGGTTGACTGATTAATTAGTGAACATGAAGGCCATAATAGCTACATTCAGTCTTAAAGTTGAAGCAAACATCTGGTGGGAAGATGTAGATAATTTCAGAGGTATTCACAAATATGAGTTGACTTGGAGCGAGTTCAAGAGACTATTCAGGAAGAAGTATGTATGAGAGAGATACTCTGATGACAGGGAAAAATAATTCAATGAGCTAAAGATGGAATCTATGACTGATGAGTACATTAGTATATTCTTGGAGGTATTGAGGTATGTTCCTTACCTCAAGGAGGAGAAGGAAAAGAGTCAAAGATTCATCAGTGGGTCGCTGATATCATTCAAGGAAATGATTGAGTTCAATGAGCCTAGATCGTTGGAGGAAGCCATTATAAGCTAAAGCATTGTTATGAACAATCAAAGCGAAAATATGAGACTAAGCAGTACTGGAAAAGTAATGATAAGAATAAAGGAAAATGGGATAAGAAGCCGACATGGCCTCAAGACATAGGTAACAAAGAGAATGCAACACCACTTAAGAAGTTCAATGCATATGATAGACCCGTAGGGATTTTGTTCTGGGGAACAAAAAAAGGGTGATGCTAGGAAGCCCTTGCAATGTTGGACTTGTGGAGGAGAGCATCATAGGAGATTTTTACAAGACATCAAGGTGGTAAAACAAATATTTACAATGCTCAAGAAGCAGAGGAAGTGGGGGATGTTGTAAAGAATATTCCTCAGATTTGTGTAGCATTGGATAATAGGTAGGAAAATCACTAGGAATCTATCATCGAGATGGATAGTAATATTTGTGATCAATATGTTTCTATTTTGATTGACCTTGGATATAATTATAATTATGTTAATCCATATCTGGTGGATAAATGTGGTTTGAATAAATAAGTGCATGCAGAATCTTGGTTATTACAGTTGGTTATAGGTATAAAGAAGAGAGTTCATCATTGGGTAAGAGCTTATGCATTTGAGTTGAATGATATTCCTACCTCAGCACATTTGAATGTATTGTCGTTGGGATCATATAGTACGATTTTGGGTATGGAATGATTGTATCTTCACAGGACTAAGATGGATTGTTACGATAAATCCATCGAGTGTTTGGATGAAAATGGGGAACAAAAAATCTTATAGGGTAAGAAGAAGGTAACATTAGTTAGAATGGTGACAATTATGCATGCCAAGTGTAGTCGTAGAAAAGGGTGTGTATTATTTGTAGTACATATTTCTAGTGACAAAGGTAAGGAAGTTGAGGACGAGGATGTTTTGGGGAGTTATCCATTTCTACAACAGTTTCAGGATGTATTTCCTGTAGGTCAGCGTTTATGCATCACATGGAAGTGGACTTTTCTATTGAGTTGGTACCAAGGGAAACACCAACATAAAAGACACCATACAAGATGAGCACACCAGAGTTGGTGGAGTTGAAGTTTCAATTGAAGTAAATGCTTGACAAGGGATAAATTAGGCCAAGTGTATTGCCTTGGGGCGCAAAAATATTTTTTTTTTGAAGAAGGATGGTACACTCAGGTTTTGCATCGATTACAAGAAGTTGAACATGGTGACCATCAAGAATAGGTATCCATTTTCAAGGATTGATGGCTTGTTTGATCAGTTGAACGGAGAAGTGGTGTTCTCGAAGATTTAATCGAGATCAGGATATCATTAGGTACACATTAAAGAAGAGGACATCTACAAGACTACTTTCCAGACTAGGTATGGCCATTATGAGTTTATTGTAGTTCCAAATGGCTTGACTAATGCTCCAACTACCTTTATGTGCTTGATTAATAGTGTGTTGCATCCTTATCTGGATAAGTTTGTTATTGTATTCATTGATGATAAACTAGTATATTCCAAGAGTGAGGAAGAACATGTCGAACACTTAGCAGTAGTATTGAGATTGCCGAGGGAGAATAAATTGTATGCTAAGCTCAGTAAATGTAGTTTCTTTTAGACACATGTACATTACTTGGGACCGATGTGGTTTCCAACAAAGGCATAGCAGTGGATCTGAAAATTATAAGGGATATCACGGAGTGGGAAACTCCTTGGAATGTGGATCCAACTTCTCATACATTGCTTATCCTTTTACATCGTTGCAAATGAAGGGTAAGAATTTTGAATGAAGAGAGGAATGTGTGGCCAATTTTGAACAATTGAATCAGTTGTTGAAAAATGCTCCATTTCTAAAGATTGAAAAATCAAACAAAGAGTTTTTGGTATGTATAGATGCTTGCAGGAGAGGAATTGGTGGAGTCCTTATGTAGGAAGGACAGGTGGTATGCTATGAGTCAAGGAAAATGAATGAGCATAAGCATAATTATCTGACACATTATCATGAGTTGGAAACGATCATCCATGCATTGAATATGTGGAGGCACTATCTTCTTGGTAGGAGGTTCATACTGATGAGTGATCACAGTGGATTGAGGTATCTATTTGACCAACCAAAGCTAAATGCCAGATAAGATAGATGGTTGGACACCATCGACAGTTCAAATTCAAGATTAGGTACATTAAAGGTAAAGATAATAGGGTTGCAAATGCTCTTAGTGGGAGGATACATGAGAATCATACAGAAACTATGAGCTCCTATGGGATAGATTTATAAGATTGGATCTTGCAGGCATGATAGCAGGATGATAGGTAAATGGAACTTATGCATAGGTTACAATAGGGTACAGGTGATTAGGATGTGGAATAACATCTCACAATAGATGGCTTGGTTAGATTTAGGGACAAGATATATGTGTCAGACGACAATGAGCTCAAGAATATTACCTTAAGGGAATTTCATGTTAAGCCATATTAAGGTCACCAAAGATATCAGAAGACGTTGATAACAATGAAGAAGTTATACTATTGGCTAAATCTGAAGAGGGAAGTGTCAGAGTTTGTGGCTAGATGCTTAGATTGTCAACAGGTAAAATCAAAGTGTAAGCAACCAGGTGGGTTAATTCAACATATTCCAATTCCATAATGGAAATGGGATGTTATTTCCATGTATTTCATTATAGGTCTTCCAAGGACATCTAGAAAGCATGATTCTATCATGCTTGTGGTTGACAAGTTGAAAAAGGTAGAGCACTTCATTCTAGTGAAGTCTACTTATTCAACTAATAGTGTAGCACAAATCTTCATCAAATATGTAGTGAGATTGCATGGTGTTCTAAAAAATATTGTGTCAGATATGGATGCCAATTTCACTTCTATATTCTGGAAAGAGTTATTTGCAGGTTTGGGTACAGAGTTGGTTTTCAACATGGCTTATCATCTGCTTATAGATGGAAAAACAGAGAGGATCAACAGGATCCCGAAGGACATGTTGAGTATGTATGTGATGAATTAACAATGGAGGTGAGAAGAGTATCTTCCATTAGTTGAGTTTGCTTACAACAATGGATATCAGGAGTCACTAACGATGAGTCCATTTGAGGCACTGTATGGGTGGAGTTGTAATACTCCAATTAGTTGGAGTGGTACAGTGAAATGGGTGTTGATAAGACCATACATGTTGGTAGAGATGGAACAAGAAATTTAGGCTATCAAACAGAATTTAAAGGAAAAATAAGACAAACATAAAAGTTATGTCAATTAGAACAATATGTTTAATGAGTTTCAGGTTGGGGAACATGTGTACTTGCATATTAAGCCCAAGAAGATCTCCATGATTTTTGGATCATGTGCCAAGCTGGCACCTCGATTTTGTGGGCTTTCAAGATCCTTCAGAGGATTGGACTAGTAGCCTATCAACTTGCATTTCCTCTGACAGTGAAAGTCCATGATGTTTTCCATGTATCATTATTTAAGAAATATGTTAAATATGTTGATCATGTGATTGACTGGTTTGTATTTCAGGTGGAGCCAGGAGGAGAATTCTAGCCAGAACCTTAGTGCATTTTGTAGAGAAATATACTCATGCTCTGAAACCGAGAAATCAAGTAGGTTAAAGTGGAATGGAACCACTATGGGCCTGATGAAGCTACATGAGAGATGACTGGTCATATGTGAGATATGTATCCTTCTTTATTCACTAGTTGAATGATATTTTATGGCATATATATATATATATGAATACCACCATGAGCTGTGTTATAAAGCTCCAATAAGCGATATGGGTTTCTTGTCATTATGGTTGTGGTTTTGTTATGTTTCTCATGTTGGTTTGCTTCTCAGTAGCAGTAGGATGATAATTGTAAATAATGTAACAAGCTAAGTTATAAAGATCCATGGGAAGTATGTTTCGCTCTCAATAGTCTTGTTGGTTTTAGGTTTCATTGAACATTAAGGACGACGTTCCCCTAAGGGGGAGGGTTCTATAACAACCCTGGTAAAAAATTCATTCAATAAAGTTAATAAAGGAAAAATAATAACCAAGGTCACATGGCATGTATTCCAAGTTGAATGTTGGGAAAAACCATAGTGATGGGGATCAATTTTGATTAATTAATGGCTATGGAAATTGGAAAAGGTAAGGACAAAGGATTTGGAAAGGTGTGAAGCATTTATTGGCATTTTATTTATGAAAGCAATGGAAAATAAGAGAAAAGGGAGGTGAAAGGTCATAGGTTTCGTGTGAGGAGGAAAATTAATGGAAATTGAAGAAAATAGAGGCCTCATTAATAAAAAGGCTCATGAGGATCAATTTGTAGAT
This sequence comes from Pinus albicaulis, assembly GCA_034641835.2. NCBI lineage: Eukaryota > Viridiplantae > Streptophyta > Pinopsida > Pinales > Pinaceae > Pinus > Pinus albicaulis. The sequence goes on along the minus strand of CM076579.1, from coordinate 475,798,810 downwards.
TTTTGTCATTTTAGTTTTGGAGCTCTCACTTTTTACTCTATCTCTCTCTCATACTATTGGACATAGAGTTTTGTTGGGACATTCTTGGAGGAGTGTGGCATACTTGGGATTTGGAGCAAGAAGGAAAAGGAACATCATAAAAGTTCAAGAAGACATCGGGATCAACCACTATAATGATTTTTTTATTGTAGGCATTAAGTTGCATGTATGATTTCCTTGCTAGTTTTGGCATGCATGGCACATTCATGTGGTTTCTTGGTCATGATATGTCATTGGCATGGAGTATTTCCTAGATTAACAGTGGTTTTTTCTAGCCTTTCCATTTCTTGTATAACCATGGTGCTATGGGTTTCTTTCCTTTAGTTTTCTGGTTGGTTCTCATGTTCCTTATGGTTGTTGGTTGAGTTACTAGTTCCTGGAGCATTGGTTGGGAAAACACTCTGGAAGCCCTGTAACAGCTTGGGTTGAGTTACTAGTCCTAGAAGAATTGGTTGGAAAAATTCTCTGAAACCATTGGTGGGTTGAGTTACTAGTCTTGGAAGCCCTAGTTGGACAAATTCTCTGGAGCCTGACAACAACTGTGGGTTGAGCTACTGGTCTTGGAAGCCCTGGTTAGAAAAAATTCTATAGAGCCCTAGACAACTTGGGTAGAGACCAATCTGGTGATGGTTAGTGATGTTTGACCGTGAGGTGGAACCACTATTTTAGGGTTGAGCTAGTTTGGCCTCTAGAATCCATGGTTTGGTTTTGTTTGATTTTTTTCATGAGATCCCACATTCATGCTTGGAATATGGCGTAGGGATGATTGGATGAAAGAGAGATTTGGTTCAACCCAATCTATGGTCAGGTGGTACGTGGAATTCCTTGACTTGGTTGGATTTTCATATGCTAATAAGAGCTCCTTTCCCTTTGGAATTTCATGAGACTTAAATATGATTTTTTTTATGTGGCTTTAATGGTGGTTTCATCATTGATATCGTTGGTTATTTTTGGTTATGAGCATGTTTTATGACAATTATGATGTATGGCTCTCATCATGATTTGATTAGTATATGAAATGTGAATGATTATATGACATAATAGATAGTAATGTAGATATTTTGATAATACATCAATACTTCCATACGAATCTTAGATAAGTATGAGACCCTTATGCTTCGATATGTTGTTATGACATGTAGATTACATATTTGTGATATGTTTGACGAAATGTCTTTCATGGCTAGTAGGGGTCCAGTCCAGTACTTGTACAAATGTTTACATTAGTAGCCTTATTCCACTGTTGTTTATCATTTCTAAAAGTTTCATGAGTTTTTGGACATTTTCCTGAGTCCTGGCCCTAAAAAAGTGGCACATAATTTGGGGTCACTGGCTTAGAACTCTCTGAAAAAGTCCACACTAGAATGCCTTGTTGTGGGAGTGACTAGAGGGCCTTAGTTGCATGCATGGCTTGTCATGGGAGTGGATGAGGTTCCATATCAGCAAAAATATAAGTTTCCTCAGGGGTTAAGCACGTGGAAGGGTTGGTTTCCTCCTAAAGGGTCTATAGCTCCCGAGGAGGGTCAGTTTGGTTTTTTTTTTTGTCGGTTTCACATCCTTAACTATACATGGGGAGTTGAATCACATCATAGTGGCCCCCTGTCACATTTTTACCCCAATGGATCGGTTAGCTTGGGTAATTGTGGGAGGAGGGTGTTACAATATCAAATATATTTAATGTTTTTTTCGTAGGAAAAAAACACGTAATTTTATTCATTAGAGGAAGAAAAATAAAATTTGTATATGCGCAATTGCATTCTAGAAATAATTGACATCCAATAAAAATTCCTTACATATAGATAAAATCCCTAGAGATAGCCCTATGCCACAAATCTAGATAAAAAAGAAGTAGGACGCTTAGGACCAACAAATAGCTCGAGAGGAAGCACCAAACAAGCCCATAAACGAGCATCCTTCATTACAAAGAGGGTTTCACAACGCTAACATAAGGAGTGCAAGGCCCACACACATCATCAAAATGGTGAGAAATAAACACGAGTTGAAACCCGATGAGAGACAATGAAAGGTCGTGGAATGCTGACACAAACGCAGTAGTCACCTTGACCCATAATTTGAGAAGAAAACCACACTAGAACAATATTGGAACCCAACCATATGACAAAGATGGTGGTAGAGAAAAAAATGTGATTGGTGGCAAGACAACAACGAGCGGCCTTGGCCAAAAAATAAGAGATGAGAATGTGATGAATCAGTGAAATGCTTTAACAGAAATGAAACACTTGCGAAATAAGGGACCCCAAGCATGAGCCAAGATGTCGAGAAAACGACATGTAATGGGAAAAAGGCAGAGGCCATGGTAGCGCTTGAACCAGATGGAAAGAAGGAGGGCTACATGAAACATGGAGCAAAGGTGACTAGGGTTCAACCACCAAATCCCCTGCCCCCTCAAAGCCCCCCAAAATTCACCCACCACCTATATAGATGCAAATATATTTAATGTTAAGATTAGAGAATAGATGTGATTGTACACATAAAATATGCAAAATTTGAGGAAAGATTTGCAAACTGAGAGATTTGATTTTTCTCGACCCTTGATAGATCCATAGTTAAAATGGATCTATTGAGGTTCTTAATAATATTATTTATATTTATATAAATTTCACATCTCTATAAATAAAAGTGATATATTTTTTAATTTTATTAAAACTCTAATAATACATTTTTTTTTGTATCTTGGGGTCTACAACTTGTCCTCCACTTCGTGGACCAGGTCACAACCAAGGGGATTTGAACCTTGGATCTCTCAATTTTCACATATTTCAAATTACTTCAATCACCAATTGAGTTGTCCCATGAGACTTTTCATTAACATATTTTATGTATAATTTAGGAAAATGCTTATTGCAAATATTGGATTATATACTTATTAATTAAATTTACATTTAAAATTTTGATAGTTATGAATAACCATCATTAATTTATACCTATATATATGTTTTATTTTTAAGTTTATGTTTATTAATTAAATTTATTAAATTGTTATATGCTTATAAATTATATGTTTTGGAATTATTATTATTGTTATTAAATGTGATATAAATATTATGATTTTTTTGGAAAGTTTGTAATATTAATAATAAAAAAATTACAATATAATAAATTGAATTGAATCCATTTATTATTATTATATTTTTATTATTATTTTTATTTGGTTTAATGTTTAATTTTAGAAACCTTGCAACATTTTCCATATATTAAGTCAACATTTAAATGTTTAACCTCATTTACTAACATTACAACATCTTTCTTATAGTATATTGTAAAAGACTTGTAAAAATAAAAAAATAAAATATTAAAACAAAACAATTAATTTATTATATAAATTTTTAAACAAATAATTAAAAAAATTATTTAAATAAATAATAAATATTTTATTAATATTATTATTAAAAAAATACCATTTTTAATAATTCAGAAATGAAGTAATGATATAAAAAACATTAGTCGCAATTAAAAAAAACATCGATGAAAGAAAGAGTTCGACTTAACACCCATCCAACACTATGCACTCTCAAATAAACAAGGAAGGATGTGGGGCAACAAGTCCCTAACTTGAGATGGGCTTGAAGATAGATTTGCTTAGAGATTAGGATATTTTTTATCGAATCTCTCTGGGCATCTCACAACTTTATATATAAAGAAGGGCATCCAGAAACATTTACATTTTGACATCTCATACACATTATGTACTGAGAATAGGAGTTACATCATTGTGTTAAAAATAATCAATAAAAATTTATTGACAATATTGTTGATAATAGTCACCCCTATACACTTGCAACGAGATATTAGTAGCCATGTTTCCTGAAACTATGCAGTTGTGTTGTCATTTATAGAAAAACAATGAACAAAGAGTGAAAAGGAGAGAGGCCTAATATCAATACACATCTTTGAAAAGAGGTAAATGGCATTTTAGGAAATATAAAATAAAAATCATGAAATCAAAACATCCAAAAATCAAAGCATCAACATCAATTGCGTGAAGTTTGAAAAACTATTCCAAGGATTCTTTGCCCAAGCAATTCGATACAAATAAGACCTGTGTTAGTAGAAGGGTTGGTCTCGGGTAACGTCCTGAAAGGTCGGACAATGAATATATCAAACTGCATAATAGAAAATCATTCACTGCTAACATTTTCTCTTGACCATGAAATTTTAGCAAGATATAAGTTGCGTTTTTTAGGAGTTTCTGCAATGGTCCCGAAATACTGAGGGGATGGTTTCCCTTCCCTCAAGGAACTTCTCCATTGTTGCGAATTATAGGGATTAGTAAAACAACAATTTCCTAGGTTGTCATTTCCGTTATGAATGAACCTTGCAGTGATAAACTTGATTCTTGGCCCCTGCACTCACGGTAGCTAGATAGAGAAGTGATAAAGTTCATTCTTTACCCCTGCACTCACGGTAGCTAGATAGAGAAGCAAGTTGGACAACCATTGATTCTTTGCCTCAGGTGCACCACTGACACCTTCCAAGAATCCAAACACTGTGGCGGCCACTAGGAGGATGGAAATTGTTAAAACTGCAAAGAACATAGCAAGAACTAGTAGAGAGAGGACCAAAATACTCCATATAACATATCATGAAACTGAAATAGATAACGATTTATATTTGCAATCAATTTACATAATAAATTATTTATAGACGTTGCAATCAGTTTACAATTTTCAACTAAGTTAATTATCTAGGCTTTAATTGATTTTTTTTTGAGTTTTTACTAATGCCCGACTAATATTTTGGTGCAGGGGCGACGATCCTTCTCTGTGTTATAGTGGCCATGTTGCTTAGATCTAATTGTAATGTAAACTATTCCTCTAAAATAAAATGTATGTTCGTCTTACTCTTATCAAACCAGTTTGAAGGTGCCAGAGTGACCAGTTCGAAGCTATCTTAGCGTTTTTGTATTGGAAAACTCTAATACATTGTTTAGGATTACCTGGTATGGTATTGTTAGTTTTGGATACCTTTGCTAGCATTTATGCCCAGATTACCCCGATAGTTGATTCCGAAGATCAACAAATGACATTCTTAAAAGGCCCTAACGCATAGAATATCTCTTATTCCTCTCTGGATTATAGACTGCTTTGGTTCTCCGTCGATAACATTATTTCAGTTATTGTGTGTGCTTATTGCTAGTTGGTTGTTTCGAGACTTGAATTTGCCGTAATGAAAAACACTAGGTAGGAAACAAGAATGACTCTTCACAGGTTCACATGCACATGGCCACATGGCGAGTACATGCACAAAGCCATGTGGTCCAGTGGCATTAGTTCCTGTTTTGAAAATACTAATCAAACGCAGGTGGCAGGAGTAACAAATCCTTTTAACCATGAACAATATAGTTTCTATAGCATCTTTGCCTCTGGAAGAGGCTAAATAAGATGACAAGGATTTTTATTGTTCGTGAAAATCAATTTCTCTATTTGATAGGTTTTGAGGGACCATATTTCATAAAACATTGACCAGATTATTTTAAAAATGAATTAATTCTAAGACTAATTAACGAATATTGATAGTCCCATGCAATAGACGATATGGACTAATAAGTATGCATCTTTGCCTCTGGAAGAGGCTAAATAAGATGACAAGGATTTTTATTGTTCGTGAAAATCAATTTCTCTATTTGATAGGTTTTGAGGGACCATATTTCATAAAACATTGACCAGATTATTTTAAAAATGAATTAATTCTAAGACTAATTAACGAATATTGATAGTCCCATGCAATAGACGATATGGACTAATAAGTATGAAAAAATAATTAGAGGCAATTTGAGTGGGCTCAATGGTTAAGAACTTGTGATTTCTCTTGGGAGGTCACAAGTTCAAAACCGGCGGGGGTGGGGTTGCCTATGGCTCATCATGACCAAGCTAGAGGGCTGTTGCATATACTCGGGGAGGTTGCTTAGTTCCCTGTCTAAAAAAAAGTATGAAAAAATAATTTTAAAACTCAATATATAACACAAGGATATGAAAGAAGGTGAATCTTTTAAAATGGAAGTTTTAAACAATACCTAACCTTCAGATTTGGAAGAAGAAAGTGCATGTTTGAAAAAAATAATTATTTATTATTATTATTATTTTTCAATTTGGTCTAATTTACGGGGATTTGAACTTTGAATTTCATGCTTTACATATTACTTCATAACAAGGCAGATGAAATGCACCATGTGGGCTTGAAAAAACAAATTTTAAACAATAGCCAATATCTATATTTGGAATAATATATAATCATGAGAAATTGACAATTGGGTCAGTTTCATTCTTGTGTGATATCGAGATCCTTCTCTTCATAGATTGGGTCATGACCAAGGGGATTTGAACCTTGGATTTCTTAGTTATCATGATTCCACATAATTTCAATCACCAATTGAGTTGGCCCACTTGGACTACAATAGTAATAATTTATTTTTAAAGTCACAATTAAATTAAATATCAAATTGGCATATGAAATCTTATTATTTATAAAATATAAAAACTATGGACATGTGTATATCCTATGTCATTTAGATTTGAATATCTAACATTCCTCTTATATTATAGATTGTAGTTATTTATATATATTAGTATTAATGATATAATGTATAGTATTTATTTAGTAATTCCACATATTAACATATCATAGATATTTTCAGATCTCAAGCTTTTGTGAGAAGAGTAGTTATGTTCAAGCATTTCCAAATTACTCACATCAAATTTTTTAGAGTTAAATAGGTAAGAGATGCATGGTTAGAAAGGAGAATAGACATTAGGTTAACCGAACGTTAAGAGGTCAAATGTAACAACATTAAACAAAGGATTAATAAGATCGAAATGTTCACAATAAATGAAATTATTAACAAAAAGAAAGATGTCAACAAAACATTTAAATGCTATATATATATATATATATATATATATATATATATATATATATGTATATGTATATGTATGTATATGAAAATATAAAATATAAAATAAAATAAACTAATGATCAAATAATTTAATTGTTTTTTTTTAAATTTAAATATATTAATAAAATGATAGAGTAAAAAAACAAGGGGGAATGCTAGCATAACATTATATATATATATATATATATATATATATATATATATATATATATATATATATATATATAAAATGAATCATATTATAATACATCAATGTTCTTGTAACACCCTCCTCCTACATTTAGCCAAGATAAATGGTTTGCTAGGGTAAACACGTGAAGAGAGGCTACTATGATGTGATTCAACTACCCATGTACAGTTAAGGAAGTGAAAATGACAAAAAAAAACTAGTCTGACCTTCCTAAGGAGCTATAGACCCTTCAGGAGGCAACCAACCCTTACAGTTGCTTAACTTTTGAGACAAATTGTCATTTTGTTGATATGGACCCTAAACCACTCCCATGACAAGCCATACATGCGATTGAGGCCTTCTAGTCATTCCCACAACAAGGCATGCCAACAACTGTGGACTTTTTTAAGCAGTTCTAAGCCAGTGACCCTGAATTTTGTGCCACTTTTTCAGGGCTAGGTCTTAGGAAATTACCCAGAACTTCATGAAAACTTAAAAAATGATACATAACCATGAAATCAAGCTACTAATACAAACCTTTAATCAAGGACTCGTTCAAACCCCTACTATTCATGGCAAGCATTTTGTCAAACATGTCACAAATATGAAATCTACAGGTCATAAAAACATATTTGAGCATAGGGGTATCATACTTATCTGAGATTCGTAAGGAAGCATTGATGCCTTATCAAAATAGTTTCATTATCATCCATTAGGTAATATATTCATTATTCATTATTTTACTAATCAAAACATGATAAGATTCATACATCAAGTATGTCATAAAACATGCTTATAACCAACATATAACCAATAGAAATAACAGGGTTATAATAGCCAAGAAACCACATATGAACCAATACATTTACAAATGAAATAAAAAAGGAGAAGGAGCTCTTATTAATGAATTCATAAGCCAACCATGTTAAGGACTTCCACGAACCACCCGACCATAGATTGGGCTTAACCAAATCTTTCTCTTAGCTAATCACCATCGTGCCACATTCGAAGCATGAATGTGGGACTCAAAACAAAACAAAAAAACATGGCTTCCTTAGGCTTTACCTTATATCCCACCAAGGGATTCCCAGGCTCGAAACCCTCATCATTACAACCAAGATTACCGCAATCCCTCAGGATCACTACGCCTATACAACCAGGGATGCCTCCAGATCTCTCCACCTAAACCATGAGGAACTTTTTCTGTCTCAATCTCTCGGATTTATTGTGTATCTCTCCATTACCAGTAAAGGGATTCCTAGACCTACGAGGTCACTTCCTCTAGTATTTACCATGTATCTTGCCATTACAGTTCAATGGATTCCTAGGCCTCTTCAAGGGTATAATTCACAATTAGGATTTATCGTATATCCCTACCCCAATATTCCTTGTCCTTATGATTAATCCTAATACCACCCCACTAAGCTTCGAATCTAGCTAACAGTCCATCTCAACCAAAAACAAGAGAACCCCATCACACCATGACTATCAGGAAATCTAAAGGCAAGACTAAAAAACATTGTCACACGTGGAAAACCCATGAGACTGATAGCAAGATAACCAAGAACACACATGCATGTGATATGCATGCCAAATCTAGCAAGGAAATCATACATGGAATTTGATACTTGCAAGTACCATCGTTGAAGCTGCTTGATCCAACTCTTCCTTGCTTGATCTTTACTTCCTCTTTCTTTCTTGTCCTTCCTTTTCCTTCTTTCCTCCAATGCTAAAGTGCTCCAAGAATTCTCTAAGTGTCCAAGAGTATGAGAGAGGGTGTAGAGAGAGAGAGAGAGAGCTCCAAAAATAAACTGAAAAAAGCTACAAATTGATCCTTAAAGTCCTTTTTATCAATGAGGCCTCTATTTTCTTAATTTTCCATTATTTTCCTTCATTTTCCCCTTCACATGCAACTTGTGACCTTTCACCTTCCTTTTCTCCTTATTTTTGTTACTTTCATAACTAAAATGCCAACCAACACCTCTTTTCCTTTCCAAAGCCTTTCCCATTTCTTTTTCCAACTTCCTTAGCCATAATAACCCAATTAAACACCCACACTAGGATATTTATCCCAAAATTCAGCTTGGAATAAGTGTCCCATGACCTTGGTTATTATTTTTCCTTTTTATCTTTATTACATGAAATTTTGACCAGGGTTGTTACAACCCCCCCCCCCGAGGGAACACCATCCTCAGTGTTCAATGATACTACAATTAACAATACAGTTGAAAGAAAAACATAATTCCTTTTGTATCTCCTAGAGAAAGCCTTGAGTTTCAAAAGACTAGTGCCTAGGACATCTTAAAAATCAGAGGTTAAATGTAGACAATTTCCAGGGTGCCTTTGACAGAATATGGATTAAGAGAGTAATGGTTATGGTGGTTCTTAATGATGAAGACTTTAGAGTTTGATTCATGCAAATTACCCTCTACTGCGAGAGGGCTCAGGAATTCATATTGTTGGGTGGCTTTTAAATGGGCCAAGTGTGAAATAATGAGAAGAAGCTTTCAAAATATGCAAAGGTGTAGAGAAGGAACAGAGGAGGAGGAACCCGCGAGAGACAGGCTTAAAAGTCTTAAGAATCTGTCTCCTGTGAACTCACAGGAAGCGGATATGAATGAGATATGAACAAAAACAGAGATTCGTGGAGTGAAAATTAAGGGGGCACATCAAGTTTAACACATGAGCGTTATTCATACACGAATTCATGAATAAAAATTGCATACCATCGGCAGCTACATTACACGAATCATCAAAGGAGAAAAACATGGAGGATGATTATACATAAACAGGATATTATTGATAAATAAAAGAATACAGATACATACTTCTCATTGCTCCATCTGGAATCCAAATAAACAACATTGTATATCATATTATGTTCAAAACAACTCTCCCAAATATGTGTCTCAGAGCATAAAGAGCACAGTCATACATAACTATAGCAAAATTTCTCCAAAATTCAGAACCTTTGTTTCATCTCTGAACTCTATCCATATAGATTTCTCCTGAGGGTTTAGGATCGAATCAAATTTCCATGATCAACCCACAGATGTAAAATAAAAATATCCTAACTAAATTACAGAGCATGCATCAAGAAATCCATCCTGTAATCAGAAAATCAAAATAGAGTTGGGTAAAATCGAGATTTCACCAGCAAAACATCACAATCCAACAATATAAGAAACTACATATTTCTCCACAGAGGCCAAATTCCAAAATATTCAAAATGGGGCATCGAGGAATGGCCATGAATGAGCGAGTAGTCTGACTTCCATCACTTGATTCCACGTGTTGTTGAAAGCCTCCACTCCCTTGTTCTCATGATTTCCACTAACTGTTACGGAATGACTAGTTGTTTTGTGTGTGCCTGGCTCATTAGTGGAGATTTTCTAGACAAAATGAGCCAGCCATAATTGTGCTTGTTCAGCCAAAAAACCCATGTTGTGTTTAACTTGAAAAACTGGAGACCAGGCTTCAGGAGGAGGTCTATGAAATTAACACTTAGCCGGATGGTTTAACACTGAAAAGGGCAGGACAAAGGCCGTGGAAGGGCTATTGATGATGTGGCAGGGAGGTGGGTCCCAAATTCATTTCACGAATCGCAATCGGGAGCGTCGGGGATCAGGACGAGAAGTAAGAACAAAACAATGCGAAGTGCGATGTGCGATGGTGGAAAGGTGATGTGGCAGGATGGAGGTAGGGCCACCCACATATCGCAGTTGAAAGTTATTTGTTATTAGAAACAATGGTAAACGTTATAATATGTGATGTGCAAAGTGTGGTGAGTGGAAGGTGACGTGGCAGGACGGAGGTGGGGCCGCCCGCACATCTCAAATCGCAAGGTTTACATATAAGCGACAGAGGGTAAATGCTATGATTTGTGATGTGTGAAGTGCGATGAGCAGAGGAGTGACATGGCAGGACGGAGGTGTGGCCCGCCCGCAAATTGCAATCTGAAGTGTTTTGTGATAAGAAGCGGAGGGTAAGGGTTATACCCTGCGATGAGTGATGTGCGGTGAGCGAAAGGTGACGTGGCGGACGGAGGTGGGGCCCACCCACAAATCGCAATTGAGAGTTGTTAGTTATGAGAAGCAGAGGGTAAATGGTTGTGGTCTATGAAATGCAATGCGTGATGCGAAAAGGTATGTGGGTGCCGATAAAGGTTTAGACCGGAGAGGAGTGAATTATTGATGATAAAGGTTCATGAGGAAAGGTGAAAACGGCTAAGGTTTTATCGCATCAAGGGTTTTGCGAAGGAGTACAATGGTAAATGTATGGATTTTTGAGATATGCGATCAACGATTAATGAAGGGGCCCACACCAATATTAAAAGCAGAGGTGATATTACATATACCATATGTGAACTATGATATATGTAACGGCTTTGCGAGATACGACCAATGGGTTTTGGATCATAGAAGCTCTTTCCTCTTTCGACTACGGGGTGTCTGCCCGACCTATACTTGAATTGCTTAGCCTTCGCTTTAACCATTCCCACATTATCCTTGTGATTTTCTTATAAGGGCTGCTTCTCCACCTTGTGTGGAGTCACAGGCCAACATTGGCTACATATGGGGACAACGTATTGTTCTAAGTGTGTTGAGAACCTGCAGACCTGAATGCCTGTGCTTTATTGGGCACATGGAGTCGCAAATGCATATTGTAAATCAGAACTGAAGCTACAACTGAGTTGTGCACTGCAACTTATCAAAACAGAAATCACTACCACACCCTGAAAATATTGAATGTTGAAATATTAACCATGTTGAAACTGAAATCTGAAACCTACTTGAACTGAAAACTGCAAAGCAATCTGAAAATAAAACTGGAAAGATGCTCGTAGCACTGAGCTTATTTGCACACATACCTACCCTAATCTATTGGAATTACTTCTATTCTCAATGATATAATAATTCCAGTGTAACCAGGCAAGGTGACTGCTCTAATAACTTTGTTTTTTCACTGTTTGTCACCAAACTCAGGAACAAACCTTTTAATGGTATTTGATAGGAATTCCCAGCATGATCTTCATTGCGAGGATCTTGTTAAACCTGAACAACAATAGAAATTCCAAAAAGGTATGGTGGATTTGTGATGAATAATTTATCAATATAGATAACCACTAGATCAAGATACACTTGGCCTATTTCTGAATATTCTGACCCAATTGGTCCAACCTCACAACTTGGTACTGCACATGTGTTATCCATGTCTTCAAATAACTCAGAACATGTTTGTGTTTTATCTAATGAATTAAGGCATAAAGGTAGAGAATCAAACTAGATCAATTCTTCCTCTGTTTTAAGCTTTGCCTCTCTATTCAGCAGGTTCACTTCCACATCAACTGCAATATTTTTCATTTCTTCAAGGGTTGCAGTGTCCCTTTTCCTTACTTGGAATGCCATCCCTGGATTAAAGGCATTTGGGAAGTGCAAGGGAGCCACTTGTGAGGGTGGCCTTATATCAGCAGGCATTGAATGATACACCTTATTGAACTTAGCTGAAAAATATTGTCCTGTCTCCCCTGGCTGTCTTTTTAAATTTTCATACTCCTCTACGATAAGAAAGAGATTTCCCATGATTACCCATTGACCTAGGAAAACTTGCATGAATTGATGAAAATTTCTCATGCTAGCAGCTGAAAGATTCTCAAACCAATTTTTAACTTTACCTTTCCATGGTGGGACAAACATCCTGATACATACCTCGTCTTCTTCCTTTACTGATGACTACAATACACCGATCAAAGGATCACAGTAAACATGCAATATAATATCTTCTAGAATAATTGTAACAAGAAAGCAAACATCATTCCAAACTGTTGTTTTTCTTGTATGTTGAAACTTATTCTCTTAGGACAGCAAGGGAACAAATTGTTTTTCCTCATTATGCATAGTAGTCGAGTGATCTGAGTGTTCTTTATCTTTCTCTTTGTCACACAAAAGCTTGCAAGGGAGCTGCAAACTCTTGTTAATTTCGGGTGAAGGAACATGATTTGTAACAATCTGTTGTGCTACTAAAAGAGAATTTGAGAGATGGTCTTCATCATGCAAATCTGACTGGTCTTTAATCTCTAAAGGAAATGCTGCTTGTTGAGGATGCTCTTGTGGATCTAGACAATTAAGCTCTGCTGCCTCTATTTCCGGATCACCAGACTGTTTTTTATTTTTAGTGTTGTCCTCTGGGAAACACTCCAGCTCTTCGAATTCTTCACAGAGGGTAAGCTCGCCTCCCTATTCTTCAGAATAGGCTAGGAAATAGTTTTATACATGCAGTCCAGAAACCACCATGGGCATTCTTCTTGGAGATTAAAGGGTGTGGGCCCTTTTTCTGTAATGGCTTCTTTGAACTGCTCTTTAGGACGGTCGGGCAGTATCAAGGGTATAGATGTGGACTCCTCATTTTTGGGAGGATCAACTTCTTGCTTTGTGGAAGTGGATGCAATGGCCTTATGAGGGGCTAACTCCTCTAATGGCTTCTTCCCTTTACTAGCAGGACTAGGAGGGTTTTGTTCTCTTTATATTGACCCTTCATTTTTTTCTTGCCCTCGGGTTGTCTTTCTAAAGGACCCGAGGTCATACTTCTTGTGGAGTTGATCCTGCATGAAATCCACGAACTGTCTGCAGTAATTGTCAATATCTTGATCTTCTGGAGGGACTTCCTTCTCTTCTTGCTCCCCTTGCAGGATGATTTCACCCTCCTCATCATCATAGTAAGTGAGGAATTGATTCTCCTGACTTTCTGTGACTTCGTTGACCTTTCCCTCCACTTCTCTTTCCCAGTATAGAAAAGGTTGAATGTGGTCTTGCTATTCCTTCATATCCCGTTGCAACAACCATAGAGGGGGCTTCCAATACTGAGGATTAAACCCTGGGTTAGGAATCATTTGGTTAGGACGAGGAGGGGAATATTTGGCCTCCAATTCAAGCTTAATCAGCTTATTTTAAAGGTTCTTGATTAGCTTATTCATTTCTTCAATTCTATACTCTTGTGATTCCCTTTCCTGATTTGAAGTAGAAGCCTCCTCCCTATTCTTTCTTCTGACTTCATGTTTTGTCTTCCCCTTGAATTTACCATTAGAAGAAAAGTTTGCTTCTACCTCCAATGCATCAGTTTGGATCTGATCCAGAGATGTGGATTTTCTTTCTCTTAGGGTGAACCCAAACCCTAATTCGAAATCTCTTTCGAAGACCACCTTAGCAACTGCTTGGGGAGGCTTTATTTCAGCAGGGAGATTGTTATAGAGCTTATCAAACCTATTTATGAATTTTGTTACATCCTCATTGTGTCTCTTTTTTAGAGCATTGAACTCGGTGAGAACGTATCCATGGTCCCTCTTTTCTCCCCATTTTAATGTGAAGAAATTTTCCATTTCTTCCCAAGTGTGGACTGTGTTGTTGGCTAGAGACTTGAACCATTTACGGGTTTCTCCCTCCAAGGATTGGATGAAAATACTTAATACCACATCTAAGTGCTCTACATTCACATTCTCAGCGAAGGCGCAAAAGGTTTCAATATGTCTCTGCGTAGAAGTATTATCTTCCCCAGCGAATCGAGGAAACCGCTCTAGATAGTCTTGTGGAATATCATTTACAAGCTGAGGGAGGGCCAAGGGAGCATACTTTTTCAAAAGGAAACTTGGCACAACCATCTGATTTAGAGGTTGGGGTAGATGGTGGATCTGAATCTGGTGTGAGGCCTCGTGAAAGCCATGATTACCTCTGATTAGTATTGTTTTACAGTGGGGCTGCCAAGGTGAGGAATACACAACTCCCAACACTTCCTGCTCACCTGTCTAAAGGGTGGAATTTATGTCGTCTCCTAGCGAAAAAATTTCTTCATTCGTCTCCTCTACAACAACACCAAAAAGAGATTCGTGGAGCGTGAATTAAGGGGGCACAAAAATTTTAACACATAAGCATTATTCATACATGAATTCATTAATAAAAATTGCATACTACTGATAGCTACATTACACAAATCATCAAAGCAAAAAAACATGGATGATGATTATACATACACAAGAGATTACTCATAAAAAAAAGAATATAGATGCATACTACTCATTGCTCCATCTAGAATCCAAATAAACAACATTGTATATCATAGTATGTTCAAAACAGCTCTCCCAAATATGTGTCTCAGAGCATAAAGAGCACAATCATACGAAACTACAACAAAATTTCTCCAAAATTCAGAACTTTTGTTTCATCTCTGAACTCTATACATGTAGAGTTCTCTTGAGGGTTTATGATCGAATCAAATTTCCATGATCGACCCACACATGTAAAATCAAAATATCCTAACTAACTTACAGAGCGTGCATCAAGAAATCCCTCCTATAATCAGAAAATCAAAACAAAATTGGGTAAAATCGAGATTTCACCAACAAAACATCACAGTCCAATAGTAAAATAAACTGCATAGTTGGCCATGGAGGCCAAATTCTGGAATCTTCAAAATGGGGCAAGGAGGAAAATCCATGCCCATTAACCCTAGATTAGAACATAACCACAGTTCCCTTGACCAGATCTACAAAATACCAGGGGCCAAAAACCATCGTCCCCCAAAACCATGTGCAAAATCACGCACAAAACCGTGGGTCCGCACATGAAAAAAATTTCTTGGGCCACTGCCTTAGACCCCGACAGGGGGGCTGCCACCCCCCCTATGACCCCCTTGCTACACTCGGTGTGTGGGGCTAGTCGTGGAAATAATATAACACATACCCAACATTATCCAATGCTGCATAGATATGTGGAATGATCTACCCAACATCCCCAAATGTCTGTGATTCATGTGCACTATAAATATGAGGCCTACCACCTTGATTCTACAGAAAATCCCTCTTATGATGTTGCTTTCCACATATCCAACACTACAACTGTCCCTCACCATCACCTTTATTTTTCTGCCCTCCATGTTGTGGCCTATTAAACTTCCTGTAAGGTGCAGCATTTTCTTTCTCTTTTGCATTTTAAGGTCTTTTCCTTTTCGGCTGTGATTTACCTTTAGCTTTGCATTTCCCTTTCCAACCTTATTGAGACTTTATATTGCACTTAGACTGCTCATAACAGTGGTTTAGATTCCCAATTAATTCTTCAAGCGACTGAGGCTCATCATACTCAATATGATCTCTAAATGCTAATGGAAATCCACTAAAAAATCTATGAACTTTGGTTTTTTCATCCTTAAGATACAGTACATACCTCAACAACTCGAGGAACTTGGTCGTATACTCCTCATTTTTCATCGATCTATCTTTAACTCATAGAATTCCTTGGCTTTACAGTCGTAGTACATCTCTGAAAATTACTTATTCCTGAAAATTCTCTTGAATTCATGCCAACTCAACTCCTTCGTCCTGCTTTGTCTGAACCACTTCACATTTTCCCACCAAATGTCTACTTTCCCTTTATGCCCGAAGATAAATATTCTAGCCTTCATATTCTCTATGTAATCATGCAGCTCAAAGAACTTCTTCATCCCAAGGAGCCATGCCTTTGCATCCTCCGACTTCTTCAAATCCCCATCAAAGGTAGGTGGCTTTTCTTTCTTGAACTCATCTAAAAAGTATCCCCTGCCACTCCTCCTATAAGGATGATAACAGTGACGATCATAGTGCCTATCATAAATAGAACTAAAATAGGGCCTATGTCCATCACCTCCCCTATCCAGGGTATCCAAGATCCTATCATCTATGATTGTGTCAGCTCTATCTAACCTATTCCCACCATGAGATCTACTACCATATGCCCCATTAGTCATATCCTCCTGCCCATGGCTGACACGAAGTGGTCCCTGTCTCTGCAATTCTGAAAAACTATGAAGGATTATTGCATTAACTTCTACTTATTTCTCATGTGCCTAAATGATCTTGTCATTATCTACCTTGCAACTTCTTATTTTTTCCTTCAAAATTCTTAATGTGTCTGATAAGTCAGAAGAGTTCCCACTGTTATACTCCTATACCAATAGGTGTCATATATCATGATTGACTTGATGGGCTATGTAATACGTTCATACCTTTCCTTGTTGCAAAGGTTTTCCATATTGTCAAAAAATAAAAAAAAATTTAAAAAATGTAAAGAGGGTATACCCTAAAAGAAAAATCAAAGGGTGAAAAGAACAAAAATGGCCAAAAAAGTAAAAGAAAATGAACCCCACCAAAAGAAAGGCCAAGGAAAGTGTGCAAGTCTAAATGCCACTACTTTTTGCTCTTATGTAATAAACAAATTGTGTGCAACTTGTAACTTATGCCACAATTGATGAACAATCAAACAGCTTAAGCTTGGCTTGTTCATGTTTGAATTTTATGTTTTAGAGATAGAGAATAAAATCTGACCAAACTGTTTAATCTTGGCAAATAAGTAGATAGGTAGAGTAAATAAAAGGAGCTCAACAACTTAATCTAAGCCCTTGGATGTAATAAGGTTAGACTTAGATAGATTTCTACATGTAAAAGAAAAGAAAGTGTGATAAGGGTTTGCCAATCTAAATGCACCCTAATAAAGAAGAAAAAATGCTCGGTTAAAGTAGGTAGAGTAGGTAGATGATGTTGCGGAATTACATATGATGAATAATGGCTCTAAATGTGTTAATATTTACTTTCATCACAAGTGCAAGGCAGATATTACACTGGAAGAATTTCAAGCAAAACAAAGTCAAATGATTAACTCCCCTTCTCATTTTTCCCTAAAAGTTTCACTAATTTCCCCTAAGTATTAAGGCATTTGAAAATTAGAGGGGCTCAAGGCATTTCCTTGACTTCTGGAGGGACCGAACCCTCGGCCCAATAATTTAAAAGCCTAAGTACTTAAAACCATCCATAAGTCATTCATTTGCTTCCATAAGTCTTTTCCTAAGTAAAATCCTATTTTACTTAGGAAAATTGCACAATATCCCATTAAAAACCCTTTTTCATTCAAGCATAAGTTAAATACATAAACCTAATGTTTTATACTTAGCGCTTTTCATTCATTTTCACATTTTAACTTTTAAATTATATTATTTAATTCCCTATATAAATGAACCGGTTCCCGTATTATTATAATTATGCAAAATTCCCAAATTCTACATATCCCACCCCTTGGTTAAAATATAACCATAATACTGTGTTAATTCAGATTAATTAGTTAAATCTCTAACTAATTAAGAGCCCCGACTCCCCGCCACATTAAAAAAGGATTAATTAACCCTCAAGGTTAATTAATAACTTACCCGACCAATGACACTGTTCCCAATATTATTAAATGATTGTTGATTGTATTGGGCCCACCCTCATTAAAATCTCCTCATCTCACTTCCCCGATAATCGTCTGATCAACCACTCCACAAACAACGGCTGTCATCCATATCACATGGCCCTCCATGACCGAATGATAGCGCACGATCGTGGAGTGGTTTTGCGAACAGTGCCTCGCCACGCATCACAAGATGTATGGAATCACTGGCTCCTGGCTGAATACCACCCATCCCCAAAAGTGGTGTGATACATACCACTTACCTCTCTCCGCATACGACAAAAAACCTTTTCCCACGTACATCATCCGTCCGAAATAATAAAACCCTCGCCAACCTTGACTTTATGAATAAAACAAACAAGTGCACGTTATTTTCATCATTTTATGCAGAAAACCAGGCAAGTCCATCAACAAGTTCATCCATAGAAAAAGCGTTGCCTACAGGAAAAATTCTTTATGACAGTCTGGAAAATTTGTTTTATCTCGAACATGAGGTAAAGAACTTGTTTCCAATTCAGCCTACCTTTTTTAGGTATACAGAAACTGATGAGACCCTGAGAAAGCTTCAAAGAACCAGAATACCAGAAGCACAATGGTGGGAAGACATGTTGGACATTTGTTAAAAATATCCTTGGATAAATTTTGGTTATTTACTACAGTAAGTAATGGAAAAAAGGATAAACAGGGATCAAACAGGTTAAAGTGTATCAGGTAAAAGTCAGAGTGAAAGTTAAAATGAAGTTACAGAGCAGTCAAAGGTAAACAGTAAAAGTAAATACAGAGGCAGTAAAATGGTAAAAAGAAATGAAAATACTTTCACCAACATTGAATTTTGTTTAAAGTGAAAGTAAAACAGTCAAAAGAACAAAAAAGTGAAAAGATGAAAAACACAACAAGAAGGAACATTTTTGCAGAAATTTCATGTTTTAGTCATAATTTTGTAGAGAAGATTGTGGCCAATCCGAAATACATCATACAAAACTGAAGGATTTTTTTGTTCCTAAGAGACCCATCTACAAAAACATATCTCACTTTTTGCACAGTGATTTCAGAATCAGAGATACATGCACATCTTTACAGGCTATTTTTCAGACTCTGTAAAACTCTGTTTTACACATATTTTTACAGAGCCTATTTTGCACAGCTAGAGAGGAATTTTAGGAAACTGAAAGAGTTTTATCTCGCCAACATATTAATCCACAATAACCTCTTTCACTTTTTATATATCTATTACAGATTGAGAAATAAAAAGATATCATTGGACCCCAAGTTTGCAGAATTGTTGGAGCAGAATGCACAAAGAAAGGAAATAGTAAGTGACTTGGATGCCTCATCATCAACTAAGAATTGG
The DNA here is from genome assembly GCA_034641835.2 of Pinus albicaulis. Lineage (NCBI taxonomy): Eukaryota > Viridiplantae > Streptophyta > Pinopsida > Pinales > Pinaceae > Pinus > Pinus albicaulis. The sequence continues at coordinate 475,779,092 of CM076579.1, read as the reverse complement.
ATCAAATTCAAATTATCCTCTTTTTCATCACCTATCCATAAAAAATAGTGCCAAATAGATGCATTAGTTTGAGTGTCCTTTACTTAAGTTCTATTTATGTAAAACAGTTGGAGAGATTTGTGAACTAATCTTGATATTTTTTCAAGATATTTTAGTTTAGAATTTGTATAAATTCTTCACTCTTGGAAGTATTTTGGGGTGGATTCTTAGAATTTTCTGTAATACTGATTATTTTGGAATAAAATGCTGTTGGAAAAATTTCGCATGGCTATCTGGATAAAGAATTGATGCGAAGGACTTTTCACAGGATTCTTGAGTCAGACAGCGGATCAATAAGTATTCTATCTCTTTGGTTTTAAAGTTTTATACTTGTTTATTATACTATATATGTTTCATATCTGAATCATAAACGAAAAATAATAATTCAGAAAGTGCTTGAGTGCAATTTTTTTTCAATCGTTATTATTCTTAATGTTTTCCTCTGAACTAGTATGAACAATGAATTCTTAATTGCTCCTGTTTCCTAGTTTATTCATTTTGATTATTTGGTAAAGAATTCTTAATTGCTCTTTATTAATAATCATTCAAGTTCCCTCTTTCGAAATATGTTGAAGGATTCTTAATTTCATTTCACCCATTTTGAGTCCATCCCATTCATTTTAGATCTTTAATTGTTCCCTATTTGATTACCTTGCCTTGTGAAACCATCCCTTGTTAATAAACTAAATCCAGTTAAGCCATCTTCTTTGACTCCATTAGCCCAATGGCCTAAAATATTCAGTCCTATCCCTCTGCTATTGAATTCCATCACCTAAAAAAAATCAAAATCCCTAGACTTTCATAACTAGCCTAATATCTTTCAAAAACAAAGCTAAAACTTAAAGAGAGAGCTCTCTCTGGGTACAGATTGGCTAGATTCTGTACCTAAAAGTTGGTTTGTGGTTACCTCGGACTATTTCTCTTGAACCTGGAGAAATTATTGAGTGATAACACCCACTACAATGCTGCTCATTTGATCCATAAGGAGAATCTCATGAACTATACTCTACCATTGCTATTCATATTTAACCCTTTTCCTACAAGTATACCATGTAAGCTTAAACCAAAACATAACATAATCAACATACCTCAATATAGTTCAGGGGAGGATATATCATCTAGAAGATCAACCAGATTATAAAAATACATGCATAATCATAATCATATCAACATATAATCATCATTTCAACCATTATCTAGTTATCAATGCATGGCCATTATACCAGCCACATACCATGACCTCATGCAAGACAACTATCACCATGTCAATGTATGGATAAAAACATATAAACACTGACATGCATAACCAATGCATAATGGACATACACTTATGATAATCACAACCAACAACAACACGATCAACTTTCACATGGTGACACCAGTGCAACCATGACCACCACCATGCATACACAACAAGCACATAGACCACAAGCATAAATAACACATATGCAACTGACATGTATTCATGGGCAACACATTTCTCCGATCCAGTACAAGAGGTGAACCATGCTCTGATACCACTATGTAACGTCCTCCTCCCACATTTACCCAAGCTAACTAGTCCATTGGGGAAAACATGTGACAAGAGACTAATATTATGTAATTCAACTCCCCATTTAAAGTTAAGGAAGTGGAACTGAAAAAATAAAACTAGTATGACCTTCCTTAGGAGCTACAGACCCTTCAGGAGGCAACCAACCCTTCCAGGTTCTTAAACCTTGAGACAACTTGTCATTTTGCTGATATGGATTCTCAAACACTCCCATGGCAAGCCATGCCTGCAACTGAGCCCTTCTATTCACTCCTACAACAAGGCATGCCAACGATTGTGGACCTTTTTAAGCAGTTTTGATCTAGCGACCCCAGATTCTGTGCCACTTTTTCAAGGCTAGGTCTCACGACATAGCCTAGAACTTCATGAAACCTTCAAAATTGATAACTAACCATGAAATCAAGAAACTAATACAAAAATTTAATCAAGGAATTGATCAAACCCCTACTAGACATGACAGGCATTCCGTCAATTATGTCAGAAATATGAAATCTATAGGTCGTAACAACAGATTTGAGCATAGGGGTCTCATACTTATCTGAGATTCGTAATGAAGCATTGATTCCTTATCACAATAGTTTCGCTATCATCTATTAGGTCATATATTCATTGTTGATTCATTTACTAATCAAAACACAATAAGAGGCATACATCAAGTCTGTCATAAAACATGCTTATAACTAAGATATAACCAACAAAATTAACAAGGATATAATAGCCATAAGACCACATATGAAACAATACATTTACACATGAAATACCAAAGGAGAAGGAGCTCTTATTAATGAATCAGTAAGCCAACCAAGTCAGGGACTTCCATATACCACCCGACCCTAGATTGGGTTGAACTAAACCGTTCTTTCAGCTAATCACCCCTATGCCATATTCCAGGAATAAATGTGGGAATCACAGCAAAACCAACTAGGGCTTCCTCAGGATTTACCGTATATCCCACCAAGGGATGCCTAAGCCTGAAACCCTCATCAATACAACTAGGTTTTACCACAATCCCACCAGATCACTAGGCCTACACAAGCACGTATACCCTCAGATATCTCCATCTAAACCATGAGGAATTTTTTTTATCTCAACCTCTCATCTTTACTGTGTATCTCGCTATTACCGGTTAGGGGATTCCTAGGCATACGAGGTCACCACCATCTAGGATTTATTATGTATCCCGCCATTATTGGCAAAGGAATTCATAGGACTAATAAAGGGTATTCACAATCATGATTTACTGTATATCTATACCTTAGGATTCCTAGCACTTGTGATTAATCCCGAGACCACCCCACTCATCTTCGAATCCATCCAGCGATCCAGCTCAACCGAAAACAAGAGAACCACATCACATCATGGTTATCCGAAAATGGAAAGGAAAGGCTGAAGAACATTGTCACACTTGGTAAAACTCATGCCAATGAATATAAGAGAACCAAGAACACACATGCATGTTCCATGCATGCCAAATCTAGCAAGGAAATCATACATGCAACTTGATACCTACAAGTAACCCCGATGTAGTCACTTGATCCTCCTCTTCCTTACTTGATATTTTCTTCCTCTTGATTTCTTTTCCTTCCTTTTCCTTCTTTCCTCCAATACTAGAGGGCTCCAATAATTCTCTAAGAGTCCAACAATATGAGAGAGAGTAGAGAGAGAGAGCTCTAAAATTGAACTGAAAAAAAGCTGCAAACTAATCCTTAGAAGCCTTTTTATCAATGAGGCCTCTACTTTCTTCATTTCCCATTATTTTCCTTCATTTTCCTCCTCACATGGAACCTATGACCTTTCAGCTTCCTTTTCTCCTATTTTCAATTATTTTCATAAATAAAATTCCAATTAATGTCTCTTTCCCTTTCCAAAGCCTTTTCCATTTCCTTTTCCAACTTCCTTAGCCATAATAACCCAAATGGACACCTAAACTATGAATTTTTACCCAATATTCAACATGGAATAATTTTCCCATGACCTTGGTTATTATTTTTCCTTTTTTTTAAACTTTATTACATGAAATTTTGACTAGGGTTGTTACACTTCCTGTTTAGTCAATTCAATTATCTTAAATTTCTATCATAAATTATCGACCAGAGTAGGTAATCTTGTGAAGTGCAAATGCACTATATATGCTAGAAGGCTCCTTTGCTTAATTTATTTTGGTGATATGTCAAAGTTTTTTTTGAAAATGTTTCTATTCCAGAAGTTCTTGAATGAATTTAGAAAACTTAATTATGAAAAATAAACTAAATCCAAACTTAACTAAGTCCTAGAAATTGAAATGATAAATTTTGTTAGTAGCTAAGGATTGATTCTGAAAAGAAATAAAATTCTAAAACCAAAAAGCAATTCTGATTTTTATGTCTTTTTGAAAATCTAATGTGAATGAAACTTATCCTAAAGAATTACTAAAAACTATTTTATGCTGATAAAATAAATCTTTGTGTATGAAATAAAACTTAATTGAGCTCATAAGACACAATTTATCTAAAACTGAAAAGATAAATATTATAAAACATATCTCACAATATCTAATCTAAGATAAACTTCTACTGCATGAAGAGGAAATAAAATGATCTATGATAAACTACCTGTGCGTTTTAACCATCTAAGAATTAAATCTATGCAAGAAACAGAGCATCTACTCTAGCATGATAATAGTCTCGAGATAATGATAACAATAAATGAAATAAAAATCATAAATCTAAAAATAATTGCAATGGAAATAAGACAGAAAACAAAGCACACATATATACTACGACAGATTGTAAACACATACAGATTTAAGCTATGAAATGACAATTAAATAACGAAAATGAAATGAAAATATTTTCTATTGAAGGGGCCCTCCAAAACAGATGGCTTGAATCTACACCTTACTAACTTCGCATTAGAATTCTGGAACACTTATTCATTCGATTAAGGGATAAAAACAAAGTTTTTTAAAAGATGTCACAATCTCGCTATCATTCGTGTTGTTTACACAATTACTCAGCCTGCCATTTATAAAATCCTAGTATTAAATGTTCTAAGTCTTTTACACCTTCTAAGACTAAGTAAATTTTATCTATAACTCTGAACATAAGTTAGAATTTCGTTGCTTCACAATTTTCTATGTGGCAGAGCAAGTTGTGAAGCTCAGACTTTCTCACTCGTTTGCTCCAACTCCCGGTCGACCACTCCTTTGACAATGTTATTTAGGAATTTATTGCTTGATTCTGGATTGATGAATAGGATAGGATCCATGAACGGATCATTTTTCAACTGCCCATATATTTTGTTGCTCCATTAATACCATAGAACCTGTCGAACCATGGTGGCGGCTACAGAAACAAATTTTGGCTGTAGAATTGAATTAATTCCTTAGCTAAATAAAAATTTCATTTGAATAATAAGGAATAATTGCAAATATGAGAAATAGATCATTAGGATACCTTACCAAGTCAAAAATGTTCATTTCAACACTTTTTTGAGCTTATGGTGTTGTCATAAAGAAGAAAATATAGAGGAGTGTCAAAATTGAGGCAGTCTCGAGTCTCCACATTCCCCCACGAGGAGACCATTGCATGTCCTCATGCAAAAACAAAAAATTGTGAGTCTTATCATGCTATTGCATCTACCCTAAGAGCTCTGCTATAACATCCAATTTCATCTTCCTTGCCTTCCTTGTAGTTACAAATACCCTTGGATTTCTCATTAGGAGTTTATATTTCAAGTTTATGACTTGCCTGCTTAGTTGTTATTATTCTTCTTTAAATTTTTGTTCTTCTTCAACCATAAACCTAAATGTAGAAGAGTATTTTCATTTATAGTTTTCTCAAACTGGCTCTGTAATTTCAAGGCTTCATTTTCCTTTTTAATATGCATGTTTAGTGTCTCTAGTTCAAACATTTCTTGTTTTAGAGTATTCTCATCTAGAGGTTCTTGTGGACTATGAGGTTGGTCTTCAAAAATTGATGTCTTCCCTGCATATTTTCTTCAAAGGCTCAATATAATCATAAATTTCCTGTTGTACTGGATCAATCTCCGGAATTCTTCGTCATGGACTCTGAATGGGTGAAATGGCAGTGGGGGATGGAACCCTAGGATCTTCCTCTAAATCAAAAAATTCTGCTTCTTTTAAAGGTGGTTCCTTTATTGTCTTTTTGAGTCTATAGCTTCTTCTAACTGGTTGAGGAGGATTTTAACCTTTGGTCTTGCATTTATTTATCATAAGCTCTTCTGTGTTTATATATTTCCCTTCTCTTTTATGTTATCCTCCTTCCTTTTATCTGCTTGTTTCTGGAATTTTCCCAAAAGTTTTGCAATGGGGATTTCATCTTCTGAGTGTTCTTGGAGTGGTTGTTCATTTTCAACTTTTATTTTTCTTCCTCTTTTTGCCTTGCTACTACTAGGTTTTTCTTGATCTCCTTCTTGGAAATGGTTCTGAATTAAGAATTTTTCCCAAGTATCCCCTAAGCTTTCAAGGTGAAATTCAAAGAGAATTTTTACTAACCCATGATGATACATTGTATTGTCTATAAACTGAATTCTCTTTTGAATAGTTGTTGAGATTCAACAAGAAGATTCAACACCCATGCCTAGTGCATTAAGCACCCAGACTAGGGTGGGGCGCATAGTGCTATTTTTGGGTGCATGTCTATTTTGGTTATCCCTTAATTAAGATGGACATTAAACTGTAATCTATTCTTAATGTGGACTAGAATGAGTTAACTGAAAGTGATAAATTCAGTTAGCTAGTGGATTTCAAGTTAGAGGTTTTTGATAAGGCATGTAGAGTAATTCTAGTTGTGACAGAGTTCAAAGTGCAGTGGTGCATGAGTTGGTGCAAGTTGTAAACAGTTTAACTCAGTTAAGTGAGTTAAACTCAGTTGTGCCAGTTGTAACTGAAGATAGACTAGTGAGAGATTCAGTGAATTAAATATTAATTAATTCACAATCAGTGATCTCACATGCAACTGAGGATTTACTATTATTAGTTGCATGCATGTCAGTTCCAATGGAGACTATGTTGAGTTCTAGGTGAAAGGGAAGTTGACTATCAGTTGTAGGATTATCTACTTGCACACATGCAGATAAACACCCATTGGGATACCCATGATACTTGCGCAGTCAAGGCAGAAAAGAATTCTTATCTTTTACGGATATTTACCATCAGCAATTGTGCAAGAAAGGTAGGTTGTAGGCTAAGAATTGGCTATGTGTTGGTCATTTTTCCATATGACAGTGTGATACAATTAGCTGAGTACTAGAGGGCTCTTGTGAGAAGAGTTTTGTATGTAATTGTTTCATGCTCCATGCTTAATATACAATAGAAGATAGTGGGTTTTTTAGCTATAAGCTTTCCCCGAGAAATTATCTGTGTTGTGTGTGATTGATCTTTCTTCATGTTCATCTTCATGTGATTGGGTTTTTAATTCCGCAAAATATTTGTAGAAGCGATTCAGTATTTAACTTTAGTACATTGTTAGATCGGGTGAATCCAAGATATTCATACATATTGTATAATTTCTACATAGTATCAGAGCACAGTAAATTGCAGAAGTGAAGAAGGAGTTGAGTTTGTGACTGGATAGAATTCGAATTTGCAGAAAGACTTTCTTGGTGCTATAACTGATTCAAGATCAAAATGGATTTCTATGGCTTGAGGTTAGAGTATGCACTCGAGGGCAGCTCAAACTACATTTTTTAGAAGGAAAGGATGGAGGTAGTACTCGAAGGCAATGGGTTGAAGTAATTCATTAACAAAGATGTTCCTAAACCCGATGCTACAGATGCTACAAATCTTGATGCAAGGAAAAAGAAAGTGGAAAAGGCAAGGAGGATCCCGTTGGAGGGAGTATGAGACCACATTGTCTCAAGCCTCCATGGGAAAGCCACACCATATGAAATGTGGAAGGCTTTGATGGATCTATTCCAAAGCAGCAATGACCATAGGAATGGCACTCAAATATAAACTCAAAAAGATCAAGATGGAAAAGGGTGACACCATTCCAAAATATCTAACAAAGTTTTTCCAATGTCAGGATGAACTATGTAGCGTTGGAATAACAGTTGCTGATGATGATTTGGTGAGCTTGTCTCTCCTAGGACTTCCCAAGAGTTGGCACAGTTATCAAGAATCTGTCAATGGAAGGGAAAAAAAATCCAGATTGGGAACGACTGTGGTCGGATTTGGTGCAGAAGGAGTTCAGATGGAACACCAGAGATGGATCTTCATCTAAGAATGAGGATGAAGAGGATTATGCTTTGGCTGCCAAGGCGAGGAAGGGTAAGGGGAAGAAAATCCATTCTAAATCTGAGTCCAATAATGGCAAGAAGCACGACATGTCCAAGGTGAAGTGTTTTCACTATCACGAGCATGGGAATTTTGCTACTAATTGTCCATAAAAGAAGAAGAACAAGATGGTTGCTAGATCTGCAGCTGGTGAGGCCCTTACCTCGCAATTTGAGCTTGAATTCTCATTGATCACATGCATGGTGTACAGTGCATTGGGATCTGTGTGGTATTTGGATAGTGGCGCTTCCTTTCACATGACGGGAGATAAGGAACTTTTTAGTGACTTGGAGGAGAAATATCTCTAGATGCATATTGAAATGGGCAACAAATGACGGTACAGTGCTACCGGAATTGGTACCATTACCTTTCCGAGGAAGTAAGGTAAACCATTTCAATTAAAATATGTGATGCATGTACCAGGTCTAAAGAAAAATTTGGGCTCAGTCGCAATGTTGAAGGATAGAGGCTATGACGTTGTTTTTAGTAATGGAAAAGCTTTCATGCGACATAAAAAAATGGGTCAAGCCAAGAGGATGGGGATTCGAGTTAAGAATCTCTACAAGCTAGAGGTAGATCGCTGTGCAACAATGATGGGAAAGTTAGATCAAGTGGTGAGACAAGATTAGGGCGAATTATGGCACAGACAATTGAGCCATCTTCACCATGGAGCCTTGAAAGTCATGCAAAAAATTTCTATTGGTCTTCCCAGGGGTACACTTGCGCAGTCAGATAAATGCAAGGGATGTACTATGGGAAAATATGTACAGGCCACCTTTCATGAGAAGGAAAACAAAGCTTCGGGGATCTTTGAGAGAGTTCACACAGACGTGTATGGTCCTTTCTCGGTTGCTTCAACATCAAAACATAAGTACTATGTAATCTTTGTTGATGAATTTTCTCGTAAGTGGTAGATCTTCGTAATGTAGAAGAAAGATCAAACATTCTCTAAGTTCTGTGAGTTTAAAGCCTTGTGGAGAAAGATTCGGGGAAGTAAGTGAAGACTCTTAGGAGTGATAATGGTGGAGAATACATCTCTAACGAATTCAAGAACTTCTACAGCAAAGAAGGAATTCAAAGAGAACACATAACGCCTCATAACCCACAATAGAATGGGGTCGCGGAGAGAAAGAAATAGAACTATTGTGGGTGCAACATGAACGATGTTGCATGATCAAGGCCTATTGATGCATCTGTGGGTGGAAGCATGCAATACAACGATACATGTGCAAAATCGTTGTCCTCATAGAGTACTTGGCATGAGTACACATGAATAGGCTTTCACTTGTAAGAAACCTAATGTTTCACACTTTAAGATTTTTGGCTCATCTGTTTATGTGCATGTGACCAAGGACGCTAGGAAGAAGCTGGAGCCAACAACTGAGGTTGGGATTTTTGTGGGGTACACTGAAACACACCATAATTATCATGTGTATTCTCCAAAAAACAAAATGATTGTTGTGCGATGGGATATCAAATTTGATGAGGAGAAAGCCATGTGGTTGTCCCTTGAGAGGGAGCTAGACTTGCATGCAGAGGAGGAATTGCTGGTTCCCAAGGATGAGTTTCAAGATGTGGATCAACCACACGAGGAGGTTCATGGAGTGGAGGAAAACACTCATGTAGAGCCATCCATCAGAAATGGCAGAAGGCACACCATGGAAGCTGATAGGCTAAGACTTGATGCTACACAAAATGTAGGAGGCCCTAATTCACAGCGCAGACAGAGACAGTCTCCTGACCAATTTACTGGATACATGGCTCTTATGAGAAAATGTATTATGACTGAACCATCTTCCTTTTAAGAAGAAATGCAGCAGCAAACTTGGGTTGATGCAATGGTGGAGGAGTATGACTCCATTGTCAAAAACAATGCATGGGAAATTGTCCCAAGACCGGTCGACAAATCAATGGTAGGTTCGAGATGGATCTACAAGGTAAAGCAAGCTGCCGATGGGAGCGTGGAGAAATACAAGGCCAGATTTGTGGCCTGTGGTTTTTCACAGATCGAGGGGATAGATTATGATGAGAATTTTGCGTTTATCGCAAGGTACTCTTCCATAATATCCATCCTTGCACTCTTAGTGTAGATGGGCTGGCGCATTCATCAGATGGATGTGAAAATTGCATTTCTCAATGGGATCATTGAGGAAGAGGTGTACATAGAGAAACTTGAAGGTTTAAAAATCTTCAACAATGAGTTGCATGTGTGCAGGCTCAAAAGATCGCTGTAAGGGCTGAAGCAAGCACCCCATGCTTGGTACACTCAGATAGACATTTATTTCATCGGATTGGGCTTCACCAAAATTGAAGCAAATGCAAACTTGTACCAGATTGTGGTTGAGGGTAAGCTATTTATCATTGTTCTTTATGTTGATGATCTAATTTTGATGGGTGATGAGGAGATGATACACTCATGCAAGGAGGATATTGCAAGGGAGTTAGAAATGGAGGATATGGGCCTCCTTCATTATTTCCTTAGATTGGAAATATGGCAGCGGGATGGTGAATTTTTAGTGTCTCAAGGAAAGTATGAAAAGGATATATTGGGTAAGTTTAACATAGAGAGTTGCAAACCCATGGATACTCCTCTTCCAGAAAATTAGAGGAAAGAGGATGCTACTTTTGGAGAGGTAGTGGATGCTACTATCTACTAACAGTTAGTGGGTTCACTAATGTATCTAGTGAATACAAGACTGAACATCTGCTACATAGTTAACCAACTAATTCAAGCTATGGTTAAACCTACCAAGCTCTTTTGGAAGGCGGGGAAGCATGTCCTAGGATACTTGAGGGGCACATCAGATTATCTATGGTACAAACAGATGGATGGAGTGAAGCTGCATGGCTTCACGGATGCAGATTGGGCTGGCAGTCCATTGGACAGAAAGAGAACATCAGGGGGGATCTTTAGCATTGGATCAACAAAATTTTCCTGGTACAACAGAAAACAACGATCTATGGCACTTATTTTAGCGGAATTAGAATACATGGCAGCAAGTCAAGCTGCATGTGAGGCTATCTGGATGAGAAAGATCTTGGTTGGTTTGTTTGGTTCTCAGATGGATCCGACATTGATTCATTGTGATAATCAGAGTTGCATCGAACTCGTGATTAATCCTGCGTTTCATGACAGTTCCAAGCATATAGATATTTGGTACCATTGTCTCAGAGATTGTGTGCAGAGAAGGATCATGTTGCTATATTACATTCCCATGGAAGATCAAGATGCAAATATTTTGATGAAGGCACTCACCAGGAGCAAATTCAAATAACATAGAGACAGGATCAGGGTGAAGGATAATCTCTTTCTTGTTGAGAGGGAGTGTTGAGATTCAACAAGAAAATTTAGCATCGACACCTAGTGCATTAAGCACCTGGTTGCAATAAGAACCCATACTAGGGTGGGGCCCAGAGTGTTATTTTTGGGTGCATGTATATTTTGGTTATCCCTTAATTAAGATAGACATTAAACTCTAATCTATTCTCAATGTGGACTTGAATGACTTAACTGAAAGTGATAAATTCAGTTAGATAGTGGATTTCTAGTTAGAGGTTGTTGGTGAGGCATGCTGAGTAATTCTAGTTGTAGCAGAGTTCAAAGTGCAGTGGTGCATGAGTTGGTGCAAGTTGTAAACAGTTTAACTCAGTGAAGTGAGTTAAAATTAGTTGTGCTAGTTGTAGCTGAAGAGACACTAGTGAGAGATTCAATGAATTAAATATTAATTAATTCACAATCAGTGATCTCACATGCAACTGAGGATTTACTATTATTAGTTGCATGCATGTCAGATCTAGTGGAGACCCAGTTGAGTTCTAAGTGAAAGGAAAGTTGACTATTAGTTGTAGGATTATATGCTTGCAAACATGTAGGAAAACACCCATTGGAGTGCCCATGATACTTGCGCAGTCAAGGAAGGCAAAAATTCCTATCTTTTAGGAATCTTTACCATCAGGGATTGCGCAAGCAAGGCAGGTTGTCTGGAGGCTGAGAATTGGCTATGTGTTGGTCAATTTTTCATATGAAAGTGTGAGACAATTAGCTGATTACTGGAGGGCTCTTGTGAGAATATTTTTGTATGTAATTGTTTCATGATCCATGCTTAATATACAGTAGAAGATAACAGGGTTTTTAGCTATAATATTTCCCTGGGAAATTATCTGTGTTGTGTGCGATTGATATTTCTTCATGTTCATGTTATTAGCGATTGTGTTTTTAATTCCACAAAATATTCGTAGAAGCGATTCAGTATTTAGCTTTAGTACATTATTAGATCGGGTGAATCCAAGATATACATACATATTGTATAATTTATACAATAGTTCCTGCCATTTTCTTCAATTTATGTAATAAAAAGTATGGAAGGTTTATTTCACTATCTTAAAGGAAATTCATTAACAACTTAGCATGGTAAAAGAACATGCATCCAAACCTTCCCTCGCAGGTAATGAATTTCTGAATTATTAATAACAAATTTCTCCTTTTTCCTTTAGGATTTTTGCTAGGAATCCCCTTTTTAAAAATTTTATTATCCATACTTGGGTTTTTTAGAAAGCTTTTCCATCCTTCTCCTTCAATTCCTCTATTTTTAAACCATATTTCTCCTATCTTTGGTAATCCAGTAGCTTCAGCTACAAAAGAATCTGTTGTTGTGAACTTGATGTGTCCAATTTCGACCTCCACTCCATCAAATTCTCTGGCAAAAGATTTGGTAACCTCCTTATGAAACCCTTCAAAATTTTCCACGAAACTGAGCCATTTTGCTCTCTGTAACATTTCCTTTACTTGTGGAATTCCTTCCATAAATTTTATCCCTTCAGTTTTTGTCCTCACAATTACTCCCATGGTTACCGAGAAGCTTTACCTTAAGACTACCTCTTTGACAAAGTAGATTGAGGGGTTCAGTATGATCTAGGAGCGTAAGCCTAATTCCGCTGTGAGATGGATGGAATGTAAGGGTGAATAAGTGAGTGAGGTTTCAAAAATTTTGAGAGCGTGAGTGTGGTTTAATGAAAAGTGATTGTTTAAAGTATGAATTGGATTATTTCACCAATGAGTTCGGGATTTGATGTTGGAGCGGTTGTGTAAATGATGAGGGTTTAGTGGCAGAGTATGAGATGGGATTTCGATTTGACATGATCAAATCTTTTAATAATTCTTTTGAGTTGGTGGTATAAAATTATCATCTAATTCATATGTCAATGTTTTCATCATTATTATTAAACAAAATTTGCATTTTCATACCTTAAATTTTGATGTTGATAACCTTTCAACTGCTTCTCTTTTTCTTGTCTTCAGGGATTCTTCAACTGCTTCGGTAAAAAAGGTCCTGTCATGTGTGAGCTATAGAAATACGTCAGAGTTGTAGAATTTCATCAATTTTGTAGTTATATTTTTATTTTCTAAAAAAGAAAAAGGGATGCAAATAATTGATATTTTTGGAACAAGAATAAAGAAAATGTAAGGTGCGAAAAATAGATATTTTGGTTTTCAATGATTGGTTTTCATATATATATATATATATATATTCATTTAAAAAAAAAATTAGATTGAAAAATAAATGAAAGAAGACTTCTAAGTTGAGGAAGAAGAAGAATTCTTCTTAACCAACTTTATATCAACATTGTCTTGAAAAACCTTAACAAATTCCTCTTTTGTCAATGGTTTGTGATAGATCCTTAGCGATGTCCATTTACAAGAAGGGGAAATTTTTCTTCATCAATAGTTATAATTCTGACTGCTCCATTATCAAATACTCTCTCAATCTCATAAGGCCCAAGCCAATGAGTTTGAAATTTCCCTTGAAAATCCTTGAAATTTGGGTCAAAGAGAAGTTCCTAATATTCATCTTGAAATTTCCTTTCCTTGATATATTTATCATGCCATATCGATCTTTGTTGCTGAATTAGGCTAGTATTTTGAATTGCATCTTGTCTTATTTCATCAAGCTCATTAAGTTGATCCATTCTATGCCTTTGTACTTCTAACAAGTCAAGTCCCAGTTTCACCGTTGTCTTTAAAGTTTTTGTTTGGAACTCTATTGGAAACAAGACTTGCTTCCCATAAACAAGTTCGTAGGGAGTATGTCCTGTTGTATTTCTCCATGTGGTGCGCTAGGCCCATAAAGCTTCTGGAAGCTTTTCTGCCCAATCCCTTCTATGAAAATGTACAGTCTTTGTGAGGATGGCCTCAATCACCTTTTTAGTGGACTCTACTTGTCCATTTTCCAGTGGATAATATGGAGTGGACTTTCTATGCTTGATTTTTTATTATTCCAAGATCTTTTGCACCATTCTAGATGTAAACTAAGTTCCATGATCTGTCACAATTTCCCTTGGGACACTAAAACAAGTAAAAATATCCTCAAAAAGAAATGAAACTACAACATTGTCATTAGCAAAGGAGAGTGCTTTAGCTTCTACCGATTTAGTTACATAATCAGTGCACACAAGAATATACCTCTTTTGTCCTGATGGAGGATTGATTGGTGCAACAAAATCCAGAGCACATTTTTCAAAGGATTCAATGAGTATCTATGGTTGTAAAGGAATTTCATATGAAGGAACATGTTTCCCCATTCTTTGAAAATTGTCACATCTCTTAACATATTCCTTGGCATCCTTGAAAAGGGAAGACCAATAATATCCTAATAGAAGGATTTTGTAGGCAGTTCTTCTGTCAACGAAGTGTCCTCCACATGGCGCATCATGACATTCTTTTAGAATCTCGGGTATTTCATCTTCTCGTACACATCTTCGAATGATGAGATCTGGACCTGTCTTATACAATTCTTCATTTACTCATGAATAAGATGCAATCATCTGAATGATTTTCCTCTTTTCTCTAGGAAACAAATATGATGATAGCATTCATGTAGCTAAGTAATTAGCAGTGTTTGCAAAACATGGAGATTTAGTAGATATTGAAAAAAGGTATTCATCAGGAAAACTCTCTTCTACTAGTGTATCATTGTTATCATTTTGAATTATATCCAAAAAGTCAGCAACTGTGTTTTGTTTTCCAGGTCGATCTAAAATGGTGTTATTGAATTTTTGCAATAAAAGTAACCATCTTGTGATTCTGCCATTAGTAATTGATTTATTAATTATATATCTAATTGCAGAATGATCTGTGTGAATGAAATTTTCATAGCCAGTGATTTAATGTCTAAATTTGTTAATGGCATGGACAACAACTAGAAACTATTTTTCAGTAACAGTATAATTCAACTCTGTTGGAGTTAAATTTTCACTTGGATAATAAATGGAATAAGGAGTCAAGTATTTTTTTCCCAATTTTGCGCGTGAAATCCAAAGTAATTTTAGTGTTTTCTTTGGTCTCACACACAAGCCTGTGAAATTTCAACTAGTCTCTCCCACAACACTGTGAAAATTCGATTGGAGTCTTTCCACACATACAAGCCCTCATCCTAGTGACTAGGGCAGAGCATAATGTAAAACAAAAAATATTTCTCTCAAACTTGCAGCAGAGGTTCAAGGGGTTGATATGACCTGTAAGCCATCCTTCCAAGCCCAAATTGACATTAAGAAACCAAATGCATGACTCAATAAGACTCCACATAACATCAACTAGACCTCTAGTAAGGTTGTGGCTCAGAGGCCTTATTACATCATGAAACGTATTCTACAAACCTTTTGAGACTATGACAACACTTTACATCAGCATGACAACCCTCAGCAAGTATATGACTGTTATAAAATTATATATTACAGATAAATGGAACACATAAATATGTGAAAAAACAAACACATATATATGTGGTTCACCCAATTTGGGCTACGTCCATGAAAAACCAACCTGTCCTTCCTTATATATTATCTAGCAAAATGAAGAGATATAACGTACATCAGATCCACTATAATTTATTCTTTTCTCTCACACAATTTCCTCTCTTTCTCACTCAAACTACACATAATACACAACTACAATACAATTCCCTCATATAAACCGAGGGGTTTCCTTCTAAGGGAAAAAACCCTAAATTAAACATAACTTCTACCATCATATCATCTGCCTAATGAAAAACCAAGATTGACTACAAAATTACAATATTTTTAAAGGAAAATTTTCATCTATTTATAGATTTGGGGGCGTTTCCCCCGAATCCCCACTGGGAGAGTGGGGGGATGGTCCCCCATGGACCCCCGAGGGGGGGAAGTCCCCCCCACATCCCCCGCTTGGAGGGGTGTACAGTCTTCCCGGGGTACACATCCGAATGAAACAAAGACCTCTGAATCAGGAATATAATTAGGCTCCACACCCAACAAAAACATAATCAAAATGATACATAATGACTCATGAGTACATGACTTACAATAGGTAACATCAATGGCAACACAAGCATGCCAACAATGAATGACTATTAAATATTCAATTCATAATTTTTATGCAGTTGAGTGACCTCGAGTAATATTGTTTCCCCCAATGGTTTATCTTCCACATTATCTACCATATAGGCACCATGTAGAAAAGAAGTTGAAACAATTAAAGCGAAACATTTTTTTTTATTTTTCATTGCATTTTTAAATGATACCAACTTTGAAGTTGACCCCAAGTCCTAATTCCCCTTGTAATTGCAATACAAAATGGATCATTGAATAATTGCATAAGCTATATTCAAATATTAAGATTAGTATTCTAGTTGTTTGACTCTCTGCAAATCTCCATTTTTTTTTTAAGTGAGCCACAAAATCATTTGAATTCACGCATAAATGTATGGTATTCCCACTGAGATACTTTACCATCATCTATAATCTCTGCAATATAATAGTGGTTTTACCAAATAATAGTTTGGTAGGCATTTCATCAAGCAGTTGGTATTCAAAGGTTTTAGCAAGCACTTTTAAAGTAAGCATTTTATCAAACTCTTGCATTCAAAGGTTTTAGAAACTAGTTGTTGGAAATAAATTATGTAAAACACATAGAATTCAATTCATTTGTCTAAGATTTGGAATACAAGGATTTCATCAAATAATTGATGTTAATACTATTCGTCATGTTAGTGACCTATAATATAGGATTCATAATTTTGACTTGATTGTTGGTAATCTTGTAAATCTGTACATACTTTGCCTTCTGCAAGTTGTATTCACATACTTTGTAAAAAAAAATCAAAAAATCAAAAAAATCAAAAAGAGGGTAAAAAATCCTAAAAGAAAAATCAAAGGACTTAGAAAAAATAAAAGACCCCAAAAGAAAAATGAAAGTGTGCAAGTATAAATGCCACTAATTTTTCCTTTTGACTATGCAGAGTGTCAATAAATGCCATAGTCCATGATGAGTTAAACAGTTTAATCTTGACTTGTCATGTTTCAATTTCACTTGTTGTAGATAGAGAATAATGAATTGTCATACAGTTTAATCATGAAAATTCAGTAGTTAGGTAGAAAAATAAAGTGAATCCAATAGTTTAATCTGGATTCATGGATGAAATAAGTGTAGAATTAGATAGTTTTATTTTCTTTCAGAAAGAATAAATGCTGTGAAGGTTGCTAGCTCAAATGCACCTTATTACAAAGGAAGAAAAAATGTTAGCATGGTAAGCTGGGTAGGTAGAAGAAGGTGAAAAGTCTCAATGTAAATATCATTCATCATGGGCTGCAAAATAAATAACTTCCCCTTCCCATAGTCATGAAACATTCTAAACTATCAGTCAGAAAGGCTCAAGGCATTTCCTTGAATTTTGTTGGGACCAGACCCAAGGCTCTATGACTGATCAGTTGAAAGTGTAAAATTTCTATATTAATCCCTAAAATCACATCATAATTCCATTTCATGCATTCATTCCCCTGAATAATCCTAAGTAAAACCTCATTTTTACTTAAAGACATTATAATTCCCATTTAATTAACTTCCTACATAATTTGAAAACATTAAGCCCTCAAAATAACATTATATCATAAGTTAAAGTGATAAGATTAATGCAAATTATCTTTTAAACTTCACTTTACTTAGTTATGTTTATGTGTTTTGAGTATACCTTATCCTATTTTCATATTAACTTTAACTTATATATTAACTCCCTATAGAAATAACCTTTTCCTATTATATAACTCCTTTTTATATAATAACCCCAAAAGCCCATTTATTATAACTTTAGCCAAAGTTATTTAATCCCCACATGTTTAAATAAAACACCCACATTACAACCCCTTTGGCTAAAATATATCATTATATTAAATCCCGCCCCTATGGTAAGTAAATCGCTTTGATTTAATTACTATATAATAAAAATATTTTAAAAACTCTTAAACATGTGTTAATATATGTTTAAAACAAAAAATATTGGAAACCCGAAGTTTCGTTTAAACTAAAATTCATAACCCTTCCCTTGTGTATTTTCCATTCCTACCCCCTTAACCTAAGGTTAAAAAATATACAAACAACCCTTTTTCCCCGATACATTTCCCATACCCGAAACTTTAAACTTGGTTAAAATATTTTTCCCATCGGGCTCAGTCCTAACCCTCCGATCCCCAACCTACATCTGATCCAACAGTCGTTAACAAACGCAATAAATCTGTTATATTCCCATCCTTCCATCACATTGAATGATAACCGTCAAATCTTTATTCATTTCAAAATCCAACGGCCCAAAATGAACCCGATGAAACCTTTTCCCTGCACCTTTACTTTAAATCGTGACCCTTCGCTTAAGAAAGCCAAATCCGACGGCCAATAACCTATATCGCGCCCATAAAGTGTCCGATCAAATTTTTATAAAATCTGCATGATATGGGTGGTTTTTCCAAACCACCCCATATCAACATGTCAATATTTGATTTAATCACGTTCAAAAAGTGAAATACCACTTACCGCTTAATAGCTGCGTGATAAACCACCATGCCCAATACAAAACCTCTTTCGCCCTACCTGCAATTAATGTGTTTAAACTATGATTTAACCTTTGGTTTAATGCATTAGATCTCATGGTTTTCTATTGTATTTCACCTATTTGTGCCTGTAAACTTGTATAAACCTTTGCTGAGCTCTTTTTCATCATTTGCAAGCCTACCAGTGAACCAGTGACCAGTTAAACAACCATCTTCTTTGCAATTCAATCATGGAGAGCCACCATATCCTCTGATAAGCCAAATTTTCCAGAATTGAAGACTTTCAAAGCACCTTCAAATTAATCGACCACAATTATACCTGTAAAGGTATTTTTTGTCAATATCGTCCATAAAAGTTTCAATTTTAAAGAAAAAAACATCAATTTATTAGTCATTTCCTGTAATTATCATAATTGCCCATACAGAGGTTGCAGAAAACATCCAAAGTACAGGGGAAACCCTGTCAAATTTTCCTCAGAATCCCTCCTTTTTGTTTTAACAAGTTTTATCCATTCCCTGGTCATTTTTCACTGCTGAAATAGATCAAGATCATCCTCTGAGCATTAGAAATCCTTTTTCCATCCAGAACCATGCTCATAATTGTATTTCACCAGAAAAACCCTTCAAAAGCCCCTTTTTTCGAAAATAAGAACTTAGCAAACAGTCTAAGCTTTCTCTGTTTAATTAAAAATGACAAAGAAACAAGTAACCCCCAAATCAGGAGGCCCAAAACCTCAAAAGAAAGCCTCTGCTAAAATCCCTCAGCCTGAGTCTTCTGAACTCGATAAACCCGCCCCTGCACTCACTACTCAGTCCACTGAAGTTGTTAGGCCTGTCCAACCTCCAGTTACTTGACGACAAAATATTCCTCTAGTTGATCTTGATTACAGAATATTAGACCCTTCAGTTGAGTTCAATTTACTTGATGTCTATAACTGGTGTTTTGGAAAATCTGTAGAGAAAAGTGATAAAGATATACTAGTATGGGATTCCAATTTTCCAAAGTACATTGCCCCCCTTACTCATTTAGCCCCTGATTTTGTCACATTGTGTCAGTCTTACTATCTTCCAGATCATAGGTGCATTGTCAATAAAGATAGGGGATTCATATTTTATATCAATGCGGAATCCATAAACTCTATGCTGCAACTAAACCATGATCCCAACACTGCTTCATTATCACTAGAGGATTTAACTCAAATTTACTTAGACCTATATTTTTCTTCCAAGTTCAAAGTCTTCCAGACTTTTTGCCCCAAACAGGTTGATATCCCTAAGCTCAATCCTCCATTTGATACATTTCACTTTCCAAGTGAAACAAGGCAGATTGTCTCCATGCTATCATTCATACTGGGATATAACAGTGATGAGTTCACTGATGTTGCTATCTTAGGTTTTCTCTCTACTTTGATTCCTAGCTAGCCTCCATCCATTGTATACAACTTTGCCAAGTTCATTGCAGAAAAAATGCACTACCAATTGTCCAGATTACCAGAAGAAGGAGTCTTTATATATACCTCATATCTACTTCATCTCTTTTTATATTATCAAGCAGACAAGTTTCCTATTGAGTTTCAAAAGCTAGATCCAGAAGGGAATGTACTTTCAGTTGTATTTTGGTCATCAATTTTGAGGAAATGGAACAGAGAATACACCTATGCATACTTCAATGATTTGTTTATAGTACCTGCTATGAATTTATTGAATAAGGAACAGACCCCTCGAATTAATGAAGAAACAAAGAGAATCTTACAGCTATCTGAGAGCTGTAAAATAGGGGATTGGTACTTGTACAAGAACTACATAGAGATCAAAATATATGGTGCACTCTTGGCTCCATATAAATTGCCTAGATTTCTGACTACAAGAATTTTTTCTCTAGAGTATTTGAGGCAACTTTTAAATGCATATGAAGTCAATTTCATGGCCTCTAGGAAAAAGACTCAATTCAAACTGAAAAATCAAATTGGGCCATTCATTGTGAACAACAGAGAAGCAACAAATGAAATAAATGTCAATTTGAAAGAATATAAATTCCCATACACTTTTATGTGGAATTATGATCCTCAGAGTGTTTTAAGCATGATCAGATTGAAATACAAGTTGTTTTCTTTCTTGCATGATCCCAAGCCTCAAATTGAAAAATATTCCAATAAGCTTGAGTGGGAACCAAATACTTTATTTGATGATGACTCACAGGGCATACAGGGAAACAGTGAAAAGGATAAACAGGTAAATCAAACACAAGTTGTTACAGTCAACAAAGAAAATGAAATTCTTCATAAAAGAAGCAGAAAGGAAGATAGTTTCACAGCTGAAACTATTCTAGATAAAAGATTTAAAATTCCCTACAGTAAGAAAAGTAAATTAACTGATGAAGAAAGGGACAAAGCAATTAATATTGAAGACAACAATGACCATCAAACTGATGATGAGGCCACTTTAATTGTAAATGAAATACTTAAGGAGCTTCAGGATGTCCAACTTGAAACACAACAGAAAGACACTGTCATGGTTGATAAACAAACAAATTTTAATATGCCCTCTTCTTCCAAAGAACCTGACAACACAGAGTCAGATATTCAAATCAGGTTCAGACAAATCAAAGAAAAGAATGAAGAAATCAAAAGTGAAGTATATTTCAAGTTCCTTAAAGAAAAGCCTGGGAATAAAGATAGAATCCTCTCAGCTTTTGATTATTCTTCAAACAAATTGGTAATGTCATTTCTGAAGCCCACAGTAGCTAATCCAAAAATAATTGCAGATTACTCAAAGACAGACCTGGAAGTTGATGCTGATGCTGTCCATGAATTGGACCAAATAGAATTCCATAGAAGCAATACAGAGATGTTGTATTCTAAGATAGTCAACAAGACCATGAATTCTATCAGGCTTGATAAAACACTGATAAACCTTCAAAATCAAATGAAATTGGATAAAGCCTCATTGTATGCCAATAGCTTAATAATCAAAGCATTGGAAGATATAGTAATTGAAGCAGGAGCTGACCCAGCAAACATTGAAGGAGCAAAAGCCATAATCAAGCAGAAAATTGAAGACATAGCAGCTCTCAGGAGACAACTGAAATTGCCTCAAAGTGATAATCCACAGGCAAAAGAAATCCTTCAACAAAATATAGAAAATGATGAACTAAAACAACTTTTTCTAAAGATGACAGCCCAAATAAAGGAAATGGAAAGCCAAATAGAAGCTTTCATGCAAGAAAATGAAAATCTTACGAAAGCTCAACAAGCTTCCATTCCTATAGTTATCCCAGCTATAAGTACAACTATTCCCTCAACATTGGCAGAACATTTGGCACCGCAAGGAGTATTGGCAACTGCAGTGTCAATTACTTCTAAAGATATCTCTGCCACTCCCTCATCAACATCACAGATAAACACAGTAAGAGAAATAGTTGCAATAATCAGAGCCATGGAAGATATGTCTATAAAATATCAAGAAATACTCAGTTTAAAAGGCACCATCAAAGACTTGGAAACATCTAAAAGAGATGCCTTAATCACTTCCAAAGGATATGAACAGAGGGCTCACATATTACAGGAACGAGTGAAAATTATTCAATAACAGGTAAATCTTACTGAACAAGTTGCCTACATAAAAAATCATTTTTGGACAAGAATCACTCAAGGCATTCACTCACAATGGCCTTCTATTCAAATAATATATGAACAAAAAGATATGCTACAAGCTGCCTTAGCAGAAATTGATAAAACAAAGAAGGAACTTGGCAACAAACCACCACAAGAAGTTCAGCTCATATCATTTTTGAATAGTAAAAATAGGGAAGAACTAGAAGAAATGAATATTCCCGACAAGACAGAGGCTATCCTTGAAATCAGAAAGGTCCTAACAAAGAGAAATATTATGAACAATCTGGAAGAAAAATGTGATAATATGAACATATCAATCAGTAAATTCAAGACCAAGTATGACTTGCTGCTAGAAGCAAGACTTCCAGATATTCATGCACTGAATGAAAAATTAATGCCACAGAAGGACTACGACCAGAAAATTAGAGCCCATGCTAAGGAGCAGGCTAAAAAGCCTTTGCCACAAGGATCTCCAAGTGGCAAATTAATACTTCAATATTTTGAGAATTTGTTCTTTTTGGAGAATGAAATTAAGCATATGTTCATAGTAAAGCCAAACTTTGCTAATACACAGAAGCTGATGAAAGCTACAGAAAATTGAAGAGTATAAAGATCCCAACAGCTCAACAATTGCAAGAATTCACAAATCTGATGTGAATTTGACAGGTCAAGGAGCAGAAAAATAACATGAAGAAAACATATTTTACTGTTACCTTAAGGTAAAAATCTAGGGTCAAAATGTATCAGATTGTTTAAGAGTATCAGTAAAAAGAATGTTACTACTGGTTATTTTTCAATTACAACAGTAAAACAGTGAAAATCAAATGATAAAGAGTATCAGGGTTGAAAGTAAAGAGGAGTGATCTACAAGCCATCTTCGACAAGATAATGCACCCTATGCCAGCAATGCTCACATCACATCATGAAATATTTTTAATTAGGCTAATCAGTTCTATATTTCCTTGTAAAAGAGAACATCTTGCAAACTATTTTGTTGTTGTCCCTCTTCTTATGTTACATTTCCTATTTTCCCTTAAAACATTACCTCAAACTTTGATATATTTTGTAAACAATTTATTTGTATAAATACTTCATCATTCGAAGTATTCAGTGTGGAATAAAATTTATCAAGAATATTATAGTCATTTTGCTGGATATATTGAAGTTGGTGTGAGTCAATTAGCAAAGCAGCAGACTTGAATTTTGATTAAAGACATCATAACTCAGGATTCTTGTGCTGATCAGATATGTCTAGTATTTTTCCTGTTTTCATTGTTTTTCTTTCAAAAGTTTTCATACATTCATTTTAATGTGTTTCTATATTTAATGATCAACTAGGAGAATTTAGATGGGATTATTGATAAAAAGCTCCCTGTTTTTTACTAGTTGGAATTATTATGTTTTCTACTTGATAACCAGACTATAGAATTCTTAAATGCTCTAGGTCCCTGTTTGATCCCCTCCTTCAATCTTCTTTTCTATAACTTAAGTATTCTTAAGTTTCCTTTTGTTCAGATTTCACCCATTCCATCAATAAAGCCTATTCAAAGCCTTTGAAGGTCATCTACCCTTCCCTTAGTACATTTGCATCTTTAAGTCTTATTTCCTAGCTCTGCTTTCTTAGAAAGTTGACTCCATAGCCCAATGTTCTAGTAGATCCCTCTGGTTTACCTTGAAACACTTCTTATTCCCACCATACTTTCAAAACAAGTCCCACTGTCCACTCATAGCTAGCCTAAAACCCAATTGTAAAACAAAGTTAAATCGTTAGGAGAGATCCCTCTCCGAAACTCAGGAAGGCTAGATCTTGAATTTTGAAAGCGGTTCTTGGTTACCCATGGTTTTCTTAACTACAAAAATCCTCATCCCACAACCTGAGAATTACTAGGGTGATAACATACTGGCGACCATACTAGGGAACTAACCACTCTCCAGTTTTAAGTTTAATCTTGAAGGAATATTTTTAACGATATCTTTTCTACTTTAAGATTAAGTTTAAAGGTTGTGGGTATTTACCCAATAAACATTCTGGCTCCCAAGAAAGTCTATTACACTAGATCCAACCCTGATCCTAATCCTCCAGATATAGTAGACAATCCAGACCAGATAGGAAAAAAGAAAAAGCAAATTGTTAATTCTGAAACTGAAACACCCTTGAAAAGAGCTGATTCTTTACCCAAAGAATTAGTTAGCTTATCAGACATTGAATTTGATTTGAAGTTTGAAAAATATCTGTTTAGAAAAAAATATAAATCTGATTTAAAGGAAATTGTTTTAGATCCAGTTTTTACTTCTTATGTGAGTGAAAAACACAAAATTATTTATGTTCCTACTAAATCAGAAAAAAACTGAAAGTCAAAGTCCAGTGAAAAGGGTAAATGTTACAAAAATTAAAGACATTGAAGAAGCTGTTAAGTTAGCTAATTTTCTGTCTCAATTCAAACCCCCAGTTTCTGAATTATACACCACAGTTTTTCCAGCATCAGATTCTACTCTGTATGCTGCCACACCATTCACAGATTCTACTGTCAGTTCACCTCAACAGCCCATAAGCCTTGAGTTGCCTCTGCACCATAGAATCATATACTCATCTTATCCACAATCCACTACTAGTTCATCAACCGATCCATTCATCCCTGAGCTGCCCTTACAACCCAAAGTAGTATATCCATCATTTATCCAACCCATTACAACTACCATTAGCCATACTACTTCTTTTTCATCCCCTTTGCCAAGCTCTTCAAGTACCTCCATTGTAGTAACTAGCACTATCCCTACCACTACTACTGTACCTCCCAGTTCAGGAAAAATCCAAACCATGGCAGCCAGATATGCTCCCTTGGTCTTACCTCAAAATCTCCATGACATGCCCCAGAACTATCAAAAAGATATTCCACTGTTTGATAATCTTTCACAAATTACTACACAACAACATATCACTAGAATGAATGATTTTTGGGAAGTCTATGAGATAGATGAATCTAATGTCCAAATGAGGTTATTTGCACAAAGCTTAATTGGAGAAGTAAAAACCTGGTTTAAAAGTTTAGGAGTTGGTAGCATAGCAGACCTAGCTGCATTCCATAGAGCCTTCCTAAATAAATGGGAGAAAAAGAAAAATCCTATGCAAATACTTTCTGAGTTTGATGCTATCAAAAGATCCCCAAATAATTCTATCCAAGACTTTTGAACCTGATACAACAGTGTTTACAATGCCATTCCTGCAGACCTTAAGCCCACTCTGTATTCTGTGCTACTGAAATTCCCTGACTGTTTTGATGTAGACATGGCTTACCAACTTAGAGAAAGGGATGCAGATACTTTAGAACAGATGCAACAAAAATCTGTAGGTGTAGAAATCAATATACTTGCTAAGAAATCTAGACTGAGAAATGAAAGAAGGGTTACTATTAAAGAAGAAGCTTCTAACTTAGATGGTAAGTTTGATTTCATTACAAAAGAACTAAAAAAAGTAGTTGAGAGACTAGATCAAATTGAAAGAAAACCACAATGGGAGAATCAATCCCAGATCCGGAATCCCAATTACAAAAAAAATAACAACCCAGGGAAAGGTAAGGAACCTTCCCCAGATCAGAATGTAAGAACCCCATTCCAAGAAAACTTTGCAGAAAGTTAACAAAACAATGTTGAGGAGGAGGCAGACATCAAAATTGTTATGGGGATTGATGAAAACAATACCATTTTCCTCACACAGGAGGACCAGGAACTCTTTGAAATTCAACAGTTCACAGTTGAATCTGGAGAATCCTTCGATTATAAACAAGGTTATGATTTTGTAATAAAAAAATTTCACAGTCAATACAACCTTAGGAGAAATAAAAACAATGAACCTGCCATAAAGAATAATGCTCCAAACCAACAAGAACAAAACAAAAAGAAGACCGAGGCTCCTAAAACAAAATTCTTGCAGATTCTTCCTAGAGAGAACAAATAGAGTTTGAACTCGACTAGTCCTAAAAAAAAGCAAATCCCAAAGATTGTAGATATTACTGACGAGGTGGCTCAATCTTCCAAAGATGCTCCAAAAGCTAATACTACCAAAGCCACCAATTCAACAACATTCAATGAGCCAAGAAAGAATCCTACTGACTTAAAAATATCAAATCCTAAATCTTCTGTTGAGAATCCTAAATCTGATAAAACTCCTGTTAATCCTCAAACTGTGTTAGAAATATTGTCATTGATGGCAAAGGAGGCAGCAGAGGCAGAGACAGACAAAGGAAAGCAGTAGAGGCAAAGGGGAAGACAACAGGTCTTTACAGGGAGCATGAGAAGAATAGAGGGAGAGTCTATTTACAGAGACAACGCAAAGGAGACCTACAAAGACTGTATAGAACTGAATAGGGTTAGAAGGAAGAGTAGGGGTGCAGAAGGGCCAAGTGAGCGAAGATCTGGCCAGTATTTTGTAAGTAAGTTCACTGTGTAAATGAAGAAACTGTTCCAGCATTATCTGTGCATTCGTTGGATTGTTCTTGCATGAAAATGCCTTAATTAACATATATGAGTAGGACTCTGAAATGTGGTTGAGATTTTGACTGTACATTCAGTGGTGAGAACCAGGGTGATAAGACTCTGTGATTGTTATAAAGTTTGTTGTGTATTCGGCGATGCGAGGGCATGAAGAACCTGTATGGTTAAATCCGTGTTAAGGACTTGACAGATGAATGTGTGTGAACCTCCACTCTATGTGTGAAATTCCATGAATTCCCTCTGTCTATATTTTAACCTATATTCTCTGCGAACATTCGGTGTGCGTGTGAGTATGAATGCTGTATAAAGGTCAGTTGTGAGCTCTGTTAGAATAGGGGAACTGTTACCATACTCTAGTTATCCAAAGAATGAATGAAATCTTGCCTAAGCATTAATCCCTGTTGTTTAGAATGCCTCGTCGTGATATAAGTCCTGTTGGGTTAGAACGGAATATGTTATGATTGTATAGAATCCTGTGAGAAACCGAGGTGATTACAGTAACCTTGGTACCGGGCGTAGAATCATGTGCTCGAAAGAGTGTGACCTGTAGTGTTGAATTTCCCACAGCACAGTGAGCTCAACTAGTAGTGAAACCCCTGCTTACTAATAAATAAGTTCGTTTTGTTGTGAACTGAAAGTGTTGTCCCAAGATTCGAACCTAGATTCAACCCGTCAGAATAACAATATTTGTGTTAACCCTAGTGGTACCCAGGTCAAACGCTGTTCACAATCCGGAGTGGGTTTGCGAAACCAAACCCACCCATATTGCATCGCCTTTGTACAGAAGTGAAACCATTCCAAACCAATGCGATCCAGTGGAAAATGGCCAGATCGACGGGGCAATACCGCCCTCATCGCGTGCCTATAGCGCATTAACTGTCGACGCTGAAATGAACGTGATATAGCCGTGCGTTGTCCGATCTCGAGGCGGGTTCATCGAACGACAATCGCACTCAAAATAGCACGGAAGATAACTCAAGGGACGGCGCGATAAGCCTCCCACCGTCGGATGAGAAGGGTGCGTTAAGAGGCTGGGCCCCAGTTCATCGTATGGCTTCTGAGAGTTAAATTTCATATTGTTTAATCGTGCAATTGCGCCGTTGGATGTGAATGGGAAATGAACTGTTGTGATCAACCACATATATGTGTTAAGCTGTGGGCCCGAGGCAATTACATAGGTTATTGTTTGGGGTTTAAACCTTATTCGAGGCGTATATTAATGTTATAACAATTGATGCAATGATATGAAGTTTTAATAAGTCATGGCTCGAATCAAAATCGTAATATATGATGTAATGCCATACATTGATGGTAAATGTAATATGAAGTGTTGGCGGGGTTCATACCTTGGAGGTTATGCCATATTCATTACACAATGAGTTTAACAAGTTACAAAATGGGTTTTGGTACAAAGTTTTCATTTTAATTATAAATGTAGTAATAAGGCGCCAACCATATAACTTAAACATATGCACCGTATATGACTATTGTGTGCGGGTTAAAGGAATAAAAAGGAGAGGTATACATATGCGTTATGCATTCATTGGCGATTGAAAAGTTTTAATGATAAATAAGTGAGCACAGTATTTTGATTTTTTATTAACCAAAGTCAAAGTTTATATTAGAGAATCTTCATATGAGCGCCTATACGAAGGTTATTAAAGGTTTGAAGCCGAGAAGTAGAACCTCCATAATGAACAGAGATTGCCCAGATTAGACAGCTTGTGGACCCGTTTTGAATGATTAATTGATGCATGATACTTTGAGATTTATTGGTGAGCTAAACTTATAAAACAGGCATATATATATATATAGCAGATACACAACTACAGTGAGCTTGGAGAATATGTACAAAGGTAAACAAAGATTGCAGAATTGAAGAGGTATGCAACGAAGGGATTTAAAATTGCAGTGAACAGGTGTACATGCACAGGTGCTCAGAGTTGCAGTAAACAGAGGTATGCAGGACAGTTGCATGACAGCAACAAAAAGGACAAAACCAGCAAGCGAAGGGCTGAGTGAAGTTTATATACTGTAACTGAAAATTTAAATGTTTTAATTGTTTTATATTGTTTGTGATGCAAAGGCAAGTATCCGAAGGAAAAGAAAAATCCCACTGTAACATTGAAATTTTTACATATTGTTATACTTTTTTAAATAAGTTGGTCAAAGGAATGAGAAGGCAGAAGCCAAAGAGTCATGGTTGTTCACTCCAAATTCCTTGTGGAATACAAATAGTCATGTGATGAACTCTATACATAATATCAACTTGATATGCATAGAGTGGTTAGAGAGAGTGAGTATAGAGAATGCAGAGTATGGAAAATTGAGGCAAAGAAGATAAGGAAGAGAGGAGCAGAAAGAGATGCTACAGAATAGAGCTAATATCTGAGGTAAATCAGCAAACATTTCTTTTGATAAATTGAGGAAGTTGGAGCTTCCCTATCAAGTTGAAGCTTGATAGTTTTCAGTTGTAGCTGACTAAGGTTGGAGCCTCTTGTAGGTTGGTGCCTGCAGAAAAATAGTGGTGAGAGGGAGTTGGAGCTTGCCTTTGCATCACAACAATAATAAGATGTGGTTTTCTCCCGTTATGGGTTTCCACTTATATCTGATGTCTCTATGTGTGTTTTCTATGTGTTGATATGATCTACTCAACCTACTTAATGTTTGCTGCTCTCATAATAAGTTTGGTGTCTCATTAATTTAATATTTGCTGCACCATATTAAGACTGTTCACATATTAAAGTTAGTTATAAAATTAAGTTGTAAATAAGTTGATGAAAATTTTAAAAAGCTGATGTATGTGTTAAACTGATTCACGCCCCCCCCCTCTCAGTTTAACTAAGGATTCAACAATTGGTATCAGAGCCAAGTTCCTTTGTACCAGTTTAACCACTGAAAGGAGATCCTAGGTCCTCAGGATGCCTAGTCAAGAAGGAAGCTCAACCAATAAAGCTCCTTTTTTCACTGGTGCTAATTATGCCTTCTGGAAAATCAGAATGAGAACATACATAATGTCTCTAGGAATAGAAGTTTAGGCTGCTGTGGAATTTGGATATGCCCCAAAGGCAACTGATCCAGAGAAAGAAGCTAAACAAGAATTTGTAGCCAATGAAAAGGCCACGGATGCAATCTTAAATGGACTATGTGAGGTTGAATTCATCAAAGTAATGCACAGAAAAACTGCCAAAGAAATGTGGGATACTCTTGAAAAAATCCATGAGGGAAATAAAAAGGTAAAGACAGCCAAACTTCAAGTATATAGAGCTCAGTTTGAAAATTTGAAAATGAATGATGATGAAGACATTGGCAGCTTCTTCTTAATAGTTTCAAAAATTGTTAATAATATGAAATATCTTGGAGAAACTATACCATAATGTGTAATTGTACAAAATATTCTAAGATCTCTCCCTTCTAGCTTTAACCCAAAGGTTTCTGCCATAGAAGAAATAGCTGACTAGGAAACCTTGACCATGAACCAGCTACTTGGAAATATAACAGCCTATGAGATGAGGCTCCCACAGAAGAAGCCAAGTACGAGGGAGGCAGCTTTTAAAATAGAAAGGAAGAAAGAAGAAAAGGAAGACATATGCTCTTACTCTGATGAAGAAGAAGCTAAATTTGTCAAGAAACTGGATAGAGGCTCAGGTAAATACAAAGGTAAACTTACTTTCAAATGCTTTAGCTGTGGAAGAGTTGGACACTATGCTGCTAAGTGTCCTCACAAGAAATTAAGGAATCAAGCTCAAGAATCAGAGAAAAATACATCAAAAAACTGGCAGAAAGGAAAGAAATTCAACATAAAATCCTTCTATGCTCAACAAGATAGCAGTGCATCTGAAGACTCAGATGAACCTTCAAGTGAAGAAGGAACCTCTAAATTTTTACTGATGGCCATGGAAGAACTTGAAGGACTCCTGCTAGAAGATGAAGAAGAAGGTGAAGTTGACCTTGAGGGGGAGCTATGAAGTGCCCTAGAGGAGATTTACAGACTCAAACTGAAGTGCATAAAACAAAAGGATATTCTCCTCAAGTATGTAAGAGAAGAGAAAAATTCAGTTGTCCTCATGCAGTTGAAGGTAGAGCTTGAAGAAGCCAAGAAGACAGAAGACATGTTACTTCAGAAAATCAAGGATAAAGCCCGGGAACAAGAAAAGCTGGAAGAAGAAGTAGTATGTCTGAGGAAGAAATTAGAAAATACTCAAAGGAAAGTGTCTACAAAATTTTCTCAAACAACAAGCTCTGGTAAGTTGAACGAAATTCTGGATGCTCAAAGATCTCCTCTTATAAAAACTGGACTAGGCTATGAAGGAGAATCAAGTAAAATCAAAGAAAAGGAAAACAAAAATATTATTTTTGTAAAAGTAAATAAGGCTGATAAAGCAGCTCAAATAATTCCTACAAAAGAAGAAATATGTAATGAGAGAGACAGCAACCAGAAGAAACCTCTAATAAAAAAGAATGCAACAAATACTAAGACAACAGAAAGAGGATCATATACCCCTGAGTATTTTAAATTTGGAAGCCATCGAAGGAGATTCTTACCTCCTATGAAAAATACCTCGTGTTATGCCTGCCACAAGCTGGGACACGTTGCTGCATACTGTCACACAAGGTGGAGTAATTCAAACCAGCAAAAGATGCAAACAGTGAAGACACTGTCTCAAGCAAACAACTAGAGAAAACAACCTCAAATCAGGTATGCAAGTTGTTTCTATGGTTACTGTTTTTATTGTAAGGAATTTGGCATTAAAATCATTGAGTGCAGAAAATATGGACAAAATTTGATGTACAACACCTCAAGTAGGTTTTTGAATCAAGGAGATTTTACTCGTACTCACAATTCTGCAAAAATTATGATCAAATGCTGTGTATGCAATAAAATTGGACATATTCCTTTCAAATGTCCTCTCAGAGGATGTGGTTCATCACCTCACAAAAGATATCAAACAAAAGGATGTTTCCAGTGGAAAAAGAAGGTGAATAAATGTGACTTGGCTCTAACTGCTCAAGACCTGAAAATCCAATGGTATCTGGACAGTGGCTACTCAAAACATATGACTCGAGACAGAAGCAAATTTATAACTTTTGATGAAAAGAAAACTGGTAATGTTACTTTTGGCAATGATAAATCAGGAAAAATCAAGGGAAAAGGCTCAGTCAGCTTAGATAATGGTAGAGGTAAGGCCCAAGATGTACTATTTGTAGATGGGTTGAAAGAAAATTTGCTGAGTGTCAGTCAAATGTGCGATAAAGGCTGCAAAGTTCTTTTCAGAGCACAAGACTGTGAAGTCAGATCAAGCACCACAGGAAAGACTCTGCTCAAATGTGTCCGAACAGAGAGTAATGTTTAAATAGTGAAAGAGGAAGATGAAGCATGCCATCTTAGCAAACTTGAGGAGTCATGGTTATGGCATAAGAGGTTGGGACATCTCAGCTTCGATCATATCATCAGAATGAGGAAGAAGAAAGCTGTCAGAGACATGCCAGATGCAAATCTTGTCAATTAGGCAAACATACCCACACATCATTCAAGGCCAAAGATGAGTTATCAACAAGAAGACCACTCCAGCTTGTGCACATGGACCTGTGTGGACCTGCAAGAACTAAAACACCAAGTGGAGAATCCTACTTCATGCTGATAATAGATGATTTCTCCAGAATGACATGGGTTGCATTTCTTAAGAATAAATCGGAAACTCTGGAAAAATTCAAAATATTCAAAGCTTTAGCAGAAAATCAGACAAGATGCAAGCTAAAATGCATCAGATCAGACAGAGGAGGTGAATTCACAGATTATGACTTTTCAGACCTATGCAATGAACATGGCATAAAGCAACAATTTACTATTGTAGGGACACCTCAGCAGAATGGAGTAGCAGAGAGACAAAACATATCTGTACAACAAATTTCCAGAGCCATGATGCAAGAGAGTAATATTCCTCAAACCTTCTGGGCAGAAGAAGTACACACAGCTATGCATATCCTCAAAAAATCTCACTGAAGGCCAAGCAGTGACAAGACTCCCTATGAACTATGGCATGGTAAACCAACTTCAATCAAACATTTTAGAATCTTTGGAAGCAAGTGTTACATAAAGAATAATGATAAAAATCTTGGGAAATTTGATGCAAGAGCAGATGAAGGGATATTTCTAGGATATGCTTCCAAAATTAAAGGGTACAGGTGCTACAACAAGACTCTTCGAAAAATTGTAGAAAGCATTGACGTGATATTTGATGAAAAACTTCCAAACAATACAAGAGCTACAGACTACAACAATCCTTCAGACCACCATGAAGAAGAAAACCAAGATGATGATGAAACAAGCAAGACAACAGAAGATGCTGAACTGAGCTCTAAAGGCCCCTCTAGATACTCTCAGAAGAACCATCCTGAAGATCAGATGATAGGAGACAAGAGAGTAGGGGTCCAGACAAGAAGGTAGCTAACTGAATAGATAGAAGAGGTATACATAGCCATGCTATCACAAATAGAGCCAAAGAAGTTTGAAGAAGCCAACAAGGACAATTATTGGGTAAATTCTATGAATGAAGAATTGGACCAAATTGAAAGAACAATACCTGGGAACTAGTTCCTAGACCGACTGAGAAAAATGTCATAGGCTCAAAATGGGTATTCAAAAATAAAATGAATGAGCAAGGATAGGTAATCAGGAATAAAGCCAGAGTTGTCTGCAAAGGATATTCACAAATCTAAGGACTTGATTACGATGAAACATTTTCTCCTGTAGCTAGGATGGAAGCTATCAGAATGTTTCTGGCCTTTGCATGCTACCAAGACTTCAAGGTATTTCAAATGGATGTGAAATCTACATTTCTGAATGGAGATCTAGAAGAAGAAGTCTACATGGAACAACCAGAAGGCTTCTCATTAACAGACAAAGAATACTATGTATGCAGACTAAAGAAGGCTCTATATGGACTAAAACAAGCTCCTCGTGCTTGGTACTCAAGGCTGGATAAATACTTGCAAAAACAAGGCTTTAAAAGAGGAGGAGTAGAAAACAATCTATACATAAAAGCCCATGAAAATGAACTCCTGATTGTTGTAGTATATGTTGATGACATTATGTTTGGAAGCAACAGAGATGATCTAGCAAAAGGGTTTGTTGAGGAGATGAAATCAGAGTTTGAGATGTCTATGATTGGAGAGCTCATTTTCTATTTAGGACTTCAAATTCAGCAAAAGAACACAGGCACATTTATCTCACAGGAAAAATACTTAAAAGAAATGTTGAAAAAGTTCAAAATGGAAGACTGCAAACCTGTGTCATCTCCCATGATCACGGGATGCAAGCTATGTGCTGATGATGGATCTACTGATATAGATCAAAGACTCTACAGATCCATGATAGGAAGTCTGTTGTACCTGACAGCATCAAGACCATACATCATGCTAGCAGTAGGACTTGTGGCTAGATATCAAGCAGCACCAAAGCAAAATCATCTTCTACCAATCAAAAGAATATTCAGATATTTACAAGGAATAGTTAAGTTTGGGCTATGGTATCCAAAAGGAAAGGGCCTCACTTTGACAGCATACACAGATGCAGTTTGGGCCAGCTGTGTGGATGACAGGAAAAGCACAAGCGGAGGTGCATTCTATCTAGGAGAAAGTCTGGTGGCATTTCTAAGCAAGAAACAAACATCTATCTCTCTATCTACAGTAGAATCAGAATACATAGCAGCAACAACATGCTGTACACAAGTCATGTAGATGAAACAAACCCTCCAAGACATGAAGGTAAGCATTGATGAACCTATCTCTATCAAATGTGATAATACAAGTGCTATAAGCATATCAAAAAATCCTGTGCTTCATTCAAAAACTAAACATATCCCAATCAAGTATCATTTTCTTTGAGCAATAAACAAAGGAGTAAATGCAAAAGGCCGGAGTGTACATGGCCTCATGATCAGGACAACAGATATATTTACCAAACCTCTTGCTAGAGAACCATTTGAATATTTGAGAGATAGACTAGGGGTAGTATATATAGATGCTACTCTCTGATATGAAGAGAAAGCATAGTTTCAGGGGGAGAATAGAAACAAAAATATCATTCCAGGGGGAGATCAACTAGCAAGGAAAGCATGAAATAGGTCCTCAAGAACAGTGCAACATGGGCAAGAGTTTAAAACACACTGGAAAAAAAAATTGAGCAACCCCTTTCCATTGATGTCAAAGGGGGAGGAAGAGCAAGCAACAGAAGGAAGGGTCCTAACAGGCAAGCAAAGGAAGTGTATTGCCATCAATGCCAAAGGGGGAGACTATTGAAAATATTGTCATTCATGGCAAAGGAGGCAGCAGAGGAAGAGACAGACAAAGGATAGCAGTAGAGGCAAAGGGGAAGACAACAGGTCTTTACAGGGAGCATGAGAAGAATAGAGGGAGAGTCTATTTACAGAGACAACGCAAAGGAGACCTGCAAAGACTATATAGAACTGCATAGGGTTAGAAGGCAGAGTAGGGGTGCAGAAGGGCCAATTGAGTGAAGATTTGGCCAATATTTTGTAAGTAACTTCACTGTGTAAATGAAGAAACTGTTCCAGCATTATCTGTGCATTCGTTGGATTTTTCTTGCGTGAAAATGCCTTAATTAACATAAATGAGCAGGACTCTGAAATGTGGTTGAGAGTCTGACTGTACATTTAGTGGTGAGAACCAGGTTGATAAGACTTTGTGATTGTTATAAAGTCTGTTGTGTATTCAGCGATGCGAGCGCATGAAGAACCTGTATGGTTAAATCCATGTTAAGGACTTGACAAATGAATGTGTGTGAACCTCCACTCTCTGTGTGAAATTCCCTGAATTCCCTCTGTCTATATTCGAACCTATATTCTCTGCAAACAGTCGGTGTGTGTATGAGTATGTATGTTGTATAAAGGTCAGTTGTGAGCTCTGTTAGAATAGGGGAACTGTTACCATACTCTGGTTATCCAAAGAATGAGTGAAATCTTGCCTAAGTGTTAATCCCTATTGTTTAGAACGCCTCGTCGTGATAGAAGTCCTGTTGGGTTAGAACGGAATATGTTATGATTGTATAGAATCCTGTGAGAAACCGAGGTGATTACAGTAACCTTGGTACCGGGCATAGAATCATGTGCTCAAAAGAGTGTGACCTATAGTGTTGAATTTCCCATAGCACAGTGAGCTCAATTGGTAGTGAAACCCCCGCTTACAAAGAAATAAGTTCGTTTTGTTGTGAACTGAAATTGTTGTCCCAAGATTCGAACCTAGAGTCAACCCGTCGGAACGAATAACAATATTTGTGTTAACCCTGGTGGTACCTCGGTCAAACGTTGCTCACAATCCGGAGCGGGTTTGCGAAACCAAACCCACCCATATCACACCGCCTTTGTATGGAAATGAAACCACTCCAAACCAATGCGATCCAGTGGAAAATGGCCACATCGACGGGGCAATACCGCCCTCATTGTGTGCCTATAGCGCGTTAACTATTGACAATGAAATGAACATGATATAGCAGTGCGCTGTCCGATCTGGAGGCGGGTTCATCGAATGACAATCGCACTCAAAATAGCACGGAAGATAACTCAAGGGACGGCGTGATAAGCCTCCCACTGTCGGATGAGAAGGGTGCGTTAAGAGGCTGGGCCCCAGTTCATCGCATGGCTTCTGAGAGTTTAATTTCATATCGTTTAATCGTGCGATTGCCGTAGGATCGAAGGGTTGGAGCACAATAAGAAATGCACCGTTGGATGTGAATGGGAAATGAACTGCTATGATCGACCACATATATGTGTTAAGCTGTGGGCCCGAGGCAATTACATAGGTTATTGTTTGGGGTTTAAACCTTAGTCAAGGCGTATATTAATGTTATAACAACTGATGCGATGATATGAAGTTTTAATAAGCCGTGGCTCTAATAAAAAACGTAATATATGACGTAATGCTATACATTGATGATAAATGTAATATGAAGTGTTGGCGTGGTTCATACCTTGGAGGTTACGCCATATTCATTACACAATGAGTTTAACAAGTTACAAAATGGGTTTTGGTACAAAGTTTTCATTTTAATTATAAATGTAGTAATAAGGCACCAACCATATAACTTAAACATATGCACTGTATATGACTGCTATGCGTGGGTTAAAGGAATAAAAAGGAGAGGTATACATATGTGTTATGCATTCATCGGTGATTGAAAAGTTTTAATGATAAAGAAGTGAGCACAATATTTTGATTTTTTATCAACCAAAGTCAAAGTTTATATTAATGAATCTTCATATGAGCGCCTATACGAAGGTTATTAAAGGTTTGAAGCCGAGAAGTAGAACCTCCATAATGAACAGATATTGCCTAGATTAGACAGATTGTGGACCCTTTTTGAATGATTAATTGATGCATGAGACTTTGAGATTTATTGGTGAGTTAAACTTTTAAAACAGGCATATATATATAGCAGATACACAACTACAGTGAGCTTGGAGAATATGTACAAAGGTAAACAGAGACTACAGAATTGAAGAGGTATGAAACGAAGGGATTTAAAATTGTAGTGAACAGGTGTACATGCACAGGTGCTCAGAGTTGCAGTAAACAGAGGTATGCAGGACAGTTGCATGATAGCAACAGAAAGGACAAAACTAGCAAGCCAAGGGCTGAGTGAAGTTTATATACTGTAACTGAAAATGTAAATGTTTTAATTGTTTTTTATTTTTTGGGATGCAAAGGCAAGTATCTGAAGGAAAAGAAAAATCCCACTGTAACATTGAAATTTGTAAATATTGTTACACTTTTTTAAATGAGTTGGACAAAGGAATGATAAGGCAGAAGCCAAAGAGTCATGGCTGTTCACTCCAAATTCCTTGTGGAATATAAACAGTCATGTGATGAACCCTATATATAATATCAACTTGATATGCATAGAGTGGTTAGAGAGAGTGAGTATAGAGAATGCAGAGTATGGAAAATTGAGGTAGAGAAGATAAGGAAGAGAGGAGCAGAAAGAGATGCTACAGAATAGATCTGATATCTGAGGTAAATCAGCAAACATTTATTTTGATAAATTGAGGAAGTTGGAGCTTCCCTATCAAGTTGAAGCTTGATAGTTGTCAGTTGTAGCTGACTGAGGTTGGAGCCTCCTGTAGGTTGGTGCCTGAAGAAAAATAGTGGTGAGAGGGAGTTGGAGCTTGCCTTTGCATCACAACAATAGTAAGATGTGATTTTCTCCCATTATGGGTTTCCACTTATATCTGTTGTCTCTATGTGTGTTGCCTATGTGTTGATATGATCTACTCAACCTACTTAATGTTTGTTGCTCTCAAATAAGTTTGGGGTCTCATTAATTTAATATTTGCTGCACCATATTAAGACTATTCACATATTAAAGTTAGTTATAAAATTAAGTTGTAAATAAGTTGATGAAAATTTTAAAAAGTTGATGTATGTGTTAAACTGATTCACCCCCCCACCCCCCCCTCTCAATTTAACTAAGGATTCAACAAACTGTTCCTGAAAAAATGACTAAAGATAGCAAGAACCAAGAAACTCAAAGAGAAGACAAGAGAAAAGCACAAAACAAAGGTAAAACTGTAGATACTCAAGAAAATTCATCACAAACCACAGTTCCAAAAGAAGAAACAATTCAAGCCATCAGATCTCAACCAACATTCAATATGCTTTCTGAAATATCCAAGTTAAAGATAGCTGTCCCATTAGTTGAATTAGCTAAGAATGACTTGTATAGATCAATGATTTCTGAAGCATTGAATGTGAATGAGAATGAAGATACTAATAACATGAGTGAAGATAGGCCTGAGTTAATTTTTGGTCCTAATGTAGATGGAAAACATTCAGATGGGTCAGTCCCTCCATTTTATGTAAGTCTTACTATACATGACCAAATATTGCACAATGTTATGCTACATACTGGAGCTTCCCACAACCTAATGCCCAAAGCAATAATGGAAACTCTCAATCTAGACATAACCCGACCTTATAAGGACCTGTTTTCATTTGATTCATCCAAAGTCCAATGTATAGGTTTGATAAAATATCTGTGTGTAAACCTAGTCCAATATCCTGTTAAAAGCATGATCATGGATGTTGTAGTAGCTGACATCCCGCCAAAGTATGGCATGCTTCTTTCTCGTTCATGGGGCGCAAAGTTGCAGGGATCTCTACAACTTGATATGAGTTATGCCACTATATCGGTATTTGGACAGCCTAAGAAGCTTTACAAAGAAACCTGGATGAAATACATGATCAGTACTGCTAACAAACCCACCAATTATCCAATCTATTCCACTCCTACTAATCTTGATTCCTTTATTCTCAGTAACTCTGATCAAAATGAAAATCCAACTGAACTCACTGGTAAAAAACTCAAAATAATGGATGATTATATTGGTCATGAAGCTTTATGGCATTTAGATTTTGATGGATCTGTAAATAGATTGGAGCTGGAGTAGGTGTATGGATTACTAATATTGAAACAAGCCATTCTGAAGGACATGCCTTTAGATTAAACTTCAAATGCACCAATAACATGGATAAATACGAAGCTCTAATCTTAGGTTTGCAAATTATTAGAGAAATGGGAGGAAAAAGAATAATAGTCATGGGAGACTCTGAATTGATTATTAAACAAATAAACGTTGAATACTCTATTCATAATCCCAGACTTGCAAGATACAGAGAAACAATATTGGATTTGCTTGATGATTTGTTGGAATCAAAATTTGCTATCATCCTTAGAGAACAGAACATACAGGCCCATTGCTTAGCAAATTTTGCTAGCAGTTGTAAATTTCCTTTTTCACCATTACAAAAATACACTGCTGAGATCAAACATAGGCCTATTGTTCCAGATAATGTGAAATACTGGCAAATTTTTTCAGAGGATGAGAAAATTTATCATTTTTTGAATAATGAGAAAGAATTTCAAAATTTTCAAATCGATAACGACTGTAACATAGATTCACCTTGTGATATAGATTTAAATTGTTGTCAAATAGATGATTTAGATAATTTAGATGTACATAATTTTGAAAAACCTACTATTTTTACTCAAAGTGACATAGATGAAATGGAAAAAGTAGACATAGAGGAATTGATAGAAGATGAAATAGACTTGATTGATTTAAAGAATAATATTTTACCCAGAGGTTTAAATCCTCTAGAAGACCTATCTGACTCCAATGATGTGCCCAAAAGGCCAAAAATGGAGCCTGTTAAGTCTGATATAGAAGAGTATAACTTAGGGACAGATGAAAAACCAAGAACAATCAAACTATCCAAATCCTTATCATCAGATGAAAAGGCTAAATACATTGAAATTTTAAAATAATTTCAGGATGTCTTTGCATGGAGCTATGAAGACTCGAAAACTTACAACACAGACATTATCCAACATAAAATTCCTTTAAAAGAAAATCAAAAAAAAATTCAACAGAAATTTAGAAGGATTGATCCAGTTTTGTTACCCTTAGTTGAAAAAGAAGTCAAAAGAATGTTTGATGCACAGATAATTGCACCAGTCAGATATTCTGACTGGGTATCTAATTTAGTGCCAACTAGAAATAAAACAGGAGAAATTAGACTATGAATAGACTTTAGAAATCTTAATAAAGCATCCTTGAAGGATAACTACCCCTTGCCAAAAATGAATCATATTTTGCAGAGGGTGGCAGGTTCTTCAAGAATCTCTCTATTAGATGGTTTCTCTGGTTACAATCAGATTATATTTCACAAAGATGACCAAACCAAAACTTCATTTCCTCTCCATGGGGCACTTTCATGTATGTGAAAATGCCTTTTGGGCTAAAAAATGCAGGAGCTACATTTCAAAGGGCCAAGGATATTGCCTTTGCCACAGAGATCCATGAGTTTTTAGTCATTTATCTAAATGATATTATTTTTTTTCGAAAACAAATGATGAACACTTAGATCATCTGAGACAAGTTTTTATCAAATGTAGAAAATATGGTATATCTCTTAATCCTAAAAAGACTCTTTTTGTGCTAGAAGAAGACAAATTGTTAGGTCACATAATCTCAAAAGAAGGCATTAGAATAGATCTTGCAAGAATTGAAGAAATTATAAACATTCAACCACCAAGGAACATTAAAGAACTCCAAGCATTCTTGGGAAAAATCAATTTTCTAAGAAGATTCATCTCTAATCTGGCTGAGATTATAAAAGATCGTAATAATATGCTTAAAAAGGACTCCTCAATTAAATGGACAATAAAGGCCAAACAATCTTTTGAATCTATTAAGAAGGCCTTAACTAAAGCACCAGTCCTTATCAGTCCAGATTACACAAAAGATTTCATAATCTTTTCCTTTGCATCCGAACACACCATAGCTACAGTTCTTCTGCAAAAAAATGATCAAGGCTTTGAACAGCCCATTGCATTTTTTAGTAAAGCTCTCAGAGATGCACCACTGAAATACAACATAATAGAAAAACAGGCTTTGGCTTTGGTTAAAGCTATCAAAGATTTCAGAGTGTATATACTTCATTCACACATCATTGCATATGTCCCTAATGCAGTAGTTAAAGACATTTTGACTCAAGATGGACCAGATAGTAGGAGAGGAAAGTGAATAGCCACAATCCTTGAATATGATCTGGAAATTAAACCAACTAAACTCATTAAAGGACAGGGTTTAACCAGACTGATGGCTGAATCAAATTGCAATGCTTTAGATATTAATTTCATTGCACAAGTAGATGAACAGGAGGAGATGGCGACTCCATTGATCAGTGAGGCCTATCAAGAATCACCATGGTACTCTGATATAATCTTTGTACTAACAAAATTACAAGCTCCTCCTGGACTGAAAAAAACCAAGACAAGATTCATCAAGTAGAAAGCAATGAGGTTCTGTATCTTAAATAATGGACTTTATTGGAGAGAAAGTACTCGGATTTTACTTAATTGTTTATTGAAATCCGAGGTTGACAAGATCCTTGAGGAATTTCATGCAGGTGAATGTGGAGGCCATCTATACTAGAAGAGTACTGCAGACAAAATACTAAGAGCTGGTTTTTACTGGCCATCTTTATTTTCTAATGTTAAAAAGTTTGTTACCTCTTGCCATAAATGCCAAATTTTCGAAGGTAAAAAGAAACTGTTAACTTTACCTTTGAAACCAATATCCACTGAAAAACCATTTCAACTATGGGGGTTAGACTTCATAGGTGAAATTCATCCTCCATCTTCAGGTCAACACAAATGGATTTTAACTGCTACTGATTACTTTACCAAGTGGATAGAAGAAATTCCCACTAGGCAAGCTACAAACTCAATTATAATCTCTTTCATAGAATTTAATATTTTTTCTAGATTTGGATTCCCCCATAAAATCATTACTGACAATGCAGCAGCATTCAAATCCAAGAAAATGATTTCTTTCTGTCATAAATACCATATTACCTTAGGTCATTCCACAACATATTATCCCCAGGGTAATGGTTTGGCCGAATCCTCAAATAAAATTTTAATCAACATCATCAAAAAACTACTCCAAGATAATAAAAATACATGGAACAAAAATCTGGTCTATGCCCTTTGGTCTGATAGACTTACTACAAAAATTTCCATAGGAACTTCACCATATCAGATTGTTTATGGTACAGATGCAGTTTTCCCTTCTTCCTTGGGTGTCTCAGTCATGAAGATTATCCAGGAATCACAGGTGGAAACTAATGATATTCAAAGAAGAATCAATGAAACAATACACCTCCAACAAACCAGAGATGAAGTTTATGAAAAGTCACAAGTCTTACAGGACAAGATCAAAAAGATTTTTGATAAAAGAGTTAAGGAAGATGACTTTTTCATAGGAGATCAAGTTTTAAGATGGGATTCAAGAAGAGAGGATAAAGGTAAACATGTAAAGTTTGAATTTCTATGGTTAGGACCTTATGTGATATATGGTTACAGAAGTAATAATTCCTTTTTCATCAGGAATTTGGATGGAACTAAGCTTCAAGAAGGACCAGTGAATGGTAGAATGTTGAAACATTACTATTCCACAGAGTCACTTAACAGTTAGATTCATTTACATTATCATTGTAAATATTCATAGTCAGTGTGTATATTGGATTGGATATTTTATCTACAAAGTTGAAACCTGAAGAGAAGGCCCTAAGCTTTGCAGTATAAGATGTCATAAATATGATTTATTGCAGAAAAAAGAAGACAATTACAGAATCACCAAGGCCAATGGATAAGGCTACTGATCTTAGAGTTCTTGGCATTTCACAAAGAAAGGCCATCCCCAAGTGAAGCCGATGTTAGTGACCTATAATATAGGATTCATAATTTTGACTTGACTGTTGGTAATCTTGTAAATCTGTACATACTTTGCCTTCTGCAAGTTGTATTCACATATTGTGTAAAAAAAAATCAAAAAATCAAAAAAATCAAAAAGAGGGTAAAAAGTCCTAAAAGAAAAATCAAAGGACTTAGAAAAAATAAAAGACCCCAAAAGAAAAATGAATAAAAAATGAAAGTGTGCAAGTATAAATGCCACTACTTTTTCCTTTTGACTATGGCAGAGTGTCAATAAATGCCATAGTCCATGATGAGTTAAACAATTTAATCTTGACTTGTCATGTTTCAATTTCACTTGTTGTAGATAGAGAATAATGAATTGTCATACAGTTTAATCATGACAATTTAGTAGTTAGGTATAAAAATAAAGTGAATCCAACAGTGTAATCTAGATTCATGGATGAAATAAGTGTAGAATTAGATAGTTTTATTTGCTTTCAAAAAGAATAAATGTTGTGAAGGTTTCTAGCTCAAATGCACCTTATTACAAAGGAATAAAAAATGTTAGCATGGTAAGCAGGGTAGGTAAAAGAAGGTGAAAAGTATCAATGTAAATATCATTCATCATGGGCTGCAAAATAACTAACTTCCCCTTCCCATAGTCATGAAACATTCTAAACTATCAGTCAGAAAGGCTCAAGGCATTTCCTTGACTTTTTTTGGGACCGGACCCAAGGCTCTATGATTGATCAGTTGAAAGTGTAAAATGTCTATATTAATCCCTAAAATCACATCATAATTCCATTTCATGCATTCATTCCCCTGAATAATCCTAAGTAAAACCTCATTTTTACTTAAAGACATTATAATTCTCAT
Organism: Pinus albicaulis; assembly: GCA_034641835.2. Taxonomy (NCBI): domain Eukaryota; kingdom Viridiplantae; phylum Streptophyta; class Pinopsida; order Pinales; family Pinaceae; genus Pinus; species Pinus albicaulis. Next base: position 475,735,110 of record CM076579.1, on the reverse strand, counting down.
TTAATTAACTTCCTACATCATTTGAAAACATTAAGCCCTCAAAATAACATTATATCATAAGTTAAAGTGATAAGATTAATGCAAATTATCTTTTAAACTTCACTTTACTTAGTTATGTTTATGTTTTTTGAGTATACCTTATCCTATTTTCATATTAACTTTAACTTATATATTAACTCCCTATAGAAATAACCTTTTCCTATTATATAACTCCTTTTTATATAATAACCCCAAAAGCCCATTTATTATAACTTTAGCTAAAGTTATTTAATCCCCACATGTTTAAATAAAACACCCACATTACAACCCTTTTGGCTAAAACATATCATTATATTAAATCCCGCCCCTATGGTAAGTAAATCGCTTTGATTTAATTACTATATAATAAAAATATTTAAAAAGCTCTTAAACATGTGTTAATATATGTTTAAAAAAAAAATATTGGAAACCCGAAGTTTCATTTAAACTAAACTTCATAACCCTTCCCTTGTGTATTTTCCATTCCTACCCCCTTAACCTAAGGTTAAAAATATACAAACAACCATTTTTCCCGATACATATCCCATACCCCAATCTTTAACCTTGGTTAAAATCTTTTTCCCATCAAGTCAGTCCTATCCCTTCGATCCCCAACCTACATCTGATCCAATGGTCGTTAACATACGCGATAAATCTGTTATATTCCCATCCTCCCATCTCGTTGAATGATAACCGTCAGATCTTTATTCATTTCAAAATCCAACGGCCCAAAATGAACCCGATGAAACCTTTTCCCGGCACCTTTACTTTAAATCGTGACCCTTCGCTTGAGAAAGCCAAATTCGACGGCCAATAACCTATATCATGCCCATAAAGTTTCTGATCAAATTTTTATAAAATCTGCGTGATATGGGTGGTTTTTCCAAACCACCCCATATCGACGTGTCAATATTTGATTGAATCGCGTTCAAAAAGTGGAATACCACTTACTGCTTCATAGCCGCGTGATAAACCACCATGCCCAATACAAAACCGCTTTGACCCTACCTGTAATTAATGCATTTAAACTATGATTTAACCTTTGGTTTAATGCATTAAATCTTATGGTTTTCTATTGTATTTCACCAATTCGCACCTGTAAACTTGTATAAACCTTTGTTGAGCTCTTTTTCATCATTTGCAAGCCTACCAGTGAACCAATGACCAGTTAAACAACCATTTTCTCTGCAATTCAATCATGGAGAGCCACCATATCCTCTGATAAGCCAAATTTTCCAAAATTGAAGACTTTCAAAGCACCTTCAAATTAATCGACCGCAATTATACATGTAAATGTATTTTTCGTCAATCTCATCCATAAAAGTTTCAATTTTAAAGAAAAAAACATCAATTTATCATTCATTTCCTGTAATTATCCTAATTGCCCATATAGAGATTGCAAAAAACATCCAAAGTACAGGGGAAACCCTGTCAAATTTTCCTCAAAATCCCTCCTTTCTGTTTTAACAAGTTTTATCCATTCCCTGTTCATTTTTCACTGCTAAAATCGATCAAGATCATCCTCTAAACATTATAAATCCTTTTTCCATCGAGAACCCTACTCAAAATCCTATTTCACCAGAAAAACCCTTCAAAATCCCCTTGTTTCCAAAAGAAGAACTTAGCAAATAGTCTAAGCTTGCTCTGTTCAATTAAAAATGACAAAGAAACAAGTAACCCCCAAATCAGGAGGCCCAAAACCTTAGAAGAAAGCCTCTGCTAAAATCCCTCAACTTGAGTCTTCTAAACTTGATAAACCCACCCCTGCACTCACTGCTCAGTCCACTAAAGTTGTTAGGCCTGTCCAACCTCCATTTACTTCACAAGAAAATAGTCCTCTAGTTGATCTTGATTACAGAATATTAGACCCTTCAGTTGAGTTCAATTTACTTGATGTCTATAACTGGTGTTTTGGAAAATCTGTAGAGAAAAGTGATAAAGATACACCAGTAAGGGATTCCAATTTGCCAAAGTACATTGTCCCCCTTACTCATTCAGCCCCTGATTTTTTCATATTGTGTTAGTCTTACTATCTTCTAGATCAGAGGTGCATTGTCAATAAATATAGGGAAGTCATATTTTATATCAATGCAGAATACATAAACTCTATGCTGCAACTAAACTATGATCCCAATACTTCTTCATTATCAATAGAGGATTTAACTCAGCTTTACCTAGACCTAGATTTTTCTTCCAAGTTCAAAGTCTTCTAGAATTTTTGCCCCAAACAGGTTGATATCCCTAAGCTCAATCCTCCATTTGATACATTTGAATTTCTAAGTGAAACAAGGCAGATTGTCTCCATGCTATCATTCATACTGGGATATAACAGTGATGAGTTCACTGATGTTGCTATCTTAGGTTTTCTGTCTACTTTGAGTCCTGGCTAGCCTCCATCCATTGTATACAACTTTGCCAAGTTCATTGCAGAAAACATGCACTACCAATTTTCCAGATTACCAGAAGAAGGAGTCTTTAGATATACCTCATATCTACTTCATCTCTTTTTATATTATCAAGCAGACAAGTTTCCTATTGAGTTTCAGAGGCTAGATCCAGAAGGGAATGTACTTTCAGTTGTATTTTGGTCATCAATTTTGAGGAAATGGAACAGAGAATACACCTATGCAGGCTTCAATTATTTGTTTATAGTACCCGCTATGAATTTATTGAATAAGGAACATACCCCTAGAATTAATGAAGAAACAAAGAGAATCTTACAACTATTTGAGAGCTGTAAAACAGGGGATTGGTACTTGTACAAGAACTACACAGAGATCAAAATATATGGTGCACTCTTGGCTTCATATAAATTGCCTAGATTTCTGACTACAAGAATTTTTTCTCTAGAGTATTTGAGGCAACTTTTAAATGCAGATGAAGTCAATTTCATGGCCTCTAAAAAGAAGACTCAATTCAAACTGAAAAATCAAATTGGGCCTTTCATTGTGAACAACAGAGAAGCAGCAAATGAAATAAATGTTAAGTTGAAAGAATATAAATTCCCATATAGTTTTATGTGGAATTATGATCCTCGGAGTGTTTTAAGCATGATCAGATTGAAATACAATTTATCTGCTTTCTTGCATGATCCCAAGCCTCAAATTGAAAAATATTCCAATAAAATTGAGTGGGAACCAAATAATTTATTTGATGATGACTCACAGAGCATATAGGGAAACAATGAAAAGGATAAACAGGTAGATCAAACACAGGTTGCTACAGTTGACAAAGTGTTGGCCGGATAAATCGATCTTGCGGACAAGATCGATCTCCCTAGTGTCAGAAGAAAATATAGCAACAAATGAACAACTAAGTTTGTCTTTCTATAAATATATTCGTTTTACAAATAATTTTTTTAAAGGTGTCAATCCTACCTTAGATCCAAATGCTTATTTGCAGTCGTAGTTCTTCCGTCGCATCAATAATCCTGCCGTCGCAACAAGAATCCTTTCGTCGCAACAAGATTTCTTCTGTCGCAACAATAATCCTTCCGTCGCAACAAGAGTTCTTTCGTCGCAATAAAATGTCGTCTTTCGTCACAACAAAGTGTCGTCTTTTGTCGCAACAAAGTGTCATATTTTGTCGCAACAAAGTATCGTCTTTTGTCGCAACAAAGTGTCGTCTTTTGTCGATCTGCAATCACAAACAAGCAAATATTAAATAGCACTTGTATAACAAATAGTTATAAAACATACCTATCATAGTGATCAAGGAATCTATGAAATAAATGATCAAATGACAACTTATTGAAATAAACAATCGAATGACAATTTATTGAGAAAAACAAAACTTGATTGTATTAATCTTAAAATAACAGAAGAACCTTACAACCTTAGCCTTGATGTTTGAAAAGGCCTTCCCGGGGTCTGAAGCAGGAGTCTCCTTTACTTTGATAAGTCTTGCACTCTTCCTCTAGGAGCACATAGAGGTATGTGATCTTTCCTCTCAAAAGCTCAACAGAAAGAAGTCTAAATCTCAACAACACTTCAACTCAATCACACATAAAGCTTGAACTCCCTTTGAGGCTACCCAATGCCTCCTTTTATAGAGCAGATGAGGAGGTTAGGGTTCCACCTATGAAGGGATAGAATCCTCCTTCAAAGGGATAGGCTCCTCACATCAAGGGATTAGTTCCTTAAGGTGAGGGATGCATGAACCTTATTAAAGCGTACTCATCCCCAAAAAATCTCATCTAGAACCTTCTAGAATTGACCAAAATTCAACTTTTTCACTTTAGTTTCTCGCTTTTTTTACTTTGGAGGGGGTACACAGGCATTACAAGGGAAAAATATGTTCTGGAACGTAGGTAAGCAGTGTATTACCTGCGTATCCAAGCCAGGAACGCAGGCAGGCTTCATGTTACCTGCGTACCCAAAGTTTCAGAGATTTTTAGGGTTTTTCCTCTTGTTTTAGGGCTTGACATGAGGATTAAAGGTTGTAAGACTTGCAGAGGAGGCATGTATGAGTGTTAATGAGCTCATACAGTTAGCAGAATGTCAAGGTGATAGTTTTTAGTGTAACATATTGCCCCCTAAAGTGAAAAGTCTGGAATAGATGGAGATGAAGTCTGTCATATATGAAGAGTGAAGTACTTTATCATTTCAAGGATCATCCTGTGGACACCCCAGTCGGAACCTGTAAAAAAATTCAATGAAAAATATATATATGTAATCATATCATCGTTGAGGTAGGCATTCCCATTCTCAGATCAAAACTAACTAGAAAAATGATTTAAACTATTCTGATACAGGAATGATTTTCAATACATCAACAGTATAGACGTGTGTAGACACAGTATGGACGCAGCCATCTATTTATGAATATTCCACTGTATAAATGAATAAAAAAATTCCTCGTAGCCTGGATGGTAGAAACTAGATCCAGGGTCTTGATTTCCGTTTCTCGAACCAGTACGATTATATCCATGTGAATAAATGTGTTGAAGTCGAACATGGTAGAAACCACTTGATTACCAGTCAATAATGTAAACTGTTAACAAGTGTGAGAGTAACCACCAGTAATGTCAATGGATCTCAAAGTACTCAGTACAATCCATGAAATGTGAATGAATGAGCTGAAGTTGAACATGTCACGGAATCATTCGATCGAAGGTCAATGATGCAACCTGTCGTCGAAGGCGAGAAACCTGCCATTGAGGCATGCAGATTTCAAGGTACTGACGATTTCTAGATCAACTTCCTAGATAATGAGTTGTCGTCGATAGAAAGTGATCCGTTGTAGGCAAGCCCACAACATGAAATCATAGATCAAGTTTTGAAAACATATTGGCAAGGACTGACTCAGGGATGGTAAAAAATGGATGACAGATATTTTGCAGATGAATGGTTTATTTGAACTGTCCTCTTGAACACATAACGACACTGCAGATGGCTTGGTAACAATTGACCCAAAGCTAATACCCAGAAATCGGCTGAAGACTTTCAATATGGTTTGATTAACTGTTAGGCAAAGGATTTTCCCAACCCATGTGAACAAAAAGTGTCGTGTTCAAGAGTGGTTAACGGTTTTTCGAATAATCAAAATGTAACAAACAGGTTTGTTTTTCTCTCTTTTCCCCCACCATTTCTGGCAAGTACCTCTTTATTTTTGACAAGCTTGAGGAGGATAACATTTGCTTGTTTATAAGCTCATCCTTCGGATGAGTCCAACTTAGTTTAAGATTCGAACCCTAAGAAGGAGTGGTTCTTTCCTGCTTAAAAATTGAACATGTCCTTTACTGTTAAATTTTAACGAGTCCAGTATAGGAGAAACTCGGTGTTTTTTAAATTTTAGAGAGTCGGAAGAAAAAACTTAAGAAGACTCCATGGGTGTACTCTTTCATAAATTTAGTCTCTCCAGTCCAAAAAAGGATAAAATAATGCAGGAGAGAACTCTATTGACCGTAATTAGTCAACGTATACATTTTTCGTAAATAGTCCACTTCAGTCCATAAAAGGGGTAAACTTATACTGAAGGGACGATCACTCATTTACTTTAACAAATTCAAATAATCAAGTGCTCGGCAATCTTTTCATGTTTAGAGAGTCTGAAAAGGGCTTAAAAGAGGACTCCAATGTTTCGCTTTTTTGTAAATTTTTAAAAGAGTCCGAAAAAGTGATAAAAGTATGCTCTTTGTTGAAAAAAAAAATCAGTTTTACTGAAAAATCCAATATTATGCACAAAAACGCGAAACAATTACACATACATGTTTAAGATAAGTAAAAATGTTTTCCAAATTACCTTTTTAAAGTGAAAAATAAACAAATTAAAAATTCATTTATTCGAAAAAACTTATAAAAAGGACTTTTCTAACTTCATTTTTACTATTTGAATTCAGAGTGAAAAAGTAAGAGCTTTTGGATAAGAAAAACTTCCTGTGAAGATTCTGGAAAATCCGTTTGTTGGAATCAGAAACCATTAGCTCCAAGTAATCTGTATAAATTCTGGACCATATGAGGGCCCAAGTTGATTTCTTGATATGGCTAGTGAATAGGTAGGACACAAAGGACCAATGTTTCTTGTTTGTCGGCCACCGGCTCGAAGTCGAACTGGAGGACACATATTTCTGACTGGTTTGTCCAAGAGGGGCAGACACTTATCTCTATTCGGGACTAGACCAGGTGGCCAGTCTGTTGCTAGTCTCAAAGCAAAGTTTTGCAATGGTTTAGTAGACCCCAAGGATAAACGGATAGATATCATCCGTCCTGAGTTCAAAGTTATTGTCTTCACTGTTACTAGACTGTATAGGAGTGCAGCATTACGTGTTGCCAATCTCATGTTGAGGGCACTGAGATTGTTAGATTTCTGTTGAAGTATTTTCGTTGTTTGAAAAAAACAACTCTTTATTATTAAGGATTTTCCATACGCCAGGATGAACTATCGCGGCGACAAAGACATGGCTTTTCCTCCAGGAAAGCAATGGGATGATTCAAGTAAAAATCATTTTCAGCACTTTCTAAGTCCTAATTTCTTTTTTTTTGTATTTTAAATTTTAAATTGTCAAACACAAGACGATATATAGTTCAAAACACACTTCTATGCTATGATATATCACTGTTACCGGCTATCTGTGTACATGTTATTGGATGTTGTTTAATTTACTGCTTTGTTTACTGCAAATGTCTATTTATCATACTAGAAGCAACTGCATCTACTAATGTATTTAAATGTATTGAAATATGCTGATATTCAATGTAATCAAATTCACGTTCCAAGAGACGAACTCTTAAGAATAACTGTAATAACACTGGATTTCTAACGGCATAAACTATGTTAAGCTGTAATACAACAAGTTTAGAATCCAACCTAACAATCAAACTCCGAATTCCAAATGATATGGATTCAGATAATAACTCAATCACTGCACTATACTCTACAATGTTATTCGTTGTTTGACCAAGGCTTACCCCATGCATGGATACTAACTCGTCAGAGGGTGAATAGATAACCCAAGCTGCGGAAGAAATGTTCCATGTACTATGACAAGCACCGTCAGCAAAACCAATGTAGGTTTGAAGAGACGTTGACATCTGCAATATCAAGAGTAAAACTCAGATAAGCAAGAATAGTGATAAGAACACACTCTAAACTAGGCATGATTTTCTAATCTAAGACACACCAGCAGTAAAGAATCTAATCTAAATAAGAATCTCCACACCAAGTTTAAGCATAATATTTCTTCAAATAAATCCAATTTCTTGGTTTATCTAAAGAGACACCGTCAAAATCTATCAGTTCATAGCCCCTTTTGCCAGCTTTCGCTTAACAATGAAAGGACCATGCCACATAGGCACGAATTTTCCAGCCCCTAGCTTATCGTTGGCTTCATCATACACTAAAACTAGGTCTCCTTCTGAAAAACTATGAGGGGTAATATTTCTATCGTACTAAGCTTTTATTCGTTTGACATGAGCTTCATTTGCTATTGCAGTTTTTCGTCAATTCTCATCTATCTGAGCCAAGTACAAAAAAAATTTCTCCTCTTTAGACATAGCTGGGAGTAATTCTATGGCTAATTTCAGTGATGGAATTTCGCATTCAATAGGTAACACAGCTTCCAAACCATAAACCAGTTGAAAGGGAGTGAAACCAGTTGATGTTTTTACCGAGGTCCGATATGCCCAAAGCACTGAAAATAACATGGAATGCCAATTCGACTTATGAATACCAATAATTATTCTGATCATAGTGACTAAAACTTTATTGATAACTTCAACCAGACCATTAGCCTGCGGATAATACGGAGTGGAACTATCGTGGCGCAGGCCAAGTTGATCTGTCAGTTCAGTCATCATGATATTTCTAAAATGACTTCCATGATCTATAATAATGGCTTGAGGAACACCGAATCTAGCAATTATATGATTGAATACGAAAGTTGCAACAGTCTTGTCGTATGCCGAAAATGTAGGCATCGCCTCGGCCCACTTAGTAAAATAATCTACCGCTAAGATAATATATGCATGCCCCCCGACCGAGTGAGGGTTACATGTAATAAAGTCAATACCCCACTTTATGAAAGGACCGAAAACAATTATAGGGTGAAGAGGAGCGGGTGGTGCACACATTTTACGATCAAATACCTAACAATTGTGGCATTTCCAGACTGCATAGATACAATCTTTGAATAACAATGGCCAGAAATAACTAGCACGCAATATCTTTTGGGTTGTGGCATACCCATACATATGACCGCCACATGCTCCAGAATGGAAATCATTTAAAACCTTTTCAGCTTCTTCATGAGTAAGACAGCGTTGGAAAACAGAATCCGCTCCACGACGATAGAGTGTATCACCAATAATATTGTATTGTTGGGATTGGAAAAATATTTTCCGTTGCTGAGATCGTGAGATTTCAGGCCGAAAATATTGGGTTTGGAGATAAACAATAATATCCCCATACCATGGATCAAGAGTACTGATAAGAAACAAGGATTCGCCCGCAATGGGCTGCTCTGCCACAGTTTCAGTATCAGTAGAGGGGAAATAACACATCAGTTCTGCAAAAACCCAAGATTTCTTTGCCTTGTATTTTTCAAATTCCAAGTCAAATTCCTGCAGGATAACTATCCATTTGGAATACTTGCCCCCTAGAAATTGTTTGGTAAAGATGTACATCATAGGGTTACAGTCAAAAATTACTGTGGTTTTCCGTAATAAGACGTAGTGTCGAAATCTTTGGATAGCTTGAACAGCTACCAAGGACAATTTCTCCACATGTGTGTATTTGATCTCAGTCGGATGCAGATTTCGACTAAGATAGTAAATCACATGTTCATTGTTGAATTCATCCTCCTGAAATAAAACCATCCCAATGGTGGAATGAGAGGCGGCGAGGTACAAAAAATAGTCCCGGTTGTAGTTGGGAGGATGCAATAACGGTGCATGGGTCAACGCGTGTTTAAGTGCATCAAAAGATCGATTAGAGATCTCATCCCAAAAGAATGGAACATTTTGTTTCAACAACTAGGTAAAACCCTTTGTTAGCTCGACATAGTTAGGAATGAACCGACGTAAAAAGTTTGCTTTCCCCTACAAACTCTGGAGTTGGCGCAGAGTCGAAGGAAGAGGTATATTGACAATAGCTTTGACCTTTGACGGATCAACGCGAATGCCTGCTTTCGAAACAATAAATCCCAGTAAGCTACCCGATTCTACACAGAAAACACATTTTTGTGGATTCAGTTGAATTCGATAATGCCTACATCTCATAAAGATAGCTTGTAAATGAGTGAGATGGTCGGCCCTACACGATGAATGAGCAGGTAAATCATCGAGATAAGGCTGCACAATGTGCTTAATGTCAAGAAACGCATAAGACATAGCCCTTTGAAAATTTTCCCCAGCGTTCTTCAATCCAAAGGGTAGTTTGCAATAAGAAAATGTCCCCCATGGACAAATGAAAGTTGTTTTTGGCTGAACAGAAGGAAGTATGTTTATTTTATTGTAATCGAAAAAACCATCCATAAAGGAGAACATTTCACTGCTGGCACAATCATCAATTATTTGATCGATATAGGGGGTTGGATAATTGTCTTTAGGACAAGCTCAATTAATATCCCTATAGTCGATACATACTCTTATCGTTCCTTGTTTCTTGTTAACAGGAACAATATTTGATACCCAATCCGTTAAAGGAATTGGATAAATGAAACCTGCATGAAGTAATTTTTCAACCTCGGCTTTGATAGTAGCAGCTTTTCTCGGATGTATTTGATGTAAACGTTGACGGACAGGTTTGGCATCCGGGTAAGTCTTGATTTCATGTACAACAATTGACGGATCGATTCCTGGAATTTCTTCATATGACCAGGAAAACATGTCATGAAATTATTGAAATAGGGCTTTATAAGATTGGAGTTCATCGTCCATACAATAAGCGCCTATATGAATGTTTTCAATTATTCTTGGTTTAACTGAAATGTCAATTGGAATCGTTTGAGATATATTTTCCAAATTTAAATCAGAATCAGGATTTTGCAATGGATTCTATGGTTCTTTGACATGTTCATTAGTAAAAATAGAAGCGAAATCATTTTCAAAATGATCTAGCTCAGGTAAAAACGAAGATCGGTAATGAAGATCTTCCCATGGTAAGTCGTCAACAAACAAAAGTTCACAAATCTTCTCATCAGTATGAACAAGATCGGGAAACATCGTTGTGGCTGAGCTAGATATAGAAAGTGATTCCTCATGGATCCCATTCATTGGATCAGTTTCGGTTGAAAAAGGTGTTGGGAATCTGTAATCAGCAAGATTGGCAAAGTCCAATCACAAAAACAACATCGTTTCAACCACTTTGGGATTCTAGGATCTAGCCCTCCTGAATCCGGAGAGGGATCTCTCCAATAAGTGCAAAGATGGATTTTTGTTTGAAGTTTGGGGTAATGATATTAGGCTAGTTATGAAGGCCAAGGGTTTGTTTTTTTTTTGGATGGTTGAGCATGAATGTTACTTGAGGGGAAATTTCTAAGTGAAAAAGTTTCAAAGGTGAGAAGTTGCAAGCAAATAGAACAGTTTTGGCTAAAAGATAGATATAACACTGGTTTTTAGTCCATTGGGATATGGAGTCATATCAGGGCTTTAATTGAGCAACAACATCAAGAGTGATCCAAGGGGCAAGTCATCTATATCACAAGATTATTGAGATTAAAATGATTGAATGGAAAAAATAAAGTGTTGGAGGGGTGGAAACTGATAATAATTTCACAAGGGATTTATAGTCAGTCCAAACAAGAAAATCCTCTTAAGTAATTGTTTTAAACCAACCAAGGACAGGGCTAACCATAAACATCTTGGGCTAGTTTGTATTAAAGTAGCTTAATTGAAAAACAATCCAGTAATCCACATAATTACCTTCAGAAAGTATGAAAACATATAAGAGAAGACAGAGTATAAACTTAAAATCAGATAAAGTACTTTTAAACCTAGTCTGCTTTCAGTTGATACCAAGGGAAACCTTCAAAATCTGCCTTTGGAGAATAGAAACTAGGAACAGGGCAAACCATAACTTCTCTAGTCTAACTTTAATAAGCAAATGATGAAAATAACTTTCGAGAATAATGTTTAAAGAAAACAGTAGGACGAGGGAACGCCAACATTCCTAACTGCTTAAACTGTATTGAATCGTTCTTAAATACACAAATTTGAGGAAAACATTTAGATAAAGATTTTCAGTCAGAGAAGGTTACTGATATATAGTAGGTCCTAACTCTATGCGTGTTGTTCTTTATAAGAGAAGAGTGAACAATATGACATACATAGAAGGAAAAACAATAACAAAGAAAGAGGCACTTCACCAGTGATATAGACCAGGATCCCAAGAAACAGCTTGTTATTGATGTCAAACCAGTTACAGTCTTCAAGTCCAATGTTTCAGTTCAGCAATCATCTTCACTATTCAGACTAACTAATCTAGCACAAACAAAGCTTCAAGGGCCAATGAACACTATTTACAAGAAGGAGTTTCGAGCTCAAGTATATTTCAAAGTTCTGCAACCAACAGTTTCTCATCTTCTACAGAAGTATTTATAGAAGAATGAGGAGGTAAGATCTGAGAAAAGATCTCTCAGGACAATTAATACAGATTCAAGACTTCTCGGCCTTTGAGAGGCTCGATGAAGAAGTTTACAGGTGTGTTGTTGTATTAACTGTTTTACATTTATGGATTAAGCTCGGTGGGAGCTTTTGTTGACTTTGAGGCTCTGTCCAGGATGAAATAACTCCGCTGATATTTTTTTACATTAGTTTCCTTAGCAGAATTAATTGTTTGGCTGTGCTGGAGGCGAATATCTGATTTTCTTCAATAAGTTCAGTCTTTGTTCGAATGCTTTGAGGCAACAGGTGGCCCTATGGTAGCGAGGAGGAATCAATTTGCCTCAAAATTGGTGGTGGAGGCCTTATGTCTGTTAAACATTTGTGATTTCCCTTTAACTGTGTTTAATTTGGGGGGATTAGGCTTTTGATAATCATTCTTAGCCGTGATCCCCACAATTTTGTCTTCAATCTTCAATTTGATGTGTTGTGTCTTCAAGAACTGATACTCTTTTAAATGTGATTTAAATCACGGTGTCTTGTCGATGTGCAGGCCACGTAGGTCCCTTCACGGCATCAATGCTCATAGAGCATCGACGAAACATAGATCTTGAACCCTGCGAACGGCTTCTTTTGATGAATCAAACGCACAGGAAACATCTTTCCCGACCTCTAACCTTTCCTTTGTTATAACGGAAGACCATTTAGTACCTGCAAAACACAAACAACTAATCAAGAAATCCTGCGTTTTTTCGGGTTTTTACTGCTTCAGAAGGTGGGGAAGGAGCGTAGCCATTGGATGAAAGCATCCAAAATTGGAGATTTATTTTGGAGGAGGTCAAAGAAGAGCGGGGAAATGAACGAGACGGGTTGATTTTGGACCGTCCGATTTGGACACGTGGACGGTCCAGATCTAATCGGAGGATCACAATCGAGGGATCGCAATCGGGGGTGGCAGGCAAGTGCACCAATAGTTGCGATGCAATGTAGTGCAGACCGTCGATCCAAAGATTAGATCAACGGTGTAGAAATGAATCAGGGGAAAAGCCGATCAGGGAAGGAAATATAACGCAGCGATTTAAGAAATGCGATGCGATTGAGAAATGCGATGCGATTGAGCGCCAGTCGTTTGATCGGTCAACAATCAACGGTGGAGATGAACCGGGCCCATGAACGAGTGGGACCCTTTATTAATATAAAAAACCCAACTTTTTTAATATACAAAGGTTTTTATGATATGGGCAGGGTATATGTATGATATGGTTAGGCGCCCGTCTGCGGGGCCAAAGGTTTATACAAAAGATAATGTGCCTGGGGTTTTATATATGAAAAAAGGGCCAATCGCAATCGGAAGGTCGGGCATGGGCTTTTCAATCAACCCATTCGATTTGTGCGATGTGATTCGCACCTCGGGACTTAAACTCTTAGTCCCAGGCGTAGGTTATATGGAACATAAAACGGAGGGAGCGAGGTCTATACATATATGACCCAATCGCATCGGAAGTTTGATGCGGGTATTTTTAATCAACCCATTGTGAAATTCTCCGATGCGATTGTGCGATCGGTCTTTCAATCTAACCATTTTTATATTAAACACGTGACTTTGGTTTTTTAAATCAAACTTTGGATATATGGGTTTTTGTATTTTACAAAGGGAAAAATGGATCGGGATGGTTTATTCAATGGTTTTTAGGCGCCGAAGGCGGGCCCACGGGATATTTATATAAAAATAATATGATCCGGGTTTATAAACACGGGCTTATATAAAAGAGTTGTTCGCATCAGGATTTAAATGGAACACAGGATTTACGCACCATCGAAAGTTTCCGATGCGATAAGCGCTATATGGGTTTAGCGCTTGGTTCTAGCACCAAGTCGCATGATGGGGAAGTGGTTTAGGACTTAGCCCAAGGGGCTTAAGCCTTATGCAAAAAATATGTATTTTTCATGAAAATTTTCAAGGTTTTCAATGGATTTGGGGGTTTCGGTAAGGTTAAAGAGTGAGTCTTTAACCTTGTAAAAGTGATTTTCATGAATGGAAGAAGAGGAATCATGAAAACAAAGGAATTTTTATGGAGAAAAAGGGAGCAATTGAAGGTTAGTTTTGAGTGGGAGAAGGGGGAAAATGATGGTTTTTTCAGTAGTTTCTTCTCATGAATTCAACAGAACTTTTGAGTATAAAATGGAAATAGTAAAGAAGATTTGGACAGAGGCATGAGGCCTTCAAGAGTCTTCAAGAGCCAACAATTTTTATCAATGAAATTTGTTCCTTGAAGGCTCAAAAAGTCTTAGCCACCTTTTGCTATAACAAATATTATAGGTGGCTAACAGAAGGATCGGAAAGCGACTGTACAGCCTGATATGCAATTTCAAAGGGACTCAAAGGCATCACGCCATCAAATGAATCCAACTCAAAATCAGAAGGTAGGATCCAAGGATCATCAAACGTAATAGTATTCGATGAAATCATATGAATATTTGCGATAGAAGGTGATACGTTAGGAGGAGGAGAAGAAAAGTTCCTAGTAAACCAAAATATTTAATCAAACCTACCCCAACATCCTTGTAAGGGATAGTCATTTTACCGATGTGCTGGATAGTTTCTGTAGAGGCTGGATCGGATGAAAAATAATTTAACTGATCTATTGTAACGATCTTTCCTTGATGTCAAAACTTGATAAGCCGAAAGACCGATGAAACAATCGCAGTCATAGCATAAGACCAACTGCGACCCAGGAGAAGGTTGTAATCTAGAGGGGCATCAACCACCTCCACATCTAGATTTACAGTTTTGCCTTCGACCCCTATAGGTAAATCCTGCAAAATACCAAAAGGATGGAACCCTCGGCCATCAAAAGCCTTTAGAATTGTCAGAGACTGATTAAGTGTAGGAGAACCAAGCGATTTCCAACATTGGATCAACATAATACACGTAGAAGCCCCTTCATCAATCACAGTCCAAAAGATCGATTTGTTTTTTACTAATACTGGAATCTGGAAAGCCATTTGATGAGGTAGGCAGGGTGTACTATTCTCTAAATTGAAGATTATAAGGTTTGAATCCTGAATATCGACAGCTCCTATGGCAGACAAAAATAATTTACGCTGTGCTGGGCACGATTGCAGCACTTCCAAAGTCGACATTGCTGAAGGGGAAATAGCTAAGTCCTCAAAAATGTTGTAATTCTGAGCAGCTCTCGCATGTGGATTGAAAGTTGATTTAAGAAGTACAACTTTATCAGGCAGTTTGATTACTAAGTCTAGATTGGGTTTCTCGATCTGTAGCGAATTAGAAACAGGAGGAGGTGTAGTTGATGTGTTTGAATTAGAAGATTCTGCTTCTTTACCACCAACAAGATTCTTACTACCATAATCTTGCGATCACGTTGCAATCCTGACATGAGACATCATCATAATAGGTTCTTCTGAGGCATTCGAGGTAGAATCAATCATCTTACTGTCTTGAGTTGGAAAATGATCCTTCAAGACAACAGGCTGTTGAGAAACTTTAACGAATTTCACAACCTCCGCTCGATGTGGACATTCTTTAGTAAAATGATCCTCGTCACAGATGTAACAAGGATAGCAAGGCTTGCGTTTTTCGTCATTAGATTCAGTTTTATCTGTTTTTTCTTTTGAATTCTTTTTGTTTTTATTCTTCCCCTTCTTTTTACCATTAGATTTAGATTGGCCGTAGATGTCTCTACGACATGAATGTCAGCAGAAATTTCAGCGAAAGATTCTCCTTTTGGGGAATCAGGTAAAGTTATTATAGGAGAATAATTCTTTGAAGATTTCTTCTTGATTTTAGTATTGACTTTACCAATAATACCATCAGTGTCATGAGACCCTGAAGGAGCTGCAGTTATTTGGCCTTGTTTTGGAAGATCGAGGATTCTTTCATGTAAAGTACCTGACTGCGTATAGACGAGGTCCAGGTACTGAGCTTGAGCAATGACTTGATCCTCAGTAACAAGTCCGCCCTTAGCTACATCTTCAGTGATTTTGGGTAGCAATGATTTAACAAACCATTCTGCCAAAATTTGATCTGGAATGTAAACTTTCACCAAACGCCTTCTATGTCACCATTCATGAATATGATTAGAAATATATGTGGACTTGGATTGCTTTAGTGAAGACAATAGTTCCGTGCCATTGTCGTGTCTGACAGGCAACTGAAAATGAGTCAAGAAGGCAGTTGCTAACTGACTGAAATTATTAAAAGAGCCTTGTGGTAACTCAATGTACCATTTGGCGGCAAGAGCAATAAGAGTTCTTTGAAAAAGACGTAAGTGAATTGAATCATCAATTATCGAATTAGATGCACACCAGAGGTGATAAGTCATAACGTGATTTGATGGATCCTCTCCTGACTTACCCTCGAATTTTGGTATATCACTGGGCAACTTATGTGGCATTGGCGACCAGTACAGATAATAGAAAATTGGATCATTCGTAAGGCGTGTCAAATCAGGTAAATCCAAATTTGCAATAAATGGTAACTGATGGTTAGGGTCGCGAAAACCTTGAGTAACCAAAGCAATTCTGGGAGGAGGATACCCAGGATAACTAGGAATCGGATATGCATTAGGAATTGTGTAACCTCCTGGGTAACTAGGATTAACCGGACCAAACTGGGGTTGTTGAGGCTGTTGATAAGTATAGCCAGGGTACAGTTGATACTAATAAGCTGGATTTTGTGAAACGGGACCAAATTGAGGTTGTCCCTGGTATGGTTGATACGTGAATTGCAGTTGACTTGTGACAATCGTACTTGTACCAGCTTGTCCCGCAGGTATCTGGACCAAAGTATAAATTGAAGGTCCTGACTAGGGTATAGAGACTTGAGGGATTTGCACGGATGCAGGGATAGAAGAACTCGGAGCTACAGATACTCCAGAAACATGTGTTATAGGTTGAACATATGTTGCAATAGTTGCAGCAGTTTGAGGCGGAGTCTGAGGTGTACTAGGCCCAGACTGTTGAACAGAACCAGGTGCAGGGGTTTGAATAGTAGACTGAATAGGTTACTGGGTTGGGCCAGAAACCAAAGGCTGTCCAGGTTGAGAAGACAACTGCACATTAGGTTGCATAGGCTGTTTAAATTGGGATGGATCCCACATCATGTTTATTCCATGGTATTGTCCCATAGAAGGTTGAACGTAAGGACCATAGCCTGGTTGAATGTAGAGTTGATAAGTAAGTGGTAAATTTCCGGCTCCTTGTATAGATGATTGACCAGAAGGCATTTGGAAACCTTGAATTGGGTACTAACCTTGAGGTTGATAACCTTGAGGCACGTACTGAAGCTGGGGTTGATAAGAACCTTGATGAACATATTGAGTTTGGGGTTGACCTTGGGGTATGTACTGTCCTGAAGGTTGATAACCTTGAGGTATGTATTGTCCTTGAGGTTGTTCTCCAAAATAATATGATGCCACAGTTTGTCCTGGGAAAAATTTACCTTGAGGTTGCCCCCTAGGCGGTAACTGACTGCCTAAAGGTTGCCCCCAGGCAGTAATTGACTACCTTGAGGTTGCCCCCCAGGTGGTAACTGACTTCCCTGAAATTGTCCTCCAGGCGGTAACTGACTGGCTTGAGGTTTAGGATTCAGAATATTACCAGACATCATAAATATTTGCTCTTTGTTCGACGTTTGAGTTTTAATTCCATTAAGACCAGATGATAATACTTGTTCAATCGGTCGAGGAGCTGCTCTAGAGAAAGTACCAGACATATCTCGATATCCCGAAGGAACAGAAGGACCACCGTGTAAGAATGCTTTCGGTGTCTAGGAAAACATAGATGACTCTCTTGCCATAATGGATAAAGGATAGTAACCTCTGGGCGTAGGATGAAATGGAATTCAAGGTGGAGAAAAAGCAAGACCCGGGTTTTCTAAAAAGTTTGTCAAAGATAGATACCAAGCGTCAGTTCAAATAGGGCTGTAGAAAATGGATTCACGCTCCCTAAGATTTAAATACTGAGGGGATTCGGGAAGAGATAAATCTTTGTCTAGACTAGTAATCTCTGTTGGGGTTCCCATGTTTTGGGCATGTCTGAACCTTTCTTTCTCTTTTTTTTTTGAAACATTTTCTCTTTTTCTTGAAAAAATAACACAAAAATGGTATTTACAATGGGAATGAAAACTTGAAATCAGAAATCAGCAATAGTAGTGTTTGAGAATCCTACTATTGACAGGACCCCCAAACAGCTCTGCACCATCTAGCTCTTGCAGAAAAACGACATTTGGACCAACAATGGCCTGGATGATGTAAGGACCCTGCCACAAACTGTCAAACTTTCCATGCTTTCCTTTGTCTTCTCTCCTTGAGTCCCCCTTCAGAACTTTATCTCCAATTTTAAAGTCAGAAGCCTTGGTCTTCTTGTCAAACAACTTTTTCATATTTTCCTGAGCTTTCAGAGCTCTGTTATAGACCTCTTCCCTTGTTTGTTGGATATGAATCATTTGATTTATCCTCCTTACCATACTGTCTTCTTTTGTCTGAATCTCTTGGACTAGTTTAATCACTGGTACCCCCAGGCTAGTAGGAAATACTGTCTCTTTTCCGTGGACAAGCTGATATGGTGACATGCCAATGGATTTCTTTGTTGTAAGCCTGTCAGCCCACAAAGCATGCACTAACTTGTTATGCCATGGCTTTTTATTCTCTTCAAGTAGATTTTTTATGATGGTCACCAACCTCTTTTTTGATGATTCAACTAACCCATTACCTTGTGGGTAATAAGCAGTTGAATGACCGAGTGTTATCTGATACCTGTGACAAAACTCAATCATTTTGTTGGATCCAAAAGCAGCAGCATTATCAGTGATTATTTTTCTTGCGTAGCCAAACCAAGAGAGGATGTGATCTTCTAGGACCCTAACGATGACGGAATATGTGGCATTCCTAGAAGGTATGGCATCTATCCACTTAGTGAAGTAGTCTATGGCTGTAAGGATCCACTTGTGTTGTGCAGAAGAAGCAGGGTGTATTTCTCCAATGAAATCTAGACCCCATTGCAAAAAGGGACCCTCAAAAGAAATGGGTTGTAATGGTAATGGGAGGAGCTTTCTTTTGCCCTCGAAAATTTGGCACTTATGGCAGGAAATTATCATTTTATGGATGTCATTGAAAAGTGTAGGCCAGTAATAGCCAGCTCTGAGTATTTTTTTAGCAGTGGCTTTCCAGTTTAAATGGCCTCCACACTCTCTAGCATGGAACTCCTGTTTAACCCTCTCTGCTTCAGTTTCAGGCAAACATTTAAGCAATAGACCATTTACATTTTTCTAGTATAAACATTCATTCAGTATGCAATATTTTCTAGCTTTTAGCTTTAGGAATCTGGCCTTAGTTTTCGATAATTCAGGAGGGGCATTGAGGTTTGTGAACACATACAAGATATCAGAATACCAAGGGGAGTTTTGAAATTTTTCCTCAATTGTAGGATTAGGCAGTCCTTCCTGCTCGTCGAAGGCATCTACCATGTTAATGTCCAGGGCTTGTAGATTTGATTTAGCCATTAATTGAGCTAAGCCCTGACCTTTGATCAGTTTTATGGGTTTTATTTCCAGGTCATACTTCAATATCACAACAATCCATTTGCCCCTCTTTTCATCAGGATCTTGGGACAAGATGTTTTTAACCACTACGTTCAACACATAGGCTACAGTGTGAGAATGCAATATATACACCCTGAAGTATTTCAAGGCCTTTACCAGGGCATAGGCCTATTTTTCCATTATGTTGTATTTCAAGGGTGCATCCCTCAGAGCCTTGCTGAAGAAGGAAATAGGCTGTTCCATTCCCTCCAGATTTTTCTACAGCAGAACTGCAGCCACTATATGCTCGGAGGCGAATGAAAATATCAGGAAATATTTTGAGAAGTATGGGCTGATTAGGACAGGAGCCCGGGTGAGTGCAATTTTAACCGATTCAAAATATTTTTTTGCCTCAACAGTCCACTTAACCCCTACACCTTTCTTCATCATGTTAGTCATATTCCTGAGGTGTTCAGCTAAGTTGGGAATAAACCTCCTTAAGAAGTTAATTTTCTTAATAAAGGACTGTAACTCTTTAAGGTTTCTCGGGTGTGTGATTTGTAGTATTCCCTCAACTCTTTGTGGGTCTATCTTAATTCCCCTCTCATATATGATATGGCTGAGAAGCTTTCCCTCCTGCAGCCTGAATACAGTCTTTTTGGGATTTAATGACAGATCGAACTTCCTACATTATTCAAAAACTCTTCTCAGATGTTTTAGGTGCTCCTCATTAGTCTTGGTATAGACTATTATGTCATCCAGATAGATGATGACGAAGTGCCCTATTTCGTCTGAAAAAGCTATGTTCATCACTCACTGGAAGGTCGCACCAGCGTTCATCAGTCCAAAAGGCATTTTTACGTACATAAAGGTGCCCCATGGAGTGGTGAAAGTGATCTTGAGTTGGTCTTCTGGGAGCACTAAAACTTGGTTGTAACCTAAAAAACCATCTAACAAGGAGATCCTTTTTGAGCCTACTACTCTCTGAAGAATGTGTTCCATCTTTGGCAAAGGGTAATTATCTTTAAGTGAGGCTCTGTTAAGGTTCCTGAAATCAATGCACAGTCTGATCTCGCCCGCCTTTTTTCTCACAGCTACTAGGTTCGAGACCCAATCAGAGAACCTCATAGGAACTATTATTCCTGCTTCGTACATGTTTTTGATCTCCTTTTCAACTGCAGGAAATTGTTTTGGGTTAATCCTGCGAAGTTTATGTCTGAAGGTTTTCTAGTTATCTTTAAAATGTATTTTGTGTTGTATGATGTTTGTGTCATAGGCTTTCAAATCCTCGTAGCCCCAGGAAAACACATTGATGAATTCTTTGAACAGGTCAACATATTTCTTTTTCATGTCTGCGGGTAAGGACTTAGCCAATTTTATCACCTTAGGCTTATCTTCAGTGCCTATGTTGCATTCCTCGACATCAGAGTCTGAGTGTTCTATAGTGGGCTTCTTCGCTACATCGTCAAAGTTGAAAAGGTCCTCTAAAGGTGCCAGTCCCCTGGGTATATTCTTATCTTTCGACTGCAACATCTCTACTTCCTCTTTATCTTCGTTCTCATACTCCTCGATTGGATTTCCAAGTTGTTTAGTTAAAGTGTTTATTTCTATGTTATGGGGTGATTTGTCTTCGTCCGAGGGCTCTTCACTTAGGCAGCTATCATTGGACTTGGAGTCCGAATCGGAAAATTCAAACTCGTTCCTGCCTATTAGGAAATCCTCAATCTGCTTATCGCCCTCAAAGACCTGCCAATATTTTTCGTTATCCGGCACTACGGGTATGAATTTGGTATGAATGATGATTTGTTTGTCGCTGGTAGTCTTATGGTATGAACTAGCTATGCAGGCTAATCCATTTGCAATTACGTTCTGACTCCTAGGAACAAACACCAATTCATATTCTACAAAGGTTTTCAATAAATCCATAGCGTCATTCCTATACGCTCTCAACCTAGGGTGTTTAGCTGTATACTCACCGTTCACTTGTTTAATGATTAGCTCAGAGTCCCCATGTACAGCTATCCTACGGGCTCCTAGTTTTTTCAATAGGTTCAAGCCAAGGATGAGAGCCTCATACTCCGTGATATTGTTTGTGCACTTGAAGCTCAAATTGAAGGCATGACTCTCGGCATAGTCACTCTCAGTGTTATGTAACCACACTCTCGCCCCTGCAGTCCTTCTAGTGCAAGACCCATCAAAGTTCATTTCCCATAAGGGATCGTTTTTGTGTTTATCATTATTTTCTTCCCTAATGTGGGTTTCACTGGTCTGTTGTGTTACGGGGTCTGCGTTGGGTTGTGGAGGGTTTTTCTCTTCGTGCTATGTATGTGTTTCAGAGAAATGACTGGCCAGTTGTTCGCATTTTGTTTCTTGCTTACTTGGAGTTTCGTTTTCAGTGTATTGTCCACAGGTTTCATCCTTGTTTTCTTCTAAGACTAGAGTGGCCATTATGTTGAAATCTATGGGCACTATCTCGTTGTTCGTATCTCTGTTTTCTAGTTTTGGCTCTTCTAAGGATTCCTCATTGCAAAGGATAAAGGAGTCCAGATCTGTGTGTACAGAGTACAAAGGAGGATTTCCAGGCTTTTCAGGGTTGCTGACCAGAAATTTCATTTGTGCCTCTCTATACAATCTCCTAAGCTGGCTAAAGACGGGGATTGTGGCATATGCCCCATCCATCTGCATTGTACCTTGCAGCTTGGCTCCCCATGACCTTGACAATAGCATACCATACTTAGGTGGCACATCTGCCACTACAACATCCATAACCATACATTTTTCTAGAATCTGGCTCAAATTCACACACAGGTCCTTGATTAGGCCAAGGCACTTTACTCTGCTAGAGTCAAATGAATATAGATCTTTATAAGGACGGGTTATCTCTAGGCCTAACGGCTCCATAACTACCTTAGGCATTAAGTTGCGTGATGCCCCAGAGTCATGCATCGCGTTGTGAAGGATCTTGTCATGGATATTGAGACTAATATAAAATGGAGGTACTACCCCTTCCTAAAACTTATCCTCTATATTTGGACCAAACAGAAGGGCTAGTTGATCATCACTCAGATTGACAGTGTCACTGTTTTCCCCTAGATTTAAAGCTTTCAAAATTTGGCCTTTATATACATCCTGAGTGGCCAACTCCGAGAGTGGGAAAGAGATTTTAATTTTAGCAATCTCACTCTCCAGATTGAAGAGGGATCGACTCTTTGTGATGCTTAACTCTGTTTTATTAGCCACTATCTTAGTGGTTGAATTAGGGAGCAGATTCTCACTATGTATAGTGTTAGGGACTGTTTTACCAGGAGCACTAACTGCAGTGCTAGTGCTGCTAGTTGGTTGACCTTGTTTATCAGTGATTTGGTTGTCTTTTCCTTTGTCCTTCCCAGAACTCTCAGCTACTGATTTGCTACTTTCAACAGTCACTTTAGAAGTTTTCTCAGGCATTTTCTTGATGGTAACCTCAGAAGCCTTTGGTTTGGAAGTATCTAGGCTCTTTTTGCTTCTAAGTTCATACTGTTCTCTGACCTGCATGATGGCATTTTCAAATCCTAACCTGTAATCCTCATATTCTAATCTTTCCTCATCCCAATATGAGGGTGAGGGTTGATCTTCCTCTGTGGAACAATTGTGGATTGAGTTGTCTGTCTCAAACATATTTATTTTGTTTTCCTCAGACTCTTCTATGATTCCCTCATCTTCATCAAGGAAGTTCTCCTGAAATGGGGGGATAACTTGTTGATCCGAGTCTCTTTGTCTGTTGGGAGGGGTATTGTTTCTCCTAAAGTTTTGGTTTTGGTTTTGGTTTTTGTTCTGATTACTAATTGTAACAACCATTTTTTCCATCATTTGCTGTAGTTTTTCCACGTTTTTAGATAGTCGGTCATAATTGGGCTCAGATGTGGAAGCTACGGTGTCATCTCTATATGTTACCATTTTCTCAACCATCATTCTGGCTTTCTTCTCAATCAGGTTAGCCTCTACACTCACTGCTCCCTTTTGCATATCTTCTAGTGTGTTATAATCTCTCTCCCTAAGCTGGTAGGCCATATCAGCATCAAAGCCTTCAGGGTATTTTACTAAAGCCATACCTTGGGGAGGTTTCATGTGTGGAGGAAGAGTGTTATAAACGTTGTTGAACCTTGTAGAATAATCACGGACACTCTCTCCTACGTTTCTTTTAAGGTTCTTGTATTCTGCTAAGATTTGGAGAGGGTTGGTCTTAACTTCCCATTTATTTATGAAGGACTGATATAAGGAGGGAATATCATGGATGGTATTAGGAGGTAGGCCTTTAAACCATTTCTTTACATCGCCTCCTAAACTCTGTGCAAATATTCTCATCTTGACTGTCTCATCATTTATTTCCATATAGTCAAATGAATCTTCCATCCTATCTACATGGTGTTTCGCTGTTGTAGACTCCTTTGCAGTGAAATGTGGGATATTTGATTGATAATCATTGGGTAAGGGCACTAGAGGCTGAGGTAACACTAGGGGTGCATACCAGGCTGCCATGATGATGTATAGAGGAGGTAAAGGGTTGGCTTGAGCAGCAGGTATGTGGATGACAGAGATACTAGGACCAGCAACAGACTGTTGAGCCGATTTAGGATGGCTGAGCCCCAAGTTTTGAATGAAATGAATATCCGAAGGTGTAGACAGGGTAGTCTCTCTATCCCTAATGTGATGACCACTATGAGATGGCAAACCAGGAAGCTCAAGGTCTGACTGGTCTAGGTTACTGAGTGACCTAGTTCTCGGTAAACTGCTTGGTATGTCTAGGTCAAAATGAATGTCTGAGAGAGCTTGAAGTCTTCTGGTGCAGAGTTAGCTCTATGGATGTGCCTGGAAATAGTTGGTATTTTAGGTGTAGGAGATTTCTTGAGAATGCTCTTGGGGTTGTCAACTATTTCAGGTGGGTTTGGGTCGGGGTAAGCTCTTGTGTGAATGGCTCTTGAAGCCAGAATGTTGTCTTTAAACAAAGGAGCTCAATCCTACCGGTTACTTCTATTATGAATGATGTTGTTATGGAGGCTGGTCTCCCAGTGGAGTCTTATGTGAACCAAGATAATCAGCAAGCCTACTGATCACCAGTGGAGTCTTTTAACCGTTGAAGAACTATGGAGTCGCCAGGTGGAAGGTTTAGAATGTGTCGAGGAGGTATACTATCCACCACAGTGATTAACCACCAAACTAAGGCTACTACGGTCTTCTTTGAGTCTGTGAAATGTCTAAAGATGTGTTTTACTCAAAGTTCCCCAGCGGAGTCGCCATTATGTTAGGGTTCCCATGTTTTGGCAAGTTTGGCAATACCAAAAGATGAGACAACATTAGAACCACTTTCAGACCTCAGGATCTAGCCCTCCTAGATCCAGAGAGGGATCTCTCTATATAGGCAAAGGTTTTATGTCTTTGAAGCTCGAAAGTTAAGATATTAAGCTAGTCATAGGATGGGTTTTGTTTCTTTGATTTTGTTTGGTTGTTGGGAATCAGGAAAGAAGGGTTCAATATAAGACAAGGATGAGCAAAGAGTACTTTAGGCAAAGGAGAGGTAACTCAGAGAACATTTGAGACCATTGGGCAATGGAGTCAGGAAAGGGTTTACTTGCTATTCAATATGCAGGCTTTCAGTTGGGCTAGTCATCTAAAGCATTGGATCTTTAAATATGATAGTGTGGCTTGAAATGGTAAGAAAGAAGGAGAAAGGAAAGGAAACCTCCAAAGTGACCTTTCAAGAATCAGATCCAGGGACAGGGCATGCCATTGGACAACCTGTGATCCAAAACCTAAAAGGTTAACTCTTCAGACAAGGAAACATTAAAGATTTAAAAACAAAGGTGAAAACCTGAGATCAGAGAGAGACTTTGAACTCCCAATGCTTTGGCATTTAGCTTAAGCAAACTTAGAAAGGTTCAATTAATCGAAAAGGACCATAGTGAGATAGAGACAATTTTCTAGACTCCCAGTATCCCAATTCATTCAATTAAAGCCTAACAAGAACATCTGAGAACAAATTTATTAATTCATACATCAACTAGCAATATATATTAACCACTACACTGGTTAAATTAACCTTGAATCTATGCTCAGATGACACATATAGTAGAAAACATTAATGTTAGGGAGAGCAGAACCTTAGGGTACCATGCGAGGGTATATCCTAAGCCAGATTTCTGATGTGTACCAGAAGAAATGAAATGTAGTGAACTACGAAGGAAAACAAAGAAAAAGATAGAAAAACATCACCGCTGCTTTAAATCAGGATCTAAAGAAATGTGCTTGTCATATTAAAGAGCAACACCAGTCATGTACAACATTGCCAACAGCTTGATATTTAGTCTGAAAACATCTTCCTCATCCTATCTTACAACTTTACACGGAGAACTATATCTCAAGAGAAACAACTTACAATTCATAGATATCCGATCAACAACCTTTACAATGAGTTTCTTCATGAGTTTAATATATGAAAGAGATGCAGAGGAGGTAGGTGAAACATTAAACAGAGTAGGAGAAGTGGGTCGAAACCCATTCTGTTTTAATATCCGAGTATTAAACTTCAGTACTCTTTGGATGAAAGAGTGGTCTTCGACAGGTTGCAATTTACTCCGGGTATGCTCTTGATGTGATTTTGATGCAGTACTCGTAGTACTCTGGTGAATAAACAAAAGGTAGACAAATGAGTTCAAAGTCTTCCATACCGCGTAAAAAATTCTCTGGTAGCATTTAGGACTGTTGTCAGAGAGTAAATCTTCTCATGGACACAATGTAGACTGAAATAGTACGAGTACTGTGTCCTTTCTCAGGAGGAGACTTCGGCTGATGTGAAACCTTGATGATATTGTTTTATGTGCATTGGGCCTTCTGTGTGATTCATGAGATCTTCAATTTGGTATTTTGCATTTAAAACACTGAATTAAGGCTCAACATCTTCGATAATGTGCATTAGAACTCATTAACTCCGTATTGATACTCTTTGCCGCTTCATGACTATCTATGTCAGTGAAATGTGAGCTTTAGTGGCACTGGAGAGGTTTTGCAGAGTTGAACTTTGTATTTTTAATGAAAATTACACTCTAACACCCTCTCGGGCTCTTCTCTGTACTTTCAGGCTCTGAAAAAATGGTCTTCCCTACGTTCTGTGCCACTGTAACAGTGACTGTGAACAATGGCGGCGTTTCACCGCCTGTACCCTGCAAAACACACAAATTTGTTAAGAAATCCTTGCATGGGAAGGATGGCTATGGAGGGCTGTGAGAGTGGCAACGCAGCATGGATGAGAGCGGTGGATGCAAAGGAAGCTGTGGAAAGATGCAGTGAAACAGCAGGAAATGTACGTGAAAGTCGGCGAAATGGAAAAATTTAATGTAAAACATTAAAATCTTAATGCTTGGCGGGATGGCACGATGTTTAATGTAAAACCCAAGGTTTGGGCCTTTGAACGAAAAACATAGAAAATGCGCGGAAGACATATGAAATGGGTTGATATGAAATCGGTCCTGACTGAATCGCCCTCCACCCACGATCGGGTCCCACCACATCAACCCATTTCATATGTCTTACGCACATTTTATATGTTTTTAGTTCAAAGGCCCAAACCTTGGGTTTTACATTAAACATCGTGCCATCCTGCCAAGCATTAAGATTTTAATATTTTACATTAAAGTTTTCCATTTCGCCGACTTCCACATACATTTCCCGTTGTTTCACTGCATCTTTCCACAATTTCCTTTGCATCCACTGCTCTCATCCATGTTGTGTTGCCACTCTCACAGCCCTCCATAGCCATCCTTGCCATGTAAGGATTTATTAACAAATTTGTGTGTTTTGTAGGGTACAGGCGGTGAAACACCGCCATTGTTCACAGTCACTGTTACAGTGGCACAAAACGCAGGGAAGACCATTTTTTTAGAGCCTGAAAGTATAGAGAAGAGCCTGGGAGGGTGTTAGAGAATAATTTTCATTAAAAATATAGAGTTCAACTCTGCAAAACCTCTCCAGTGCCACTAAAGCTCACATTTCACTAACAGAGACAGTCATGAAGCAAAAAAGAGTATCAGTACAGAGTTAAGGGGTTCTAATGCACATTATCGAAGATGTTGAGCCTTAATTCAGTGTTTTAAAGGAAAAATATCAAATTGAAGATCTCATGAATCACACAGAAGGCCCAATGCGTAGAAAACAATATCATCAATGTTTCACATGAGTCAAAGTCTCCTCCCGAGAAAGGACACAGTACTCGTACTGTTTCAGTCTACATTGTGTCCATGAGAAAATTTCCTCTCTGACAACAGTCCTAATTGCTACCAGAGCATTTTTTATGTGGTATGGCAGACTTTGAACTCATTTGTCTACCTTTTGTTTATTCACCAGAGTACTATGAGTATTGCATTGAAATCATATCAAGAGCATACTCGGAGTAAATTGCAACCTGTCGAAGACCACTATTTCATCCAAAGAGTACTGGAGTTTAATACTCGGATATTAAAATAGAATGGGTTTCGACCCACTTCTCCTACTCTGTTTAATGTTTCATTTAGTGTTTCACCTTCCTCCTCTGCCTCTCTTTCAGCTATTAAACTCATGAAGAAACTCATTGTAAAGGTTGTTGATCGGATATATGTGAATTGTAAGTTGTTTCTCTTGAGATACAGTTCTCTGTGTAAAGTTGTAAGATAGGTTGAGGAAGATTTTTTCAGACTGAATATCAAGTTGTTGGAAATGTTGTACATGACTGGGGTTGCTCTTTAATATGACAAGCACATTTCTTTGGATCCTGATTTAAAGCGGCGGTGATGTTTTTCTATCTTTGTCTTTGTTTTCCTTCATAGTTCATTACATTTCATTTCTTCTGGTACGCATGAGAAATCTGGTTTAGGATATACCCTCACATGGTACCCTAAGCTTCTGCTCTCCCTAACTTTAATGTTTTCTGCTATATGTGTTATCTGAGCATAGATTCAAGGTAAATTTAACCAGTGTAGTGGTTAATATATATTGCTAGCTGATGCATGAATTAATAAATATGTTCTCAGATGTTCTTGTTAAGCTTTAATTGAAAGAATTGGGATACTGGGAGTCTAGAAAATTGTCTCTGTCTCACTAGGGTCATTTTCAATTAATTGAACCTTTCTAAGATCCCTTAAGCTGAATGCCAAAGCATTGAGAGTTCAAAGTCTCTCTCTGATCTCAGGTTTTCACCTTTGTGTTTAAATCTTTAATGTTTCCTTGTCTGAAGAGTTAACCTTTTAGGTTTGGGATCACAAGTTGTCCAATGGCATGCCCTGTCCCTAGATCTGATTCCTGAAAGGTCACCTTGGAGGTTTCCTTGCCTTTCACCTTCTTTCTTACCATTTCAAGCCACACTATCATCTTTAAAGATCCAATGCTTTAGATGACTAGCCCAACTGAAAGCCTACATATTGAATAGCAAGTAAACCCTTTCCTGACTCCATTTCCCAATGGTCTCAAGTGTTCTCTGAGTTACCTTTCCTTTGCCTAAAATCCTCTTTGCTCATCCTTGTCTTATATTGAACCCTTCTTTCCTGATGCCCAACAACCAAACAAAATCAAACAAACAAAACCTGTGCCTATAACTAGCCTAATATCTTAACTTTCGAGCTTCAAAGACATAAAACCTTTGCCTATATAGAAACATCCCTCTCTAGATCCAGGAGGGCTAGATCCTGAGGTTTGAAAGTGGTTCTGATGTTGTCTCATCTTTTGGTATTTCCAAACTTGCCGAAACATGGGAACCCCAACAAGATCTTCAATAGAAATGAGGCCAGATGGAAGATATTTAGTAACAATATTTCTTACCCTAGGTGAACCAGGATCACTAGAATTTGGTGTAATAAATCTTGAGGATGTTTCCAAAACAGAAGGTTCAATTTCAGGCTCAGAAATTTCAGGTTCGTCAGCTAGTTCACTAGAAGGAGAAATACTACCAGTA
This sequence comes from Pinus albicaulis, assembly GCA_034641835.2. Lineage (NCBI taxonomy): Eukaryota > Viridiplantae > Streptophyta > Pinopsida > Pinales > Pinaceae > Pinus > Pinus albicaulis. Next base: position 475,705,556 of record CM076579.1, on the reverse strand, counting down.
ACTTCTGAAACTGAAATTGGTTCTTGAATGTGTTCTGTCGTGGGTATTTGATGATCAGGATGAACAACTATAGATGAACTTCCAATTTCTATTGATATAATTCCACCGCTGCTAGATGATACTAGAGCACACAGCCCTTTAAGCTGACTTGGTGTATATTCAGGGGGCTTCCCTTGAAGTCTCCGGGATTGTCTCGGTAATTCTGCCACGATTAAATATTAATTAATCACACGCAAACAAATAAAATCTCAATAAAACACCTAAAGTCTCTAAATAAACAAACAGATGAATCACACGCCTAAAAATCTAAGATTTCAAACCACACACAAATAGTAACTTCCCGTACTAAAAACACTAGTTGGTGATGAAATCCAACTTAGTAGAAATTTAATACAGAAAGGGCGGTTGGAACAGTTACCCCGACAACCTGCTTAATGAAACATACAGGCACAAGTTTCTTCACAAAACCATCTCGAGTGAAGAGAACCCCCTAGAGAGTCCAAGTGAGTCTAGTCAACGTCTGCTCCAGGTACAGTGAGATCTTTCCTTCACCGTCACCTTAGGAAATAATCTTAAGCTTATGGACACTGAGGTTACCAACAATAACAAATACAACTCGAGGAACAGTCTACGATCCGATCCCATGCGCAAGGGAAAAGTAACAAAGCTCAATCCCCTTGAAGGCTCCTTGACATGGTTAATTCAAGGTTTACTGACAAGTGACCCCAGGCTCCTCGACAATGGTTAATCTGAGGTTTACTTTTTGTAATGGGCGTAGAATCTTCTATCTTTCCCAATGAAACAGAATTGATTGTTTCAAAATTTCGAACATGATCTTGTGATTAACTCCTTTAAGAAAAGCTTCCCAGATTGTACCAATTACAATTGGATTTATTTCCTACTGCAAGATTTGTCTACTTGTTTTTTTTACTATCGTGGAGAGTTTTTTACTCCCTACTGCAAGATACTAGCCTAAGCTATATTGGTGGTAAGAGCCCTAGAAATAAAAAGATTACTAGATGAATTTTAATTAAGTGTTACTTTTATGGGCTGTTCTTTAAGTCAATAGGTATGGAAATGAAACTTTGATGGTGTGAAGACGTGACTTCCAAAAACACTAAAAAAAATGCACCTAAAAATGATAATCAATTCGTTCTTATTTAAATGAAATTCTATCTAAAGAAAGAGTTCGAGAATGCAATTCTTTCTTTAAACATAAAGAAAATCTTTTTGTTTTTTCAATAAGAACTCAAAATGAGACAAATAATCAATTCTCACAATAAATCCCTTTTCCTTTCGAAACTCAAAACTACAAAAATAACTTTTCTTCAAAAGAGATCTACAAATTCTTAAAAGCACTCAAAACTATGAAAACTAATTTTGAGATCTACAAACTTTAAAAATCTAATTGAATAAAAACTTAAAAAAAAAAAATTAGAATGTTTTTCTTAGTTGTTCAGTAAACTAAGGATTCATTTTCCCATAATAAAAAATAAATCAAAAAACATCCAGATATGTTTTATAAAAATGAAATTTGGAACTTAAAACAAAGTTGGTTCAAAGATTTGCAAAGAGAAAACTAGATCTTTTTCTCAAAAAAGAATGAATTTCACAACCAAGTCAGACTCATCAAAAAGATAAAAGATACCAAAGTGATCTAATGGAACTTTTAAGCTTCTAATATTTGGGTCACTACAGAGACAAAGTGAAAACCACTCTAAAAATGCAAAACTTCTAGAAAATCATTCAAAACAAAAGTGCTATGAGACTTATTCACAAGAGATTTTTGACAGAAAACATACAGATTTGGGCAGACACTAAGGATCCTAAATCAAATCTAAACTAAAACTGAAAGAAGAAATCTAAGTTTTTCAAGACTTTTAATAGGGTCTACAACAATGTGTAGTCCCTAGAAAAGTTCAAGAGAAACAAAGAAGATTTCAAAACTTTCCAAATCAAAGTAAATCTAAGCTACCCAAGCCCGTACAAATCAATCAAAAATCAGAAAAAGCATTTTCTCAAATCAAAATAAAGGAAAATCAAAACAAGTTCTTTCCCCAGTGGAGTCGCCAATTTGTTGGCCGGATAAATTGATCTTGCAGACAAGATCGATCTCCCTAGTGTCAGAAGACAATCTAGCAACAAACGAACAACTAAGTTTTCCTTTCTATAAATATATTCGTTTTACAAATAAATGCTATGAAGGTGCCGATCCTACCTTAGATCCAAATGCTTATCTGTAGTCGTAGTGCTTCCGTCGCATCAATAATCCTTCTGTCGCAACAAGAATCCTTTCGTCGCAACAAGAGTTCTTCCGTCGCAACAATAATCCTTCCATCGCAACAAGAGTTCCTTTGTCGCAAGAAAATTCCGTCTTTCGTCACAACAAAGTGTCATCTTTTGTCGCAACAAAGTGTCATCTTTTGTCGCAACAAAGTATCATCTTTTGTCGCAACAAAGTGTTGTCTTTTGTCGACCTGCAATCACAAACAAGCAAATATTAAATAGCACCTGTATAAAAAATAGTTATAAAACATACCTATCATAGTGATCAAGGAATCTATGAAATAAACGATCAAATGACAGCATATATTGAAATAACCAATCGAATGACAATTTATTGAGAAAAACAAAAATTGATTGTATTAATCTTAAAATAACAGAAGAACCTTACAACCTTTGCCTTGATGTTTGAAAAGGCCTTCCCAGGGTCCGAAGTAGGAATCTCCTCTACTTTGATAAGTCTTGCACTCTTCCTCTAGGAGCATATAGAGGTATGTGATCTTTCCTCTCAAAAGCTCAGCAAAAAGAAGTCTAAATCTCAACAGCACTTCAACTCAATCACACATAAAGCTTGAACTCCCTTTGAGGCTACCCAATGCCTCCTTTTATAGGGCAGATGAGGAGGTTAGGGTTCCACCTTTGAAGGGATAGAATCCTCCTTCAAAGGGATAGGCTCCTCACATCAAGGGATTATTTCCTTAAGGTGAGGGATGCATGAACCTTGTTAAAGCGTACTCATCCCCAAAAAATCTCATCTAGAACCTTCTAGAATTGACCAAAATTCAACTTTTTCACTTTAGTTTCTCGCTTTTTTTACTTTGGAGGGGGTACGCAGGCATTACAAGGCAAAAATGCATTCTAGAATGCAGGCAAGCAGTGTATTACCTGCGTACCCAAGCCAGGAACGCAAGCAGGCTTCATGTTACCTGCGTACCCTGAGTTTCAGAGATTTTTAAGGTTTTTCCTCCAATTTTAAGGCTTGGAATGAGGAACAAAGTTTGTAAGACTTCCAAAGGAGGCATGTATGAGTGTTAATGAGCTCATACAGTCAGCAGAATGTCAGGATGACAGTTTTTAAGTGCAACACAAAGAAAATGAAATTACTCATAAAAGAAGTAGAAAGGAAGATAGTTTCACAGCTGAAACTATTCTAGATAAAAGATTCAGAATTCCCTACAGTAAGAAAATTAAATTGACTGATGAAGAAAGCGACAAAGAAATTAATATTGAAGACAACAATGGCCATCAAACTGATGATGAGGCCACTTATTGTAAATGAAACACTTAAGGAACTTCAGCATGTCCAACTTGAAACACAGCAGAAAGACACTGTCATGGTTGATAAACAAACAAATTTTAATATGCCCTCTTCTTCCAAAGAACCTGACAACAAAAAGTCAGATATTCAAATCGGGTTTAGACAAATCAGAGAAAATAATGAAGAAATCAAAAGTGAAGTATATTCCAAGTTTCTTAAAGAAAATCCTGGGAATAAAGATAGACTCCTCTCGTCTTTTGATTATTCTTCAAACAAATTTGTAATGTCATTTCTAAAGCCCACAGTAGCTGATCCAAAAACAATTGCAGATTACTCAAAGATAGACCTGGAATTTGATGCTGATGTTGTCCATGAATTGGACCAAATAGAATTCCAGAGAAGTAATACAGAGATGTTGTATTCTAAGATAGTCAACAAGACTATGAATTCTATCAGGCTTGAGAAAACACTGATAAACCTTCAAATTCAAATGAAATTGGATAAAGCCTCATTATATGCCAATAGCTTAAGAATCAAAGCATTGGAAGAGATAGTAATTGAAGCAGGAGTTGACCCAGCAAACATTGAAGGAGAAAAAGCCATAATCAAGCAGAAAAACATAACAGCTCTCAGGAGACAACTGAAATTGCCTCAATGTGGGAATCCATAGGCAAAATAAATCCTTTGAAAAAAGACAGAAAATGATGAACTAAAACAATTTTTTCTAAAGATGACAGCCCAAATAAAGGAAATGAAAATCCAAATAGAAGCTTTCATGCAAGAAAATGAAAATCTTACGAAAACTCAGCAAGCTTCCATTCCTACAGTTATCCCAACTGTAAGTACAGTTATTCCCTCAACATTGGCAGAACATTTGGCACTGCAAGGAGTATTGGCAACTGCAGTGTCAATTACTTATAAAGATATCTTTGCCACTTCCTCATCAACATCACAGATAAACATAGTAGGAGAAACAACAGCAATAATCAGAGCCATGGAAGATATGTCTATAAAAGATCAAGAAATACTCAATTTAAAAGGCACCATCAAATATTTGGAAACATCTAAAAGAGATGCCTTAATCACTTCCAAAAGACATGAACAGAGGGCTGATATATTACAGGAACAGGTGAAAATTCCTCAACAGCAGGTAAATCTTACTGAACAGGTTGCCTACATAAAAAATTATTTGTGGACAAGAATCAATGAAGGCATTCACTCACAATGGCCTTCTATTCAAATAATATATGAACAAAAAGATCTACTACAAGTTTTCTTAGCAGAAATTGATAAAACAAAGAAGGAACTTGGCAACAAACCACCACAAGCAGTTCAACTCATATCATTTTTGAATAGTAAAAACAGGGAAGAACTAGAAGAAATGAAGATTCCTGAAAGGACAGAGGCTATCCTTGAAATCAGAAAGGTCCTAAAAAAGAGAAATATTATGAACAATCTGGAAGAAAATGTGATAATATGAACATATCAATCAATAAATTCAAGACCAAGTATGACTTGCTGCTAGAAGCAGGACTTCCAGATATTCATGCACTGAATGGAAAATTAATGCCACAGAAGGAATACGACCAGAAAATTAGAGCCCATGCTAAGGAGCAGGCTAAAAAGCCTTTGCCACAAGGATCTCCAAGTGGCAAAGTAATACTTCAATATTTTGAGAATTTGTTCTTTTTGAAGAATGAAATTAAGCATATGTTCATAGTAAAGCCAAACTTTGCTAAATACACAGAAGCTGATGAAACCTACAGAAAATTGAAGAGTATAAAGATCCCAACAGCTCAAAAATGGGAAGCATTCACAGATCTGATGTGAATTTGATAGGTAAAGGAGCAGAAAAATAACATGAAGAAAACATATTTTATTGTTACCTTAAGGTAAAAATAGAGGGTCAAAATGTATCAAATTGTCAAAGAATATCAGTAAAAAGAATGTTACTGATGGTTATTTTTCAATTACAGTAGTAAAACAGTGAAAATCAGATGATAATGAGTATCAAGGTTGAAAGTAAAGAGGAGTGATCTACAAGCCATCTTCCACGATATAATGCACCCAATGCCAGAAATGCTCACAGCGCATCATGAAATCTTTTTAATTAGGATAATCAGTACTATATTTCCTTGTAAAAGAGAATAGCTTGCAAACTGTTTTGCTGTTGTCCCTCTTCTTATGTTACATTTCCTATTTTTCCTTAAAACATTATCTTGAACTTTGAGATATTTTGTAAACAATTTATTTGTATAAATACTTCATCATTCAAAGTATTCAGTGTGGAATAAAATTTATCAAGACTACTATAGTCATTTTGCTGGATATATTGAAGTTGGTGTGAGTCAATTAGCAAAGCAGTAGCCTGGAATTGAGATTAAATACATCATAACTCAGGATTCTTGTGTTGACCAGATAAGTCTAGTCTTTTTCCTGTTTTCATTTTTTTTCTTTCAAAAGTTTTCATACATTAATTTTAATCTGTTTCTATCTTTAATGATCAACTAGGAGAATTTAGACAGGATTAGTAATAAAAAGCTCCTTGTTTTTTACTAGTTGGCATTATTATGTTTTATGCTTGATAATTGGACTATAGAATTCTTAAATGCTCTAGATCCCTGTTTGATCTCCTTCTTCATCTTATTTTCTATAACTTAAGGATTCTTAAGTGCCCTTTTGTTAAGATTTCACCCATTCCATCAACAAAGCCTATTCAAAGCCTTTGAAGGTCATCTACCCTGCCCTTAGTACATTTGCATCTTTAAGTCTTATTTCCTAGCTCTGCTTGCCTAGAAAGTTGACTCCATAGCCCAATGTTCTGGTAGATCCCTTTGGTTTACCGTGAAACACTTCTTATTCCCACCACAATTTCAAAACAAGTCCCACTGTCCACTCATAGCTAGCCTAAAACCCAATTATAAAACAAAGTTAAATCTTCAGGAGATATCCCTCTCTGGAACTCAGGAAGGCTAGATCTTGAATTCTGAAAGCGGTTCTTGGTTACCCCTGGTTTTCTTAACTACAAAAATTCTCATCCCACAACATGAGAATTACTAGGGTGATAACACGTCAAATAATCGACATTTATCTAAATTAAAAGTTGAAATTGCAATGGTCCAACATTCTCAACTACATCAAGAAACACATATTTGTCCTCAACATGATATTTTCCTTCTAATCCCCAACCCAACATGGCACATATCATATCTACCAAAGGCACACATTCACTTAGCTCTTTGATCTAGTTGTTATAATGATCATAAGAGGCCTCCTCTCCATAGAGCACATAATTTTCTGCGAAACATAGAGGCCCTTCCTTTGAGGATTTTTGAGACTTCAAGTACAAGGGATTGTTATAATAAAACCCTTACATGGTCACATGAATGCTATCACTACTTATATCCTTGATACTTTGAGTGAAAATACCTTGGTACAAAGAGACCTTTGAAGCATGGTGGGTTTGTGTTCTTGCTTAGGCAGCTTAAAATGCCTTGGCTCTGACTTGGGTGAATTTTTGGAGGTAAGGCGAGGGTCATGAGTTGTGACCTTCATGCAAAAAGTTGTTAATGTTTGCTAGCTATGTTGGCTATTATTTTGCATGGTGCTATTGTATTTTATTATCTGCTTCATCCATGTTGAAACATTTTCTCCAATGTTTCCTTATATTCAATTTTGTAAAATAATTTTTTTAAATGAAAAATTGGTTACTATTTATTGTTTTTTAATGCCCTTATGAAAGTGACATTTTTTTTAATACATGAAAAGGTCTTAAGTACTTTGGGTTATTTTCTAAAAATAATATTAAACCACTTATAATAACATGTCGGTGGTTCATGAAGGGCGTAAGCTTCCACCTGGCTAGGAACATCTAAGTCTTGATTCTCTCACCTATTTCCTTGTGTTTGAGAAAGACAGACAATTAACCAAACATAAAAAAATTTAAAAACCTATTGTAAAACCAAAAAAACATTGTTTCAATCTTTATCATATAGTCAAGATACTTAGTCTCCTTGATTTTCTTCACGATAAAGGATACATCGAAATCATTTGATTTAAATACATACATACATCTCAATTATAAATACCAAATTCAAATTCAAATATTTTAATAACTAAACTTTTATTGAAAAATATTTTTTTATTTTTTATTATAAATTTTCAATTTCTACCTTCAATGACAAGTGTCCATGATTATAATAGTCTACTTTAGTTTTAAAAAATCATGAATTTCGCTATAATTTCACCAAGCTCACATTGCACGATTGTTGAAATTTCACCAAGCTGATGCACGATGGTTGAATGATATTGGATTTTGATATATTGTCTTTTTAGACATATAGCTTTCTTTGGTTGTTTAGCCTAGATTGAAAATGTTGTTTAGCATTGGGTGTTCCTGATCGGGAATCCCACCTCTTCCCATTGAGTAGCTCTTGGGAGATTCTTGTATTGCATAGTCCACGATCTGGCTGAAGGCCAAGCTTCTTCTTCCAACTTCAATGCAGATCTTGTTTAGGGTTTGGTTGTCTTTGCAAGATATAGAAAGTGGAGGCTAGATCTACTCAGATCTAGGTCTTTTCAGTGCCCTTTTCAGTGGAGGAGACTTCTACGCCATTGGGAGGAGATTATTGGAGTGCTTGGACATCATTTTCTGATCTTGGCATGTGGCCAACCATGTTCTAAACCCTACAACGCAGTTTTAATTCCAGATCTGCGTTACACCTGTAGGTGTTGTTGCAGGGTGTTTTGGCACATCATTTGGAGAGCTGGTTTTCAAGTGTTGGGGATCTGCCCTTCACTTTGGAGATCCATTAGAGGAGATCTATTTCATGTTAATATCAGATCTAATCTACATACTTCTGAATATTTTTGAATATTTCTGCAGATCTGCAAACGTAGATCTCAGATCTACTTCACGTACATGGTGTAAAGCTAAAAACCCCAAGGGTATTTTGAAGAGGAGCCTATATAGTGTATGGATCTATTATAGATCTGAATTTTCATGCACTTATTTGCTCTAGATATAATGTGTAATATACAGCATGTTGCAGTCAATAAAATAACATTGTAAAGCAATTTCCAGTCCATACATATGGTTGCAGCATCTCTTTTTGAGAATTTTCTCTCATTGGTGACTTGTATTTCCAATAATGCATCTTATGGGACTCATTGTACATCTATTTTGCTGCTGTAAATGCATTTTAAAGGTCTCCATATTGGCCTCCTAGTTTGTCTTTGATGAACTGCGTTATTTTCTTGCATATCTGCATTGTTTTGTTGCATTCCCTATTTGGGAATATTACAATGGTATCAAAGCATCATCTCGACATAGCCTGTGCTTTCTAAGAAGACAATATGTCTTCTGAAGAAGGAGAGCCTCTCACTAACAGAGAGAAGAGGTATCTAAAGAGAAGACACAAGAAGTTTGATTACACAAATGACAATGAAGTCAAGGGTAAAGCCCCTTTATCTGGAGGTGAAGATGAAGATAAGGATTTTGCTAAGCTCCTTCTTAGAGCCATGCAAGACCTTGCCAGAGTGATCAAGGATATGAGAATAAACAGAATCAAGGAATCTCCTAAAGGATTTCATCAAGGAGAAGGATCTGGCATGTATCATCACTGCAATGATCAACCAGTGCATCAGCCACAAGTTTCCCAACGCTCTACCATGCCTACATTTTTTGCTATGGGAAATGAATGGTTTCAAGAGTAGGAATCCCTTGAAGACTATTTTGACGAATATGAATCTGAGAATCAAATATTCAAAGATCAGTTGATTTTTCAAGATTTTTTTCACATAAAGGACAATATAAGACCAAGGCATCATCATAGAGGTGGTGGATTCATTCAAAATCATGATCGAAACCACACTATGGGTAGATTATTTTTACCCAATTTTGATGGGTCATCCAATTGTTCTACCAAATCTTGGGTAGAAAAACTTGACATCTACTTTCAGTTGAACAAAGTTCTAGAGATGGAGGCTATCAAGATTGCAGTGCTGCACTTTGAAGGTGAAGCACACAATTGGTGGTTCCATGGTTTGTCTACATTGTGTCATGCAAATGTGACTACTTATTCAGATTTCACTAGAAGGCTAGTGGAAAGGTTTGACAGAAGAGATCCAGAGGCACCATTCATGAACCTTGCAAAGTTGAAACAATTAGGTAATGCAAAAACTTATATCTTTGAATTTTTAAGACTTTCTACTATAATTTTTTATTTGTATATAGCAAGAAGGGTGTATATGTTCATTGATGGATTAGATAAACCTCTTCATGGGTTGGTTAAGTCTACCAAACCCACTACCCTACATGATGCTATTGAAAGGGCTAGAGGCCTTCAACATTCCTTGCCAAAAGCAAAGGAAAATTTCTAGCATAAGCCCTCTTTTCCTTCAAAGGGAAAGGAAGAAAAGGTTGTTCCTTCAAAGGAGAGCTCATACAAGAAGCCTCTTGATGATGAAGTCCGGAGAGATATAAGAAGAAGGAAGCTTTGCTTCACTTGCCAAGAATCATGGGCACCTGGACATAGATGTGCAGCTGGAAAAGAACATTACATAGAGGTCTTCTCAAATGATGAGGAGGAAGAAGAAGAGGAACCAAGAAGAGGTCATAGCGCTGATAATGCAGAGGGAGAACCAACACCATTTGGAGATGGGAATGGAGCTTTTGCTCCTATTGGAGGGGATCTTGCATATTTGAGAGGAGTACCTAAGTACTTGAACTTAAGAGTTAAATGTTCCATATTGAATCAGAGGGTTTCTGTTTTGATTGATAATGGGGCTACGCACAATTTTATTGATGCCCAACTAGTGCAAAGGAAGGCAATACCCACTGATCCTTTTGAGGGATTCTCTGTTTTGGTCCCAGGAGACAGAATAATGCAATGCATGCATTACGTACCATCACTTTCAGTCACCATGGGAACATATACATTGGTTGATCATTTCTTTGTGTTTGACATACCTAACACTAATGTGATATTGAGTGTTCAATGATTGATCACTTTGGCAAAAGTCACCACTGATTGGGAGGCTTTGCAAATGGAATGGCTGGACAAAAAGAGTGGTAAGACTCAAGTGATCAAAGGCATGCATACATATCCCTCACATACCACTTCCACACAGAGATCAGAGATGGATTTGCGCAATGGAAGTAAGGACCTCACAGTCCCATCTATTATGTTCATGAGATTTTTGCATGGGACCCCATTATCTAGTGGAAAACCACTTGGGAGGCCACCTGATTCAGATTTGGTGAGAAATATATCACAACATGATGCTCCAAGTATATATCCAGGAGGTATGGGAGTGTTAGAATAAAATTCTACAGCGCTAGGAGTCTTGGGTGGGCTCAAGAAGGAGGGAGATCTCCCAACATCATCATTACCCACTCTCATTTCAGATTCTGTGTTGTGGGAGGAGAAGCATGGGAGGCATGACCTTCCAACATGTACCTTTGGCATGAGAGATGTCAAGGAGGATGTAGAAATTATATACAATATGCATGTATATATCCAGATTCTCCTGATATAACAATATTTATCTTCTTGCTAAATACAGAATCCTTCCACTGTTAATCTTTTGTGGAAATTAAAATAATTGCAAACACATGAAGCAATAAAAACAATCTCACATAACACAGTTGTTTAACGGGAAAGCCTGAAGCCAAAAACCCCAACTATCATATATTATGTATCATGGAGATCATGTAACAATCTCATACAAAGCTTAGTACATCAAGCTCTCAGTACAATCAATCGTCACACACTAATCAGAAGAAATCTGCAAATCCATGCACCGATTTCTTGCCACCTATTAGCCTGCCTCCACTGCGCAATCCCTGTTGAAGAATAGCTCTGAATGAATTCAAAATACACATGCCTTGACTGTACAATCCTCATTGGAAACTCCAATGTGTGTGTGATGCAATCAATGCATCACTATAGTCACAACAAATAGTCCATCTTGCCCTTTCACCTATCGCTCCACTGGGTCTCCACTAGAACTGACATGCAAGTAGTTAATTTTTGTATTTTTTCAGTTGCAAGTGAGTCTCTAGTTGTTAATTAATTAACTAATTAATTAACTAAACTCTTACTAATGTATCAATCAATTAGAACTAGATACAACTAGCACAACTAAGTTTAACTCACTTAATTGAGTTAAACTCAATAACAACCTCCATAACTACTCTTCCAACTCTGCCATAACTCTGCCACTTCAGTTACAATGAAGTCCTCCATGCATGAGCCATGGTAAACCCTAGGAATTTCATAATTCCTTCAGCCCACTGATTTGCCAAATTTTCTCACTGAAATAAAGTGCTCCAAGAGAATAAGTTGATGTTTATTGTCAGATTATTATTTAGAGCTAATAATAATCGACACTTCTATTTTTAGATTGACGATCTATAAATAGACTTCACTCAATATTCTAAAAATATAATTTCATCTATTTTTCCAACTTGATCAACCATCCACAAATAGCATCCTTCAACTTCTGAAATATGATCACCATGTCTAAAAATAGACTTGCACCTAAAAATAGCCTCCGGGCCCACTTAGTGAAGGTGACTCATTTTCACTAAGCTCATCATATTGTTGAATCTCAACACTCCCTCTCAACAAGATAGGGATTATCCTTCACCCCGATCCTGCATCTATGGTATTCGAATTTGTTCCTGGTGAGCACCTTCATCAGAATATCTGCATCCTGATCTTCCGTAGGAATGTACTGAAGCAACATTATCTTCCGTTGCACACAATATCTGATATGATGATACCGGATATCAATATGTTTAGACCTATCATGAAACACAGGATTAATTGAGAGTTTAATGCAACTATGATTATCACAATGTATCACTGTAGGATCTAAATGTGAACCAAACAAACCAACCAGGATCTTCCTCATCCAAATAGCCTCACATGTAGCTTGACTTTTTGCCATTTATTCTGCTTCCACTGAATTGAGTGCCACGGATCTTTGTTTCCTGTTATACCAAGAAATTGTTGTAGATCCGATACTGAAAATCCCTATTGATGTGCTCTTTCTGTCTATTGGGATACCTACCCAGTCTGCATTCGTGAAGCCATGCAACTTCACCTCATCCATATGTTTGTACCATAAGCCATACTCAGATGTACCCCTGAGATATCTCAGCACATGCTTTCCTGCCTTCCAAAAGATCTTGGTAGGCTTAACCATCGCTTGTGAAAGCTGGTTCACCGCATAGCATATGTCTGGTCTTGTATTAACTAAATACATGACTGAACTCACCAACTGTAGATAAACAGTGGCATCCACTACCTCTGCCGATGTAGCATCCTCTTTCCTCCAATTTCCTGGAAGAGGAGTGTCGATAGGCTTGCAACCTTGCATGTGAAACTTCTTCAGTATCTCTCGGGCATACTTGCCTTGAGACACAAATAGTTCACCTTCACGCTGCCATATTTCCAATCCAAGGAAATAATGAAGGAGGCCCAAATCCTTCATCTCAAACTCCTTTGCAATATCTGCCTTGCATGAGTGTATCAACTGCTCATCACCCATTAGTATTAAATCATCAACATAAAGAAAAATGATTAAAATCTTACCCTCCACCACAATTTGGTACAAGTTTTTCATTCGATTCACTCTTGGTGAAGCCAAGTCCAATGAAATAGTTGTCGATCTGTGTGTACCAAGCATGGGGTGCTTGCTTCAGTCCATACAATGCTCTTTTGAGCCTGCACACATGCGAATCGCTTCTGAAGATCTCAAATCCTTCAGGCTATCTATGTACACTTCTTCCTCAATGATCCCATTAAGGAATGCAGTATTCACATCCATCTAAATAATGTGCCAACCCATCTGCGTTGAGAGAGAAAGGATGGTCCTTATGGAAGAATACCATGTGTCAGGTGTAAAGGTTTCTTCATAATCAATCCCCTCGATCTGTGAGAAGCCCCAAGTAACAAATCTCGCCTTATAATTATCAACACTCCCATCAGCAGCTTGCTTTACCTTATACATTCATCTTGATCCTACAACTGATTTACCAATCGGCCTTGGAACAATCTCCCAAGCACTGTTTTTGACAATGGAGTCATACTCCTCCACCATGGCATCTACCCATGTGGGCTCCTACACTGCTTCTTCAAAATAAGATGGCTCTGTCATGACACACTTGCTCATAAGAGCCATGTATCTAGTAAATCGGTCAAGTGACTGTCTCTATCTGCGTTGTGATGTAGGGACTCCTACATTCTATGCAGCATCAAATTTCAGTCTCTCAGCTTCTATGGTATGCCTTCTGCCTTGTCTGATGTTTGGTTCTGTGTGAGTAGACTCCTTTACTCCATGATCCTCCTCATGTGGCTGATCCACATCTTGAGGCTCATCTTTGGGAACAAGAAGTTCCTCCTCTGCATGCAAATGTAGCTCCCTCTCAAGCGACAACTTCATTACTTTCACCTCATTGAATTTTATATCCCATCGCACCACAGTGATCCGAATGTTTGGCAAATACACACGATAATTATGGGTTTTTTCTGTGTACCCCACAAATATCCCAACTTCTGCAGTCGACTCTATCTTCTTCCTGGCGTCCTTTGTCACATGAATGTAAACAGATGAGCCAAAAATCTTCAAATGAGAAATATCAGGCTTCTTACCAGCAAAATCTTCTTCAGGTGTACTCATGCCAAGTACTCTATGAGGACAATGGTTTTTCACATAAACCGCAGTGTTGCATGCTTTCGCCCACAAGTGCATCGGTAGGCCTTGGTCATGCAGCACCCACGATCATTCGGTTCTTCCTCTCAGCGACCCCATTCTGCTGTGGGCTATGAGGTTTTATGAGTTCTCTTCGAATTCCTTCTTTGCTACAAAAGTCTTTGAATTCGCCCGAGATGTATTCACCACCATTATCACTCCGTAGAGCTTTCACTTGATTCCCTGACTCCTTCTCCACCAATGCTTTAAACTCATAGAACTTTAAGAATGTTTCACTCTTCTTCTGCATGAAGAAGATCCAACATCTATGAGAATATTCATCAACAAATATAACATAATACATGTGTTTTTTTGTTGAAGCAACCAAGAAAGGTCCACACACGTCTGTGTGAATTCTCTCCAGGATCACCGAAGCACGATTCTCCTTCTCATGAAAGGTGGTCTTCACAAAGTTACCCATAGTACATCCCTTGCACTAATCTGACTGTGCAAGAGTACCCTTGGGAAGTATGGTAGAAATATGTTGCAAAATCTTCAAAGCGCCATGGTGAAGATGGCCCAATCTCCTGTGCCATAATTCGCCCTCATCTCGACTCACCACTTCTTCTGCTTTTCCCATCATTGCAGCGTAGCCATCTACCTCCAACTTGTAGATATTCTTAACTTGAATCCCTATCTTCTTGGTTTGACCTGTTGTTTTGTGTCGCAGAAAGGATTTTCCTTCACTGAAAACAATTTCATAACCTTTGTCTTCCAACATTGTGACCGAGACCAAGTTCTTCTTCAGACCTGGAACATGCATAACATATTTTAAGATAAATGGATTACTTGACTCCCTCCCAAAGGAAATGGTCCCAATGTTGGTCGCACTGTATTGAACATCTTCACCCATCTCTATATGCATTTGAAGGTCCTTCTCCTCCAAGTCACTAAACAACTCCTTGTCTCCCGTCATATGGAAAGACGCACCACTATCAAGATACCACACCGATCTCATACAGCTTGAAACCAAGCATGTGATCAATGAGAAATCAAGTTCAAACTGCAAGGCTAAGGCCTCTCCAGCTATAGCTCCAGCAGCCTTCTTTTTCTTCTTCTTCTGTGGGCATTTAGTGGCGAAATGCCCATGTTCATGATAGTGAAAACACTTCACTTTGGACAAATCCTGTTTCTTTCCTTTTGCTTCAAATTTTGAATGAAATTTATTCACATTCCCTTTCCTCTCTTTGGAAGCCAAAGCGCAATTCTCTTCATCTTCATTCTTCGATGAAGAGTCATCCCTGGTACCTCGCCTTATCTCCTCTTGCACAAGATCTGACCAAAGTCGCTCCCATCTCGGCAGTTTCTCCCGTCCATTGATAGAGTCTTCGTAGCTATGCCAACTCTTCGGAAGCCCAAGGAGAGCCAAGCTCATCAAGTATTCATCATCAACAGTAACCCCCACACTTCCCATTTCATCCTTACAATGGAAAAACTTCGTGAGATATTTTGGAATACTGTAGCCCTTCTCCATTTTTATTTTTCTGAGCTTGTCTTTCAGCGCCAACTTCCTCTAGTCGCTGCTGCTTTGGAAAAAATCTGTCAAAACCTTCCACATTGCAAATGGAGTGGCTTTCCCATGAAGGCTAGACACAATATGGTCCTTCACACCTTCCAATAGAATTATTCTTGTCTTTGCTACCTTCTTTTGCCATGCGTCAAGTCCTACAGCATCACTAGAAGCAGGCTTAGGAACATCACTATTGATGAACTCCTTCAGCCCATTATCATCTAGCATCGCCTCCATCCTATCGTTCCAGGCTATGTAATTCGAGCTCCCATCAAGGGCATACTCCAATCGCAACCCATTGAAAGCCATTTCAATGTATACTCAATTGTCGCACCAAGAATTTTCTGTAGCAAATTCGAATTGTCCACTAGCACAAACTAAGCAATTCTTCACAATTGCAATCTTCAAGATTTAACACTGCTCCGATACCATGTAGAAATTATATACAAGATGTGATAAAGGCTAAATCTTGGCTATGTAAGCAAGCACCCTTAGATGTGAAAGGGGCTGGATATTTTGACTGGGTCAACCTTGACCAAATCTACAATGTTGTCTTGGAGGAGTGGCCATCAATGAGGCACAGTGCAGTTTTAGATGGAGATGGCTTGTGTGAAAGAAGTGATTTCATTGAAGGTGGTTTAGGGTTTACAATCTCTTAACTTATAAAAGGAAGGGGATGGCAACATTAGAAGGTTGTTGAATAATATTGGATTTTGATATATCGCATGTTTAGACATATAGCTTTCTTTGGCTGTTTAGCCTAGATTGCAAATGATGTTTAGCATTGGGTGTTCCTAATAGGGAATCCCACCTCTTCCCATTGAGTAGCTCTTGGGAGAGTCTTGTATTGAATAGTCCACTATTTGGCTGAAGGCCAAGCTTCTTCTTCCAACTACAACGCAGATCCTGTTTAGGGTTTGGTTTTCTTTGCAAGCTGCAGCAAGTAGAGGCTAGATCTGCTCAGATATAGGTCATTCCAGTGCCCTTTTTCAGTGGAGGAGACTTCTACTCCATTGGGAGGAGAGTATTGGAGTTCTTGGGAATAATTTTTAGATCTTTGCATGTGGCCAACCATGTTCTAAACCCTACAACATATTTTTACTTCCAGATCTGCGTTATTCCTGTAGGTGTTGTTGCAGGGTGTTTTGGCACATCATTTGGAGAGCTGGTTTTCAAGTGTTGGGGATCTACCCTTCAGTTTGGAGATCCATTGGAGGAGATATATTTCATGTTCATATCAGATATGATCTGAATACTTCTAAATATTTCTGAATATCTGAATATTTCTACAGATCTGCAAACTTAGATCTCAGATCTACTTCATGTACATGGTGTAAAGCTAAAAACCCCAAGGGGATTTTGAAGAGGAGCCTATTTAGTGTATGGATCTGTTATATATTTGACTTTTCATGCACTTATTTTCTCTAGATATAATGTGTAATCTACAGCATGTTGTAGTCAATAAAATAACGTTGTAAAGCAATTTCCAGTCCATACATATGGTTGCAGCACCTCTTTTTGAGGATTTTCTCTCATTGGTGACTTGTATTTCTAGTCATGCATCTTATGGGCCTCATTGTAAATTTATTTTTCTACTGTAAATTCATTTGAAAGGTCTCCATATTGGCCTCCTGCTTTTTCTTTAATGAACTACATTATTTTCCTACATATCTACATTGTATTGTTGCATTCCTTATTTGGGAATATTACATGTAGGTACAGGATGGTATGAGGTTTATCTCCAGAAGACTGGGTGGGGGGATCCTCTTGATAGGATCGGTCAATGGCATGCAAGGCATCCATATATCGCATAATTTCTGGGAAATGATGGGTATAGTGCCCTTAATTGTTGCAGATAACGCATGCGTGATTGGTACGCAATGCTTTGCCTTTACCCTTGGTAGAAAGTTCCTTTTTACAGGAACGTGGTGTCACAATGTTTACCTCTGAGCCAAGAAGCGGTTTTAAATCATCCAGATCTGGGAAGATATGGGTAGGGTGTCCTATTATGTCACATATGGCACAAACTGGTGATTCCCGTTGTGTGGCAGTGGTTTCCAACTTCTATCCTTTTCTCTCGGTTTTCTTCTCCGTAATCTTCGGTTTTGCAATGGGAATTTCCTTTGCATGGATGTTTTCGACCATTTTCTGAATGGGTGGGGCCTCCTCGAGAGTGAGGGGCTTTAACCCTGTGGCAGTGATGTGTGTGGCTCATATCCCAGTAGGGGGGATGAGATACCAAACTGGTATTGCAAAGTATATGTTTGGTAACACCATTGTTTCCAAAACCTGATGGGATACAAAACCAGCTAGGGGGTAGAGGAAAGGAGTTTGGGAAGTGCTATAGGCTAGAGAGGCTATCGTGGCTGAGGACTCAGTGTCATTACTACTTGTGTCTGTGTCCTGACTAGCTTCAGAGCTTGATGTGGACATCATGCACACCGGAGCTCCTATGACATCAGGTGATGACTCGGGTATGATGGGGGGATCTCCTAGGAATGATCCTAGGATGGACGATGGTTTGAACTGGCTGGGGCCATATTCTTAGTACCGTGACAGCGTGTCTGTGGATGTATCTACGTATGGTAGAATAAAATCAGTATTTTTTAGGGGGCGCTTTTCGCTTTGTGTCAATTGGTTGACAGTAATGATGCGATCCTCATGGGGGAACATCATAGTGTGGAAGACGAAGGAGGTTATGGCTGACATACATATAACTTTGACCAAGGAGTATATTATAGTCCAATTGGGCATCCAATACTTCAATTTCTATAAGGACCATATTTTTGGCTAAGCAGAATGGGACGTTTTGGTAGAGGCCAACGGGAGTTGAAGGGCGACCGTCATATGCTATAAGCGTGATGTCTAATGGCTTTAGTTCGGGAGACCCTAAATTCTGCCAAACGTTCTTTGACATTATGCATGTGGATGCACCCTGGGCAATGCCACATCAGTGAATGGTAATATTTTTGACTGATATTGGTATCTGAAAGGCAACCATCGAAGGAAGCCTAGGGGTGGCTTTGTCTAAATCAAAAGCCATTAGGTGCGTATCACCAGGGTCGATAGCGCCTAACGTAGAAATCAAGGCTTTCTATTGCTTTGGGCATGACTGTAAAACTTCCAAAGCTGACATGGCAGTGAGAGATTGAGCTAAATCATCCACATTTTATAATTATGGGCTACTTTGGAATATTTTCCTGCTCACCTAGTTGGTCCCTTAGCCATCTTTGGTAAAGGTTCAATAGGCATATTAGATATGGTCAAAGGTGTAGTTGGTGCACTGGAACTAGCCCCTGACGCATTGGTGTTTGGTGCGGTATCGTAATTTCGGTTCCATGTTTGAAAAAACATATCCTCGCTAGTCATGTAGATTTCGTGGCTGTTTTTCTGAAGTCGTTGGGATTTTTTTGCTGAGTGATAACTATCCCTTGATGGGGGAAGGGCTCCTACATGATTTTTGGCTTCTGGACTGATCCCCCTTGTCCACGGTTATTCTACATCATTTTCAGCTCAGGTAGGTCGGGATATTGGTGAGTGTAATGGCCATACTCACCACAGATTGAACAAGAGTGGTTTGTTCGAAGAGGTGGCCTTTTTTTCTGTCGTTAGGCATTTCTTGGCTCCTGGTTTTGATTTTGGTTGGGGTTGCTTCTAGCCTGAGGTCGCAGAGGGCACTGCTAGCTGTTGCCCCCTTGTCCAGGATTTCCTTTAGGCTTGTTTTTTCCTTTTTTCTTAACCATGTTAAGAGGATAGTTCTCCTGGTTATATGGTTGGTGTGGTTGGTTTTGGGAAGGCTGCACAAAGTTCACTTATGCATTATTCTGCATAGGTGGGTATTGTGCTGGGGACTGACCATAATGCGGTCCTTGGTTTGTGAATGGTTGTTGGGGAGAATCTCTTCCATCAACATGTCTATCTGCGTACTGGGTCCCCTAAACTGGAGGATAGGGTCCTCCATGTTGATACGATGACGCCCTAATGGTCAAATTTTACGGAGGCATATGATGACTTTGGTAGCCGGGTTGTGGTACTTTTTGGGTAGAACCATATGTGTAATTGGGGTTTTGAACGTTGCTGCCTGTGTAAATTTGGGTCAATGACCCAATTAAACTATTTGCGGAGTTTGATGCACCTGGAAATTCTTTGTAAGTTTGCAGGCACGGTTTTTCGGTAGGATATTGTAACTATACCCTGACTGCATATAAATCAGCTCGAGATTTTGGACCTTGCTAATGGCATCCTCTTCGGATAGGGGCCTTTGTTGCACCACATCCTTCGAAATCTCTGCAGTGATAATTTTCAGGAACAGGTCTAATAGTACCCGATATTCAAGTTTGGATTTACATAGACTACGACATCGCCGTCATTCGTGGAGATGTTCCGAGATATGGACAGCGAGGGTTTGCCTAAAGTGTGTGAGCAATTCCATTCCAGAATCGTGCTGGATGGATAGCTGAAAATATGTTAGGAACGTAGTGGCAAGGGCGCTAAAGGTTCCATGTGTAGCAAAGGGTTACTCCACATACCATTTCGCTGCTACTCCTGTCAGAGTGCGTTGAAATGGTCTCAGTCGAATAGTATCATCATTGATGATGTTCGAAGAGCACCACAGGACATGATTTCCTGGATCTTCCACTTGCTTTCCTTCGAACTTTGGAATTTCGGAAGGGAGCTTCGTGGGCATGGGAGGCCATATGAGGTTGTGTGCAATGGGGTCTATCATCAACTTGATTAAATTTGGTAGATTTAACAAAGCTATAAAAGGTGACTGTGAGGTTGTAGCCATTGCAATTTGTGAAAACACAATGTTCTCGTTAGGAAGAGGGTTTATCTATGACGTACCCTGCTATGTATTCAACTGGCTTGCCAAATGGGTAGCACTCCTCTGCCCTCTAGGGGTTGTGGGAGGAGTGGTATGTGGTGTGGCGCTGGGAGACTGACCAGGGTTCCCAACTAAGGATTCCTCAATAAAGGACGAACCGATAATGGTGGCAGCGTTCCGTCTTGATACCTAAATGGCGAAAGACCTCGAACCGCTCCTGGTAATCAAGGGAGTTCCAAAAGACATCTAGATTAACAAGGTCTCGTTGAGTCCATTCTTGTGTCGACTAGGTCTGGGTTTGGAAATTTTGGAGAGGATAGAGATTATGATCAGAGCATAATTCCAATCGCATACATAAAACAAAGTGAAAATAAAATAAAGTTTCCCTTTAAATTAATCCTATCAAATCAGTCAATCAAAAAATATGGTTTTTGTTTGTTTGTGTATGATACTCAAATCCTAGAAGACCTAATCGTCCTCACACACTCAAATGTAACTGGGACTTGAGAAGATATCTTGCGAGTGATGGCACAATGTCCCGTAAGAGTTGGCGACGCCCCCAATCAGCCGAAGAAAATCCACCAAGGTAAGGGTAGAGGATCTAGTGCTTGCATGCATTGTCACCTATAGGAAAAGGATGCCCTAACTTTGGCCACTAAGTACCACCATCCCACGTGAGTGTTTGAGGCTTGGGCTTCTTGGTAATTTAGCTAATAGTACCGAGTATCAGCTGGGTCAGGTAGCCCCAACTGATACCTACCCGCACTGCAACTAAGCCTAACCCCCTCTGAAATGGGTCTCTGTAGCGCTAGGGTTTTCTTTTCCATGGGCTGATAGGTGGATTTGAAAGCTCCCTAAACATTCAACTTTTATGTTTGAAGATGAAGAATTATTAAAGCGGCTTATTGGATGCCTATCCCCTTGATCCTAACTTAAACTATAAATTATTTTGTGGCCCCTGTTGGGAGGATTTAGTGAGTTTTGTTAAGTTAATTTTAGGTGTATTTGCTTTACTTATTGTGTGGATGTGTGTGATAAAATAGTGAACAAGCACATAGTTTGAACATGTGGATATGTGATGATCCTTTTCAAAATCCCCTATTAAACTTTGTTCTATTGTTCCTTGCTCAAAAGAAAAACATGTGCGGATATGGGCCACTTTCAATTTTTCCTAGTTAATCTATGTGATCAGCTATAGGGATATGGTGAGTTGTGAATAGAGAGTGTTCATATGCTTTCCTAGGATCACCAAAGGGTGCAAAGGTAGAAGAGATTACTTGCTCTTCTATCGAAAATTCAATCCTGGTCCCGAAATCCTAGTGCAAAAATTGAACTAAACTAATTACTTTTACACTAGAAAAAAGGAACTAGCTAAGCATGCATGGACTTGGGCCACTTACTTTGGCTAATTATCTAGGTTTTTTGGTATATAAATTTTCAAAACATAATTTTTTTTGGGAATGAAAGTTAATTTTCCTCCCTACTTAAACTATGTGTGAACTTTGCAAAAATCAACTTGAAATAAAACTAACACCAAGCCTACCAAAAGAAGCTAAGAGTGAACTTCAACAAGCTGCGGGGTACCTCAATCAGTGCTGGCAGATGTATTATGGGCTGCGAGGCACTTTACAAGCAGGAAAAGATAAAAATATGGGAGAAATTTCTCATTCTGTCTTTTGTGTGCAAAAGGTTGAAACAGGCGCGATGTCTGTGTGAAGGTCAGCTCTGAACGCGCGCCCTAGGCGCACCTATATGTGGGAAAGGTGCGCAAATTCCTGCAAAAGTAATTTTTTGAGCTGATCAGCTTCAGTCTGTCACTTAGGATGAACTAGGGACTGAAGAAGAGAAAGGGGGCAATTTCGGCCCAATTACACAACACAGAGAGAGGTCTCTGCAAAAAGGCACAACCACATAAACTTGGAAATAAACATTAGTGGAGTCGACAATCCTATGTTAGTGTCTTTGGTGCACGCATGTACAAAATCACACCAACTTAAGGAGTGTGGTTTTCCCTCTTAATTTATTGGTCATAGGCAGAAAATATATGGAGTCAAGCAAGTTAGTGGAACATGCTAGAACATAAACATACTAGATAGAGAAATAGCATGCATATTCAAACATAAAAATTAAACTAAAACTATAAAAAATAACACAAAAGCTCTAAATAGATTCAAACAACTTCAATAATCCAAACGGTGGCACTTACGTCCCCTCTTATTGAGTTCTGGTAGGAAATGAGGATGAAACTTTAACCCACTTGTGAAGGGGCCCTTAGAACTTGGGGTCCTAAGTCTCGATGCAAGGATGTCTTTACTTCCAAGCTGCCTTAGTGCAAAGTCTCCCTCTCTCTACTATTGTCTAATGAAGTTGTTGGATGGCTAAAAAATGGGTCCCCTCTATCTTCGCTTCGGATTACACACTGCTGGTATTGCTTGGGCCAATTCTGGCCAACATAACAATGTGCTCTCAAGTTACTCATATCTTAGTGGCCTTTTATAGGAGAATTCAAATCCTCCTTCCCTCTCTTGGTACATTATGGATGGTGACCCAAGAGAGAGGGATGATTCCATTGTGTGCCACATTTATTCCAGTGTGTGTTCCCTCATGTCCTAAGGAGGCTTGGGTGGTTATTCTTAAGTGGCTTCAAGTGTGGAATCAATGTCCTGGAGTGTTCTTTTTGTGGTCCCAGAAAGTGACTTCCGCCACTCCCAGGATTGCGTGTTTTTTGGGTCAAAAGGTGCGCAAAGGCACGCTTATCGAAGGATTATGCATGAAAAATCATTTATGACTAGTTCAAATTTAATTTTTTCCTCAGACCTTAGATATTTTTAAATACTTCCAGATTCTCTAATGTCTTTCAGCCCTATAAATCCTTTTGCTTGACATTAAATAATGTCGCCTTTGCTTGTATGATTTTCCAATGATAACAGTCACTTCCACAAGTATGGTTGGCCTAATAATACATCACCAACATCAAGAGGAGCAATGTCACATAATACCTCATCTGTGAAGGCCTTCATGTTGTAGGGAAGGTGACACTGTTGGCTGACACAGAGATCTCGTCCTTGGTGAATCCACCCAATGGTGTATGGTTGTGGGTGTGCTTTGGTCGGAGAGCCCAGACGCTGCACGACATCTACTAAAATGAGGTTAGTTTTTCTCTCAATAATGAAAATGAACTACAACAGGGAACCATTTACCCACATCTGAGAATGGAAGTGGCGCTCCCCCTCCTCTGGATCTTTTGGTTCCTCCTTCTAGATCTTCGTGGTGGCAATGGTGATGTTGGGCTCCGAATTGATAATTTTATTCCCATTTTAATTCCTGTTTTTGGGTTTTGATTCAGATTCGAAGCATGCATCTGATTTATATGCCTTCAGCTTAGCCACAAGTGACTGCTTGGCCTGACACTCACTTGTGTTGTGAGTGGAGCTCTTATAGAACTCACACCACTTTCCTGTGTCCTTATTTGGCTTCGCGGCATTGTTATTTGCTTGCAGCTTTGGTGGGTTTTCCTGATCCACCTAAATTTGGATTTGTCCTTTGTTCTGCGGTTTGGGGACACCTTTCCCTTGATTCTGATTCACACATCCAAAGTCAAGCTTCTTCTGTTTGAATTTCGGCTCAATCTTGGTAGCATATTAGTATGCTACACCAAGCGAGGAGATGTTGAGGAACTCCATTTCCTCTTGAATGTATCTGTGGAGACAACTATGGTACTTAAATACCAAATTTTTCTTTGAATCTTTGATACCAAACTTTGTGGGCAGGGTATGGAATATATTCATCACCTCATGCACATCTCAATCCCTTTACTGTCGCAGTGTATTCCAATGTATGTACTTGTCCTCATAGCTCCCCACGGGATAATGTTTTTCCTTGATGACATCTCAGAATTAATGCCAAGTGGGTGCGACTAAGAATAGAGAGGGTTCTCTCTCATCCTTTTCTCACAGTAGGTTTCCAACCAGTCCTTGACATGGGGGGTGACTTTGAGGAGTGCAAATGTAATATTTTCCTGATTGAAAAAGTCATGAACCAAGAAATAACCTTCTAATAGATTCGACCATCTATATATGACGTCTGCATCTATTTGTCCTTCTAATATGGTAATTTCAAAGTTTACTTGTACCTTAAACGGAGTGGTGCCTCTAGAGTGGTTGTTGGATTCAGATGCACCGCCGGTGGGCAGTCGTTGAAGGATCTGGGAAAAGTTATCCATGATCGCGTTCCTTTGTTTCTTGAGGGTGTCCTAAAGCAATATTTTGATAGGATCTCCTTCTCCTTTGTATTTATTTTCTTTCCCCATGGGCAGTCTTCATGGTTTTTGAGGTTGACCTTGCACAGGTTCAACCAGATCGATCCCTAACTACTTAAACCCCAACCTCATTGGGGAGATGCAAAGGGGGATGGAGAAAGAGCATGCTACTCTGATACCACTAATCTAAACTTATGTAGGAACACAATAAAACACAAAAATAAACATAAACACAGTGATGCAAAAAAAATAACACTTCATTTAATTAATATCAAATAACTGAAATGTGCTTATAGACAAAATTGAAATAAACTAGCTAGGGCATTAGTAGCTTATCTCTGAGAAGAGATGTGGTGGATACAGGCCTGTGAATTGAGTTACAATGAGGCTCAAGGCCCTTTTTATTATTTAACAACATAAGAAAACCCTAAACAACTAAAACCTTAACCCCAAGAGATGAAACACAAAGAGTTTGTGGGCCTCATTGGGGTTAGTTGGGCAACCAACTTCCTGGGGTCATAACTTGGTCATATTATCTCCATTTGGCACATACGATATATCATCGGAAATATATCTTCAAGTACTAAAATTTATGCTGTAGGCCCCTGCCTATGGCTATGGGCCTACTAAAAACCTCAAAAAAATGTTGTTTAGGGGATCAAAACTACTTTGAAATTTCAGGACCCGAAAAAATGCTAAAAATAGTAAATGCTACTATAAAAAAGGAAGTTGATGAAATTGACTGGAGGTCTAGGTTGAATAGGTGGGTGGCCACCAAGATCCACCTGGATCATTCCTCCCCCCTTAGGATTCAATGATCCCCATTGCGTGTAGAGCCTCCATGAGGTGAGAAAATTTATGTTGAACCTGGTCCCTGGTGAACCACTTGCCTTGGTGGAGGAGTTGGCTTGCTTTGACAATGTGATAGCTAGATCCTCTACTGGCAGGTGTTCTTGATTTGCATGACCATGATCTAATTATTTGTGTCTTTTTCCATGCATTATGGGTTTAAATTTTTTGGCGTGAGTTGTTTTGCCATGTCGGATGTGTCTAGTAGAGGTGGAATATAGGGCCGAAGGTGAACAATGGGTGCAAACCAAGGAATGGTGGAATACTAAGCTTGAAGGAATTGTCCCCTATAGCCTTGGTGATGGTGTATGGCCCATATTGGAGTGGGCGAGGCTTGCGGTGGGGTCCAATGAGGTGCTCCTTTTGCAAATGTAGCCATACTTTGTCGCCCACCTGGAAGTTGTGTGGCACCCGGTGTTGATCATGGCGTTGCTTGTACTTAGCATTGGCTCTGTCCAATATGTCATGAACCTGTTGGAAAATGTGTTGAATACGCTCAATGAAGTTATTTTCTTTTTCATCTTCAGACTGGACATGAGCCAAATCGGCCTGAGTAGCCGCAAATGGCATGGCTATGTTAATGGGACATAGTGGCTGGAGTCCCAAGCCCACCTAAAAGGGGCTATGGCCGATTGAACTGTTGAGAGCCTAGTTATAAATATGTTGTACATAGGGGAGGCTCTCTTCCCATGTGCATGGATGCTATTAATTGTACATGCGCAGAATGTGTACAATAATTCTGTTGACGACCTCTGTCTGGCCATCTGTTAAGGGATGGAAAGTTGTGGACTCGGTGAGCTTGGTGTCCAGCATTGACCAGAGGCTGGACTAAAATGTGCTGAGGAACTTTTTATCCCGATCTGATATGATAAACTATGGGATCCCAAAGTGCACCCACACTCGTTCAAATAAAATTTTAGGAGTGGCTTCTGCTGTGATATTCTTCTTACAGGTCACCATAATGGCCATCTTCGAGAATCTGTCGATGACCACGAAAACACAGTCATTTCCATGCTTAGTAGAAGGCAGGCCTAACATGTAATCCATGGAAATAGATTCCCAAGTTCGACTAGGCGTAGTCAGCGGAGTATATAGGCCTTTCTTCTTGATGGTCGGTTTGGCAATGGCACAAGCAGTGTAGGATCTGATGTGCTTTCGGACATCCTTTCGAAGGTTCGCCCAATAGAAATACTTCTGCAGTACTGCTACTATTTTCTTGACCCCGAAATGCCCAGCGACTCGACTGTAGTTTGCTGCCATATCATCTTGGCACGTTTGCTTGAAGGAACACAAAGGTGTCCCAGGTGACATAAAAGTGCATCTTGGAGGTGAAACTTTGGAACTTGCGTACCCCCCAAGAGTGCCTTGTAAGTGTGGCCGAATTATAGGTCGCTCTCGTAGAGAAGTGGCCAATCAAAAGTCTCGTGCCCACAAGAGTTGAGAACAGTGGTGAGTGCCACGATCGGTGGTCGGCTGAGGTAGTCTGCAACATTATTGGTGCTACCCTTCTTGTACTTAATGTTCAAATGAAAATGTTGCAGATATGTGGACCACTTCTGATGGCGATCATTCTGCAACTTCCCTTGTGTTTGTATGAACTATAGGGGCCAGTGGTTTGTGTGGATGATTTTTTCCTTCCCTAAAATGTAATGCTTCTATTGTCGACAAGCTTGCACAATGGAATACATTTCTTTGTCATAAGTGGGATACTTGTGAATTGTGTCAGACAATGTCTCACTATGATATGCCATTGGATGTCCTTGTTGAGTAAGAACTGCCCTAATATCATAGTTAGAGGCATATGTCTCGATCTCAAATGGCTTTTGCAAGTCTGGAAATGTGAGCACTGGGTCAAAACAGAGGCGATTTTTCAATTCTATGAACGCCTTTTGTTGAGGTTCCAACCAAAAGATTTTTTCTCTCGCTCCTCCCTTGGTGACTTGAATCAAGGGCCAAGTGATATGATAGAATCCCAACACGAACCGATGGTAGAAATTAGCAAGACCCAAAAAGTTGCAAAGCTCTGTTATAGTGGTTGGGGCAGGCCCATCCTGAATGACTTAGATCTTGGTTGGATCCAGATGCACCCCCCTTTCATCAATAATTTATCCTAGATATTGAACATGGGTCATGCCAAAAGTGCACTTCTCCAAATTGGCACACAACTTGTGTTGCCGCAGTGTTTGGAGTACTTGTCGGATGTGGTGAAGGTGCTCTTCCCAAGTGTGACTGAAGATCAGAATGTCATCCAATTACACCACTACAAATGAGTTGGTGAATGGCCGCAAGATGTCATCCATCAACCTCATGAAGGTTGTCGGAGCATTCGTCAACCCGAAAGGCATGACCTACCATTCGAAAAGGCCTTCCTTGGCTTTAAAGGCAATCTTCCACACATCGGAGGGTTCAATTGGTATATGGTGATACCCAGAATTCAAGTTGATCTTGCTGAAATATTTTTCACCTTTGAGTTGGTCCATAAGGTCATCAATCAGTGGGATCGGGTACCTATTCTAGACAGTGATCTTATTCAACGCCCGATAGTCAATACAGAGTCTCCAAGTCCCATCCTTCTTCTGTACCAACACGATCGGGCTCCCACAGGGCGATGAACTTGGTTGGATGTGACCTTTCTGCAGCAGTTCTTGAATCTGCATCTTCATTTCATTGTTCTCCAGAACCGAGCACTGATAGATCGGTCCATTGGGTAGCGGCACACCTGGGGTCATATCAATTGGGTGCTTGACCTGACAATGCAGAGGAACCCTTGTGGGTGAGGTGAAGATGTCCCCGTACACCTCCACAACCTTATCCATTTTTTGTTGTCGTGCAGAGGAACCCTGTTTGGAGGTCATGGCCACACTCTTCTTCTTTCCCTGGGGGGCAGATCATCAAGAAAATGAATTTCCTGGTTTGGGAAATGAGCTTACTGCATTTTTTTGCAGTAATGAAAGAGATAGCGGTAGGAGGTGGTACCTCTAGTATCTTGTACAAATTATTTCCCAAAGTAACAATAACAGCGCGCGGTTGAGACTCATACACAACATGACACTTCCACAAGTATGGTTGTCCTAATAATACATCAGAAACATCAATAGGAGCAACATCACATAATACCTCATCCGTGAAGGGCTTGATGCTATAGGGAAAGCGGCACTGCTGGCTGACGCGGAGATCTTGTCCTTGGTGAAGCCACCTGATGGTGTATGGATGTGGGTGAGCTATGGTCAGCAAGCCCAACCACTTCACAGTGTCTACTGAAATGAGGTTCTTTTGGCTCCCATTTTCGACAATCAACTGTACCAAGGAGCCCTTTACCCACATCTGGGAATGGAAGAGATGTTCCTCCTCCTTTGGATCTTCTGGTTCCTCCTTTTGGATCTTCATAGTGGCAACAGTGGCATTGGGCTCGGCATCAATAATCTATTTCCCTTTTTCATTCCCCTTGTTAGGTTCTGATTCATATTCGGAGCATGCATCTGACTCAGAAGCCCTCATCTCGGCCACCTGCGACTGCTTGGCCCGACGCTCACTTGTGTTGTGAGTGGAGCTCTTATGGAACTCACACCACTTTCTCGTGTCCTTCTTTGGCTTTGCGGTGTTTTTCTTTGCTTGTGGCTTCGACAGGTTGTCTTGAGTCACCATGCCTTGGCTCTGTCCTTTGTTTTGCGGTTTGGGAGCACCTTTCCCTTTCTTTTGATTCGCAGATCCAAAGTCTCGCTTCTTCTGTTTGAATTTCTGCTCAATCTTGGCAACATACTGGTATGTCGTACCAAGCGAGGAGATGTCGAGGAAATCGATTTCCTCCTGAATGTATCTGTGTAGAAAACTGTGATACTTTAGCACCAGATGTTTCTCTGAATCTTTGATACCCAACTTGGCAGTGTATGGAGGTATAGGTGATTAAGTCGAGCTCTATCACACATCTTGATCCTTCCAATTTAATAGTGTCAGTAACATGTACTTGTCCTCATAGCTCCCCATGGGATAGTATTGTTCCTTGATGGTGTCTCAGAAATAATTCCAAGTGGGTATGGCCGAGAAAAGAGAGGGTTTTGTCTCATCATTTTTCTCACAGTGGGTTTCCCACCAGTCCTTGACATGGGGGGCAGCTTTGAGGAGTGCAAAAATAATCTTCTCCCTGTCGGAAAAGTCATGAACCGAGAAATATCCTTCTAATAGATTCAACCATCTATCTACGGCATCTGCATCTATTTGACCCTCAAATATTGGAATGTCAAAATTTACTTGTACCTTGAAAGGAGTCGCACCCCCAAAGTGGCTACTGGATGCAAATGCGCTGCCAGTGGGCAGCTGTTGAAGGATCTAGGCAAAGTTATCCATCATCACGTTCCTTTGTTTTTCGAGGGCCTCCTTGAGTAATATTTTGATAGGATCTCCTACTCCCTCATCTTTCTTTTCATCCCCCATGGGCATCCGTTGGGGTTTGCGAGGTTGATCTTGCAAAGGTTCCACCATATCGAGCCCTAACTCCTTATACCTTGACCTCGTTGGGGACATGCAAAGAAGGATCAAGAAAAAAGCAGACTGCTCTGATACCACTGATCTGGGTTTATGCAGGAATGAAACAAAATAAACATATAACCGTAAATACAAAGATGCAGCGGAAACAACACTTCATTTCATCAATATCAAAGAACTGAAATTTTCTTATAGACAGAATGGAAATAAAACTAGCTAGGGCGCTGGTAGCTATCTCTGAGAAGATATGTGGCGGCTACAGGCCTCTGAAATGAGTTAAAATGAGGCTCTAGGGCCTATTTATTATTTAGAAACAATGGAAAATCCTAAACAGCCAAAACCCTAACCCTAGGAGATGAAGCGCCAAAACTATGGGCCCCGTTTGGGTAAATTGGTGTTTCAACTTTCCGGGGACGTAACTTTGGCATACGATCTTTGTTTGATGTGTGCCATACCTCGTTAGAAATATCTATCCGAGGACTACAAATTTTGAGTGAGCAACATCAATCCAAGGACCTAGGTTGCTCCCCATTTTCCCAAAAAATGTCGTTTAGGGCCTCAAAACTGCTCCAGAAGTTTAGGACCCGAAAAACTACTAAAAATAGTAAGTTGTGCCGAAACAGAAAAACTGAAAGAGACAATGGTGGGGCCCCAAGTGGAATAGGCGGGTGACCACCAATATCCACCTGGATTAGACCTAGAATAATTTTTTTTTATAGTCCCCTCAAAGGTAAATCTAATAGCGACGAGGATTTTGAAACTTGTATATTTGGTGAATCTCCGCACTCAGAAGAAGAGGGATTGCAAGATCAAAGTATTTTTGGGTCATTGACTATAATTCTGATCCCATCCACTCCACGTCAAAATTTCAAGGGTGTTTGGAATGAATATGTTGACCACTTTTGGTTCGTCACAGATGTTATGTGGACATTGCAACAGATCAATAACGATAATGTTAAGAAAGCGCATCTTGATGTTGCATTTCAAGAACGTGCATTGGACTGGTACATGAGGTATATGGAAACAAACCCTAATGCAAAGATTGATGAGCTTAAAACAACATTAAAGGAGAAATTCAAAAACCCAAAATAATATTCTCAATGTGTGACTGAATTAAAGGATATCCACCAAGAAGTGAATGAATTTGTATGGGAGGCAGATCAACGGTTGAAGCGCATCGTCAGGGATGGAGGATTTACTATCAATGATACAAAACAAAAAGCATGGTTCATTGCTATGCTACTACCACATCTGCGTCAATCCTTAAACCAACAGAAGATTGCGACAAAAGCTGAAGCTGTGGAGATTTCCACGAAGTTAGAAGCCTCGCCTGTACCAGCCACATAGGTTTGGGATCCGCAAATCCAAAGCCAAATTAGTTGCATTACACTTAGAGATACAAACTCCATGGAAAGAGAATTAAAAGGATGTGTGTACAAGAATATGGTGCACATGCTATAAAGTTGAAGGGCATCATAGGGATCAGTGTCCCATATATAATAAATATCTGGCAATTGGAGGAACAAGTCCAATTAATAACAGAGCAGGGCCTAGTGAAGTTCCCAAACTATGGTCTGCAATTTTTCAAGCAAATGGACTACACACGACAAACTTACATTGCCCTAGGATTGGTAAATATAAGCTGGAGCTCCAGCAACCTTATTGTACATTTTTTTGATGTTTGGGACATGATGAGAAGAATTATCGCAACTCTGATCTAATGATTGAGAAGGATGCTTTGTATAGATTGCATGCCAAAGATACAGGACCATATTCACCTGTATCATCGTCTGGGTGTGATGGATTCCCAGGAAAAGGACGAGGAAGAGGAGGAGGAATCGATCGAGAATGTGGACAACTCATTGTTATAACTCTGGAGAGGCTGGCCATTAAGTGCGCGACTACCCGAACCTAACACAACAATCTTACAGGTATTGTAGACAGTTTTATCATGTTACTAAATATTTCCCTGTATTGTTTGCAAAAATGTAGGAAAATAAACCACATACACCCCCGCAGAATGTTCAAATCACGAGAGTGGGACCACGCACTGGAGACCCTAGCATAAATATTATGACCAAAAGCGGTGTAGCAACTACAAAAAATAAATCAGAAGGTAAGAGACCTACTAGCGATTTTTAGGTCCGGAGAGCTCCTGAGAAAAGGGATGTATTTAACTTACAAAGGGAGAAGTAAACCTTTGTCGAATCAAATAAGGACTTCGTGGATCCTAGCCCATCTAAAGTACCAAGCAAGCCTGCCATGGATACCGTTGAAGGGGTCGAGCCTGCAAAGATGAAACCATTTTTGTAGGCCTGTATCAAGATTCTGCGCAATAAGAAGGTAGTTGAGAATCTTCAAGCTTTGATTAATAACTACATTGAGAAAGAGCAACCTCGGAAGGAGAAAAAGGTTGTCAACAAAATTTACAAGAACAAGAGAAGAATTGGCCGAGAGATGCACCTGACTACTCAAATAGGTGAGTTTGAGATGGACTAAGTCATTTTGGATCTAGGATCTGATGAAAATGGCTTACCAAAGCAGACTTGGCAGAAAATGGGAGAGCCTAAGCTGGAATAGTCTGCAATAAAACTGTGCATGGAAAATCAACAAAAGATTATCCCAATGGGTAGAATTTTTGGGGTGATATTTGATATCGAAGGAGTTAAGGCACTAGATGAATTTGAATTTATTGAAATTGTTGATGATTAAAATCCATACCCTATGTTGTTGGGTCTGGATTGGTCTATTGACATGGATGTTATCATCAACCTCAAGCGCAGAAGTATGGTGTTTGAAAACAATGGAACTAGGGTCGTGGTCCCACTGGACCCTATAGAAGGAGAAAGATAAATAGAACCGGTGTGCACAGAAGAGGCTGTTGATAAAATCTACAAGCTAAATATGAGGGATGATGATTGGATCAATCCTACATCAAATGGTAGGCTTAGCTTGGATAGGGATAGCTCATGCCACTTAGACTCAGATGAGGAGTTGAAGAATTGGCAGAACCATTTGCATGAAGTCTCTACACTGTGCTACAACCGAGTAACAAGATCTGTACGATGCATATCCTGTGAGGTTCATGAATTACCTTACTATGATGGTGTAGGAAGTGTCAATTTATTTTTAGAAGAACTTGAAAAGGTTGTTCCAAAGGCACAACAGTTCCATGTGCTTGATCTAGTTATGCGCTCAACCCCAATGCGTTGGTGGGAAACACACAAGGACAATTTTGCTGATTGGGAAGAATGTCCCCACATGATGCGACTGTGATTCAGAAAACCCAATAACTGGTTGAAAGAAACCTATGCAGACAACAAATATCCTCACATTCATTTAGCCAGATGGGCTAGAAATTGGGGAGAAGAGTCGAAGCTAGGATGGGTGCACATATTCATTCATACTTTAAGTAGGATACCCATGAGCTGGTATCTAGAGGTTAAGCTGCGACGTGGCATGATGGACTGGGTTACACTAAGAGAAATATTTGTTTTAACTTTCAATTTTGAGATAAGATTCCCATGCATCAATACTGCCTTACACACGATTCAAGAGGTGGTCTTTGACATGCCAGAGAAATCATAAGAACTAGCCTTACCTTCATGGGATGTGAAGATGAAGGATATAGTTGAATGTCAGAATTAAAGATAATGAGGAGGACCGAAGAAACATCAATATCCTTGAGTCTGAAGGTCAACGTGTAGTCTTTGGGCATATGGCTAAATTTCCAGATGTGACTGGACCCATGAAGATTATGCAAGTAAATATTGGAAGAGAAGGGCAGCCTAAGATTTCCAAAATATGGGATTCTTGAGATGAAGATATAGTGGCTAAGGTAGTGGAGCTACTCGCTGAATATCAGGACTTGTTTCCAACAAATTTTTTGAGTTAAAATGGATTGTTGGGGATCTTGGTGTAATGAAGATCACTTTGAAACTATATGTCAGGCCTATCACAGGTTGAATTCTAATTATAACAGAAGGTCAAGCAGGAGTTGAAGAAAATGGTTGTTGCAGGGATCATTGAACCAGTGGAAGAATTAGATTAGGTAAGCCCCATGGTGGTCCAAGAAAATAAGACTAAAGGAGAAATCAGGATTTGTGTGGATTTGTGCAAGTTGAATGATGCCTGTGTCCATGACCCTTTTCCAACTCCATTTTCTGATGAAGTATTGGACAATGTGGGTGGGCAGGAGGCCTACTCATTCACTGATGGATTTTTTGGATACCACTAGATAAGAATCGCGCCTGAAGACAGAAGTAAGTAAACCTTTGTGACGAAATGGGGATCATTCCAATACACCGTAATTCCATTTGGTCTGAAGAATGCGGCATCTATATTCTTGCACGTGGTGGTAGCTACTTTTAAAGAGTATATACATAATTTCTTAGAAGTATATTTTGATGACTGGACTATATTTGGCTTATTGAAGAAGCATGTTTCAAGTCTGCTCTTGATGTTGGATACTTGTTGGAAGCATTAGATCTCATTGAATCTGAATAAGTGTATATTATGTGTCCCTTTTGGGATTTTTCTGGGTCATATTGTCTGTCAAAAGATATTGATTGTCGATCCAACTAAGATTTCTATTATTGCTAACCTGGAGGCTCCAGTAAATGTGAAGCACTTGTGCTAAATTCTCGGGCATACTGGCTATTACAAGAAATTTATTCAAGGTTATGTGGTGATTACTGCGCCAATGGAGAATTTTTTGAAGAAGGACACTTATTTTTTATGGGACGAGGACTGCCAAAAGATTCTAGAGATGCTTAAGGATAAAATGGTGATTGCGCCTATATTGGTATTCTCGGATTAGACAAAAGAATTCCATGTGCACGTTGATGCGTCTTGTATCATGTTAGGAGTTGTACTCACACAACCAGGAGCTGGAGATATTGATCACCCAAATTCATTTGCGAGCAAAAAGTTGGCAAGTTCCGAGCACAATTACTTGACAACGGAGAGGGAAGGGTTATCTATGGTCTATGCACTACAGAAGTTTCGTCACTATTTGTTGGGAGGTGATTTTAAGATGTTCACTGATCACTTTGCTTTGAAGTAACTGGTCAACATGCCTTTTTGGGGGGGGGGGGAGATTGTTGTAGATGGATCCTATTGTTTCAAGAGTATGATTTTTAGGTGATTGTAAAGCCAGGGAGATTGAATGTAGGTCCAGACCATTTGTTGTTCATTGAAATTGTAGATGAGACAAATAGTTTGGAGGAAGGATTACCAGACGCGAAGTTGTTTACCATCAAAGTAATTGATGACCACTTCACAAATATTATCCACTTCCTAACCACTGGAAGCACGCCGACAAAGTATACAGTTAAGCTGAAAGACAAGATGCAGGAGCCGAGACCAAAGTGACTTAGGACGAGTCACTAGATTGTGTTGGGGGGCTGTTGGGATGGGGTCCCCTCGGGTCAAGTTTTGGGGTACAATTTTGGTTAGATTTTGTCAATATGCATTGCACACAGAAGTCGAGGGGCTTTCGAGTGGGTCAAAGCTCCTTTATAATTGTAATGGATTAAAATGGAAACCATGAGTCTCAAACCATGGTTTGAGACCATGGTATGTGCGCATCTGAGTCATATAAATATGTAGGATTTGAGTCGAGAAAGATCATCCTTATCTTTTGAAAGAATCTTTATGTTATGTTTTATGTGTTGATCTAAGTTTTGGGCTTATTTGTGTTCGGTCTGGGTAGAAAGGTTCCTACTAGTTGTGTGTGTAGAGACCTAGTCCTAAGCTTTGTGCGAGGAATCTGTTGTTGTGTGCGTAGACATAAAGAATTGTATTGATTGAATATCTATTAATAAAGAAGAATTTTTGGAAAAATCGGTTGCAATTTCTGTGTTTATGCATGAATATGTTAATTATCTGTTGAATACTGCAAGTTATAGACCTATTTATGTTCGAATGAGCATTTATTTAAGTTAAGTATATGTGAAAGATCTCTGATTTTGCGCAAGGATTACATCTATGTTAATTTTTTTACAAAAGAACTACCTACGTGATTACACAAGTTTTACTTCTACTCTAATAAGCTAGATCTGACTGAAGCATAATAATCGGTGTTATGCATACTATGTAAAGGTTTTTATCTGGATTTAGATCAGGGTTTAAGTGAATTCTCGCATAGACAAATAAGAATTAGATCTTATAAGTAGGGTTGAGGACCACATCACAAGCTCACTCGGGGTGTGGAAACCTGGTTCCAACACCCCCCCATACTTCTTCGAGTGATACTTTGTTCTACGTAAGCAGATCACTACCGAAAGCGCCAGTAGTTGGAGGGTTTTATTGGTTGTGCAAAACACTCTGAACCTGGGTCGGGAATCCTCAACCCAACAACATTCCTTTGTTTTTCAAGGGACTCCTCGAGCAATATTTTGATAGGATCTTCTACTCCCTCGTCTTTCTTTTCTTCGCCCATGGGCGGTTTTTAGGGTTTGCGAGGCTAATCTTGCAAAGGTTCAACCAGATCGAGCCTTAACTCCTTATACCCCGACCTCGTTGGGGACATGCAAAGAGGGATCGAGAAAGAGAAGACCGCTCTGATACCACTTATCCATACTTATGCAGGAACGCAATAAAATACATAGATACACATAAATACAGAGATGCATCAAGAATAACACTTCATTTCATTAATATCAAATAACTGAAATATGCTTGTGAATAAAAATATTTTAGTAATAATAACATACGAAACAATTTCATCGATGCGTTTCGAACCAAAAATTTCATCGATGTGTTTTCTCGTTAGGTAAGTACTTGATTAATTTTCCTCCTAATCTAGTCAAACTAGTCATTATACTATAACAACTATTTTGATACTCTATGCATTTATTTAAATCGTAGGCCTTGATCTGTGCTCTCATCATGTCCTGAAGATGAACCACAATAGTTGGTTTAAAACGCATCGAAAAAATTGTTTTGTATGTGATTATTACCAAAATATTTCAATTCACAATTTATGGATCACATAAGACATCTCTCAAACATTGAAATATGATTACAGACAAAATGGAAATAAACTAGCTAGTGCACTAGTAGCTTATCTTTGAGAAGAGATGTGGTGGCTACAGGCCTATGAACTGAGTTACAATGAGGCTCAAGGGCCTTTTTACTATTGAACAACATAGGAAAACCCTAAACAACCAAAAACCTAACCCCAGGAGATGAAACGACAAGATTTTTTGTGCCCCATTGGGGTTAGTTGGGTAGCCAACTTCTCAGGGTCGTTGTTACAATGAATTCTTAATGCAAGTGTATGAAAAGAGATCACTCTATCTATGTGTGACAAACATCCCTAACAACAAATATGGTTTCTTAAATTCCTTATATGTGCAATATATGATCAAAACAAATGCAATAAAAACCCAAATCTATGCAGTAAAATAAGTTAAACAGTACAAAGAAATAAGAGTTTCTCCAAATATCTAATGGAAAAGACAATATATATAAAGAAATTTAGATGTATTAACACCTAGGTAGGGAACAAAGAATGATGTTACCAGTAACCCTCAATGGGATGGGTTCTTGGTTTTCCTCAACACTTCAGATCCGGAAGTTTCTCTCTCTCAATGGTGTAGAAAACCCAAGACGTGTTGAACTTTGTGGGAGCTCAAGAAGAAAAAATAGTAATAAAAGTGATCAAAGTATGCCTGTGAAAAAAGGATCTAAGTTTGACCATGATAAAGGGATCAAAGGTAAATAATGAATGGAAACCCCTCCTATTTATAACAAAATATTGAGTTATCCTCGATAATGGCGCATAATAAAATATTATTAACCAAGATCTAGATCTAACTGTTTGGGATATTTTATTCTAGTTTGTTGGAGGGAAAAGGAATTCAAATTGGTTAAATCCCTTTATTTAGAAACAATAAACAAATAAATGATTTATTTATTATTTCAAGAATGGGGTTAAGGAATAATTTAACAAATAATGATTTTTTTAATTATTTCTAGGTGATTTAGTCAAATTTAACAAGGAATAATAATTAAATAATGATTTAATTAATTATCCCTAGAGAATAATAAGATAAATAATGATTTATCTAATTATTTCTCGTTAATTGGGTTAAATATGACCAGGAATATTATTTAAACAGTGGTTTAATTAATTTTTCCTAGAGGAAAATCAAATAAATAATGGTTTATTTAATTATTCCTCATGGGGTTTCCTATTTGGACCATAAATAACTTAATAAAATATGGTTTATTAAATTGTGTCTTATATTGAGAGAAATTTTACGATGGTAAAATTGGTCTTACATGGTGTGCTTCGATCCATATAATTGTAAATGGTTAGATGAAAAAAAATTGGTGTAACAGATTCCCCCCCAACGTACGAGCATTAGGAGCTAATCGTATGACCGAAGTACGTTGTAAGAACACAATCACTAGACACCGAAGGGGAGTCAGAGAGAGAGATACATAGACGAAGTGAAGCGAGAGAGGACAATAACCTTAGGTGGTGAGACCTACAAATGATATAAGATTCCTTTAATGTTTGGGTACTTGTTCTCAGTGAGACTAGGGGAGGCATACCTATGCCTGCCGAGATGACAAAGTACAAAGAATAATGGTGCACCCAGCAAAATAGGATTGAGCTTAAAACTACATGATAAATGGTGCATGTAATGATAGCGTAAAACATGTTGGAAAAAAATATAATGGATCCCGCCTGGGACAACAGCCAAGACTGAATACAATAATATTTGAGTACATGAGATGTAATAACAACCAAAGAAGCCCCGATAAATAGGAAAGGGATCTGAAAATATGAATGGATCATCTGAGTGATGCATGCATGTTATAGGTGCTGCAAGTGACTAGAACCGAACCCATCAAATCTGTGAAGCTGAATCTGAGGCTGTAGCATAAAATGAGGTCATTCGAGCATTGGGGGGGCTAGCTAAAGGGCCACCCCATCATGGGATTTGAAACATCTCACACACGCCCGGGAATCACTGGGACACTATGTTGGATCACTGAACCATCAAGTATACGAATCTCGATCATGCTGAAGTGGAGTGGATGAGAAAAAATCAAGTCAAATGGAAATGATGAGTCTCATTTCTTGATCTGAGGCACCGAACAATAATGGAAGCTAGAACCAAGGTACACCGCCCTCTAGACCTGTCTTCTGGAATGAATGTGTTGATGTCGACATAAGGAGGTCCGTCATAGGTGAGGCTATGAGGAGTCCTCAACTAATGCACAAGGGATCATAGTAGAGTGAATGATGGACTGACACCAGGGATGATGATGTAATGGGGGATACTGAGTAGCAGACGGATGACTTCCCTTATTAGAGCATAAAACGCATGGATGACCTGGCAGCGACTGACTCGACTCCGGAGGGGATGGGGGACAGTATGATTGGAGGCCAAAATGGGCAACACGAGAGAGGGACAAGGCATGAATGAATGGAATACTGTAACAGGAGATGAAGGGACTTAGGATAGACTCCATGAATACGATGGTGACTCAAATCGGATGCTCTAATCAAGGGTGGCTCGATGGCACTGCCACATAGAATAGGTCGGGTGGGGACCATAAAGACATGAGAAAATGATGGTTACTCATGAAGAAAATCGACACACGCATTGAAAACTATGAAGGCAAAGTAATGCCCCAAGTACAAGCAGCACAAGTGAGGAAATCTGACTTTGAGAGGCGGTGAAGTGACCCTTCTTGGAAAAATGGCTTCCAGGTGAAGTATCAAATCAGCAAAAACAAAAGGATACCCATCTTAGAGCTCAATGAGAGATTTACAACGGTGTTGACGGTTCGTCAAACCGAGCTATGGTTCGGTCGTAATTAGTGAAAGAAAAATTAGGGTTTCTCTTTTAATCGGGTGATTTCCCTCCAATTTGGTACATTTGAAAGTGTAGTTGTGGTGAATGTAGAGAGGAGGAGAAGACCCTAAATCTTGTGGAATTCATAGCGGAAAAATTGACCGTTGGAATCGAGATTCGTCAGTTGCAGGTGGGTGGCCTAACCTTACTCTTCATTTTCAGTAGATTAGAATTTCAGATTAGGTGCCTAAAGCCCAAGAACAACAGCCTTTCCTTCCTCACTGTCAGCTCGCACTTCCAAGGCCCTGTATTATGACCTGGGTCGCAGTTTTTAGTGAGAAAAATTGCGAGCTCGCAGGTACAAGGCTGGGAAAATGCGAATTGCCAAAAAGTTGGGTTTGGTCTTGTTTTTGGCTGGGAACTGGGGCTTGATGGTTTTAATAGATTTTTTCTTCCTTTGAATTGAAAAATATGCTAGTTCTGTGCAGGTATGGCAGATATAAATATCAACTCGAGAGAGAGAGATATTTGGATGCACTTCGTTCCGAAATCTAGGGGGATCAGGTGGTTTGAGGCGCATTGGCGAGATATGGGGTTCTCAAGTAGGTTGAGAACCCATTAATGAGGGCAGGGGAGCCCTTGCTATCTAGGATAGTCAACTACTAGGACCCAGACCTGGAGGTCTTTGTAGTGTAGGGGCACCGGATCGAGTTGACTATATAGGACATCTATTTCCTGACCAGTCTCCAACCACTGGGGGTGGTAGGAAATATCCAGCCAGTATTACCACGGGGGAAGAATATATCAGATTTTGTAGAAAACCACTGCCGACCAGATGTTTTTGTCAAGGGCACAGCTATACCAATTGGTGATCTAGTTAGATTGGAGACATGAGTTGTCGCCACTGCAGTACTGCAGATCTTGGGCAACCAGGCATTCCACCACATCACTGGGGGCCAGATGGTGTTAGTCAAGAGTGTACTGAGTGGGACCTACTATGGGTGGGCCCAGATGATTTTTTTGTTGGTAAAACGACTATTTTCGTTATGCAAGAGGAAACTGAACCATGACTCTGTTTTTGGTACAATTTTGTGCTCATTATTCTTCGAGAAGATCCCCACACTTCAGCCTCATTTACAGATCCAGGATGGGGGCCCACGAGAGCCCTAGATGCGTTGTTGGGGGCATCTAATGTGGAGAGGAGGAGGCGAGGGAGTAGGGCGGGTGTTCCGACACGAGTTCTTTGCACATTGGTATCAGATGTTGATTTACGTAGACGACTATCCATACAGTGGGATAAACTTTCAGGGGGACCCTGACTTTCCACTTCCACCGAGTTGAGCATGGGGACCAGATGGTAAGTGAAATTTTCTTATGCTATGATGCATTTTAAAGTTTTTAGAATATGTATGTGGTATTGATTCATTACTTTTGGTATGCAGATATAACACCGGTGAAACCGGTTGGGTATATGGGATGACCTGTAGCGCCAGGGGCTACCAAGTCTAGTGAAGCTAGAGGAGCTAATAGAGAAAATTTAGAGGCTCTAATGAAGGATGTCCACTGCAAATGTGATTTGTTGATGACCGAGGTATCAGAAAGCGGCTGGCATGATCTTGATGACTGTTACATTGAGGAATGTGTCAGGCTACCCTCGGAGTAGCGAGGTGTCATGCAGCACATGGCAATGGCCGGGTAGGCTATGTGGGATATGGGGGCTGCTGGATCCGAGCCATTGGCTCTGGACCCTCTAGATAGTGATTAGATGTAGGGGCATGTGGTGCCTCCATTTTTTATTTTGTAAAATTCTATGGGTATGTCAGATGTATTAGAGTAGTGGACTCCAAAAAATTTATGATTTTGTTGACACATATTATGGATATGCATATTTTTATATATGACGAGTATATAGTTCACCATGTGTTTTATGATTATTATCTTGTGTTAAATGCATGTGATAAGTGTCAATCTATACTATTGTTCGCAATGCTATCTACATAGTGATTTTGGGCTCTAGGTACATGACTTAATGTAATTATTTCAAATTCACGCACTAAGAACTTCACTCGTAAATATCTTCTAAAAATGGCATGGTTATTCACATGATATACACCATTCAATTGAATGACAAGCATCAGGGAATCTAAACGAACATGAATATGAAGGATGCGATGATCAAGGGCATCGACTAAAAACCTATCATTGCATCATATTCACCCTGATTATTGGTGGCATATCCAATACATACGCCATTGGAAAGGACTAACGAATTCATGGGCATAAAAGTGGCTCAAGATGTGGAGGCTAGACTTCGCAAGAAGTGACTTGCACCGTCGATATAGCCGATATACGATGTGGTTGATGGATCCATCTGAAAGGTGCCACAAGACAACAAATGAGATGATGATGAACAATGCAAGCAACCTGAATGCATGGCAGAAATAAAACACACATCTTGATGGGGGATTCTATAGGTAAAATTTCTATGCCCCGCACACTTATTAAGGATATGGTCAATAAATGGTGTGGGGAGGTTGTATTTGGGACAAGCTTTGTTCAGGTTATGAAAGTTAATACAGACATGGATGGTGCAATTTTTCTTTATAATGGGATAGGTAAAACCATCCTGCTTAAGATTAACGATTTGGGCTTTGATAGCCTCTCATCTGGAAGGATTAATGGGTCTCAACCTTGGATGGACAGGATCGGGCAATGTATCAATATGGTGTTCAACAATGGCAGGATCAAGTCCAGGAATTTCTAAATAGGACCGGGCAAATTACATAATTCCTTGAATAGCATGGTGTAAGCCTCAATTTGTTTTGGGGTGAAATTCACCCCCAAGGTAATGTTTTCTTCTACCCCTAGTTTATCGAAAATTTTAATTTTAATGGTAGGAGAGATGTTGGCCATATTTCCTTCTTCAAAATAATCTGGTGCAGGAATGGTATTTCAAAACCAATCGACTACATCAGAGATGAAGTCTTTAGACTCCACAACGTACTGGTCATAGGACTACTGCGGAAGGAAGTATGCACGATGGTGCATATCATCCTAAGGAAAGTCAGGGGTGGTCACTGCTTCCATAATTCCCTCATCAGAATGAAAGATGGGGGGACTAGTGGAAGAAAGACTGCATGACGTGGCAGGGCTACCTGATGCATCATCATGAGAGATGTGGTTCACATACGCATGGCTACGGAGGGTAGATGAAGAGCTAGTAGATGAAATGTCTACTGATGTTGAGCCCAAGGTGATCACCGAAATAGGTTCAGTCGAAACAGAAGGGGATGCCTCGGAGGGGTCTTGCACTATGGATCTCATGGATGATGATAGATAGAGGATAGTAGCCGAAGGTCCAATCATCTTGACATCGAGGTGAGGTATCACAATGGGTGCATAAATGTCCTCCGGTTCTGCCAAAGCAGAATTCAAAAGTAGAGTGGTACAGGATCCACTACGGGTGGCCTCTATTTTGTGAAAAACCTCAAAGGTGTCACGAAAGTCGTCGATACGGGGACAATGGTGAGAATAGTGGCCATAAATATCACATAAAACACAAGGGTGGTTCGTGCGCAATGATTTGAGTTTCCTAGTTGAATTGGGTAAGGTAACATGGACCTCCAAGATATCGAATTCAGGAAACATCTCGTTGACCATAGGTTTGAGACGAGGAATTTCAAGACAAATATGGTTAGCATGCCCAACAACATCACACAAAGCACATGAATGTGACTGCTTTGGATGCTTAGGAGGAGCAGGAGTTTTTTTGGGGGGCCTTTTCATTAGGTTCCTTATTTTTGGCTTTCCCCCCTCACCGGATGCTTTCAAAATAGGAGGAGATTCCTGTTGAGATGGTTGAGGCACTGAAGCAAATGGAGGGGTCATAGCGACCAGTTGTACCGGGGTCAAAGCGATATTAGTTTTAAGCTTACCAGGCAGGGTGTTGGCTGGGGGATCGATGTACCATACTGGGATCCCCAGGGTCAGATTGGGAAGGCTCAACGTAGCCATAACAGGGACCGAAAACAATCCATAGGGGGGAGATAGAAACAATATCTGACCAAAAGGGTAACGGCCTGGAAAAATGGCTCCCAAGTGGTTAAGGATAGGGGGTACCATTCCTCATTGAAAAGGAGTGGAAGAGACACCAACAAAGGAAGAATGTTAGGTCCCTATATTACTAGTATAGTCCCTTATTTTTGTTAGTGTAACCCCCTTATTTTTATTATTGTACCCTTGTAACCCCCATTTTGTTATTATTGTGCCCTTAAATTATTATTGTTAGGTCAGCTAGGATTACATTGTGACCCACTAGGATTACATTATGGCCCCATGGAATCCTATATATAGAAAGGAGGTTTTGTAAATTGTATCATCCAGAATTTTTCATTTATGTAATGTATTGGAGGTTTCCCCCTCGAAATGGTTTATTTCTAAGGTGTTGATATCTCTTTTCTTCTATTTTTGGAGCTGGTTACAAAACATTTGGTATCAGAGGTTTGTATTCTAGGGTTTCGCTGCTCCAAATAGGTCATCGTGGAATTTTCGCTATAATTTTTTTTCTACGAAGCTTCAGAAGCTGAAATTTTTAGGGTGTGAAGCCGAGATCCTGAGGAACATTGTCAAAAAATTTCAAAGTTTGGTTCGCAATATTTTCGGAGATATGATCTATGGAAGTTAGGTCTTTTTTCAAGCTCCTAAACAGGTCATTGTGGAATTTGCGCTATAACTTTTTTTCTACGAAGGTTTAGAATCTAAAATTTTTAGGGTGTGAAACTGAAATCCTGAGGCAACTCGTCAAAAAATTTC
The DNA here is from genome assembly GCA_034641835.2 of Pinus albicaulis. NCBI lineage: Eukaryota > Viridiplantae > Streptophyta > Pinopsida > Pinales > Pinaceae > Pinus > Pinus albicaulis. The sequence continues at coordinate 475,660,700 of CM076579.1, read as the reverse complement.
AGATCTTGGTTCGTAATATTTTCGGAGATATGATCTGTGGAATGTAGTGCTTTTTCAGGCTCCATAATTTCATCTCAAAGAGGTGATCATGGGAAAATCTTCATAACTCTCTCTCTGAGCATCAGATTGGAGTGACGTAAAAATTGGTCACAAGTAAACGGATTTTAGTTTCTTGGCTATCAATTTCAGAGCCGAAGGATGAAAAATTGACACGTGGCAAGTTGTACAAGTTCAATATACTGAACCAGTCCATAATTAGGTCATTGTGGGAGATCGGACACAAATTTGTCTTGGAGAATACAAATCAGGTTAGACCTATGGCATTCAAAAGATAATTTAGAGGGCTACCTTGGTACTGAAATTAAAATATTGAAGTGCTGCAATCACAGAGATAATCCAATTTCAATATCGAGCTCCTCAAAATCAAGAAAAAAGTGTGTATTTTTTTTATTTTTTTTTCCGAATTGCATAAGTCTTGTTTGAAGAATCAATTTGAATTGATTCCAAGGGCATATTGTAGAATATATATCAGTATTGGGTTCTAAAAGATGCCCCGTAAAAATAATTCAACACCTATTAAGCCTTCAGAAGGCTCTACTATGACTCATGAAGATGAAGAATTGCAACATGATCTATCAAAATTACAAGAGCAAGTGCAACAAATTTCACTCTCGCAAAGAGCAACAAAAAATGAAATGGAAGTTTTGAAGAAAGGCATGGAAGAGAAGATGGATGGTTTGAATAAAGGCGTGGAAGCTAAGATGGATGGCATGGAAGCTGGCATGGAAGCTAAGATGGATGACATGAAAGACAACATGGAAAACAACATGGAAAACATGAAGAATGATCTAAAAGTAGACATTGAAGGTTTGACAAAGTTGATACAAGAAATGTTTCCTAATGGTGAAAAGATAGTAGAAGAACCTCATGATGAGAAAAAAATAAATGTTAATCGTGATTTCATAAACTCTAATGTTGGTGGGAAGAACCACCATATTCAAAAAATGGATATGAGGAAGTTTGATGGAAAGGATCCTGTAACATGGATACTACAGATGGAGCAATATTTTGATCTCCATAACATGCAAAACACACAAAAGGTACGCATTGCAACTTTACATTTAGAACAAAATACATTTGTATGGTATCGATGGCTTTGCTCCCTTAAAAAAATTGTCACTTGGTCAATTTTTACAGAGGAAATGATAGCACATTATGAGGATACAAAGAGCAACACCTTCTTTAGCCAATTGATAAATCTCAAACAAAAGGGTTTGGTGGGGCAGCACATTGAGGACTTCCAAAAATTGAATATAAGGGTAACTGATATTCCAGAGGAACACAAGATTGATCTCTTCATAGGTACTCTAAAGGATAACATCCAACATGAAGTTCATGTTTTGGAACCTGATTCATTGGAGAAGGCATTCAGGTTGGCAAGAAAAGTTGAATGTAAATTATGGCGACAAGGAAGCCTACCACTCAATTCTATAAAGAAGGAAGTGTTGCTACGCCTAGATTTCCACAACCTACAAGGTTGACACCACAACAATTGGAAGAAAAATGAGCAAAAGGGCTTTGCTACAGTTGTGATAGCAAATACACTAAAGGTCATAAGTGTGCTGAGAAGAAATTATTTTGCATAGATTGTGAAGAGGAAGAAGAAAATGAACAAGAAGAGGATATACACCAGGAACCAGCCCTAGAAGAGGAAGAAATGAATCCGACCATATCGTGTAATGCACTGGCAGGAATTACCACTCCTCAAACTCTCAAGATAGAAGGATAAATCAAGAAGAAAAAGGTAATAGTGTTGATTGATTCAGGTAGCACCCATAATTTTATTCATTGTAAGGTAGCCAAGGAATTAAATTGTTTCCTATATCTAGCACCAGAATGTCAAGTGATGGTTGCAAATGGAGGAACTATAAATTTCTCTGGAAAATGCCATAATATCAAGCTAACCATGGGGGAATATGTATTGGCTAGTCCAATGCTTGCCATTCCTATGGGAGGTGCTGATGTTGTACTAGGAGTACAATGGTTACAATCTTTGGGGACGGTAGCTTTTAATTTTCAAGAACTTTTCTTGAAATTTTTTTCAGAAGGAAAGGAAGTCGAATTACGGGGTATTGAAGGGAATCCGGGAAGGATAATAAGCTCTAATTTCATGACAAATCTTCTAAAGGAAGAACAACGAGGCGTAATTGCACAATTATGCTCACTAGAAGTTCCGACATCAAAATCATCTATTTCTGCAGATCTCCAACAAGTCTTGGACAATCATTCCAAGGTGTTTGAAACTCCCAAAGGACTCCCACCTATTCGTGATCATTATCATTCTATTCATTTGATTCCAGGAAGTGTCCCTCGAAACATCAGGCCTTATAGATATCCTTACTTCAAAAGAGCGAAATTGAGCATTGTAAATTTAGAGAAGAAAGACCAAAGGAAGGTGGTACAGATCTACAAATGCCACTACTTTTTGCTCTGATGTAATAAACAAAATTGTGCGCAGTTTGTCAAACTTTTGCCACAATCTATGAAGAGTCAAACAGTTTAAACTTGATTAATTCATTTTTCAATTTCATGTTTTAGAAATAGAGAATAAATATCTGACCAAACTATTTAATCTTGGCAGATAAGTAGATAGGTAGAGTAAATAAAAGGAGCTCATCAGTTTAATCTGAGCCCTTGGATGTAATAAGTGTAGTCTTAGATAGGTTTGCCATGTAAAAGAAAAAGAAGATTGATAAGGGGTTTCCAGTCCAAGTGCACCCTAATAAAGAAGAGAAAATAAATGGTAGAGTAAAGTAGATAGGGTAGGTAGATGATGTTGCAAATTTTCATGTGATGAATGATGGTGTTAAAATGTGTTAAGAATTTGTTTTCATCACAAGTGCAAAGGCAGAACACTACATTGGCAGAATTTCAAAGCAAAGCAAGGTCAAAATCATTAATTTCCCCTCTCATTTTCCCCAAAGATTTTACTAATTTCCCTAAGCACTAAGGTATTTGAAGATTAAAGGGGCTCAAGGCATTTCCTGGACTTTTGGAGGGACCGGACCCTCGGCCCAATAATTGAAAAGACCTAAGTACTTGAAATCATCCATTATCACATTCATTCACTTCTCAAAAATCTTTTCCTAGGTAAAATCCCATTTTACTTAGGAAAATCCTTCAATATTTCATAAAAAGCCCTCAAAATCACTTTTTATTCAAAGTTTAAGTGATGAAAGTATAATAATGCTATTTACTTTTGAAACTTCACTTTCTTGGTTATATTTAAGTATTTTGAGTTTACATTGTTCCCTTGTCATATTAACTCTAATTTATATATTAAATCCTTATATAAATGATCTTATCCTATTATATATAACTCCTTTTATCTAATATCCCAAAAACCCATGTATTATAATTTTTAGCCAAAAGTATTTAAGTCCCACTTATTCAAATAAAAAACCCACAATATACCCCCTTTTGGCTAAAATATAACTTTAAATATTATTCCCGCCCCCCTATGGTAAATAAATCGCATTGATTTAATTACTGTATAGTAAAAAATATATGGAAAAACTTTTAAACATGTTTTACGTGTTTAAAACAAAAACAACCCACCAATCAAAACAATCCCGAAGAAATTAATTGATAAATAAACACGTCGGGCCCGCACCATTAAAACCCTATCAACTCCCTGTCCCGTCCACCGTTCGATCAGTCGCTCCAAGATCGACGGTTGTCGTTAATTCCGCTGGCCATCCCCGATCCGAGCATTAACGCGCGAAATGCCAGCGGTTTTAAAATAGTACCATGGCCACGTGTCATTCGTTCTGTGGAATCGCTGCCCATCTGCTCAATACTGCCTTCCCTCAAAAGCGGTGCGGAAAAAACCGCTTACCACCTCCCCCCCCCGTGACTCATCTGTCGTACATGCTGACGTCATTAATTAAAACCCGCCACCCTTTGAATTTGTAAATAAAACGAAAATAACTTGCGTGTTTTTATTATATCTTGCACAGTGAACGACCAGATTCCCATGCAGTAAAACCCTTTGTAACCCAGCTTCGCTACCTGAAGCCTCTGTTAACCAATTCAAGCATGGTTTACCTCCCAAAAAGCATTATAGATTCACTCCACAGACCTCTCAAAATCAAATGCAACATTTTCGACCTCCCCTGCAAACCAATGCTTTCTTAACAAATTTTTTTTTTTTACAGGTGATCAGAAGACCACATCCTTGGATAAACAGTCTTAATACTAGTCATAAGACTTGTTTACTCTAAGAGTGTTATCAAATCTATTCAAACAGAGATGGAAGATAAAACATACAGTTGAAATACAAGCAAAGGAAACAGGATATTAAACAATTTACTGTTGAAACATACATTAAAAACCTAAACTACACATTGAAGGTAAAAGGACACAGTAAAGAACAATTAAAGAGTATCAGTGGTTAAAGTGTATCAGGTAAAAGTCAGAGTGAAAGTTAAAATGAAGTTACAGAGCAGTCAAAGGTAAAACAGTAAAAGTAATTACAGAGGCAGTAAAATGGTAAAAAGAGATGAAAATAATTTCACCAACATTGAAGTTTATCTAAAGTGAAAGTAAAATAGTTAAAAGAACAAAAAAGTGAAAAGATGAAAAACACAACAAGAAGGAACATTTTTGCAAAAATTTAATGTTTTAGTCATTGTTTTGCAGAAACTGTTGTGATCAATCCAAGATGGATTTTGAAAAACTGAAGCAGATTTATGTTCTTAAGAGGACCATATAAAAAAACCTCTCTCACTTTTCTAACAGCTTTTATGGTTTTGGAAATATTAAACAATGATGGAAAGCACTTTTTGCAGAAAATACCAGTTAAGTCATCATTGTGCAGAGAAGATTGTGGTAAATAAAAAATACATCATACAAAACTGAAGGAATTTTTTGTTCCTAAGATACATATCTACAAAAACCTATCTCACTTTTTGCACAGTGATTTCAGAATGAGAGATACATGCACATCTTTACAGGCTATTTTTCAGACTCTGTAAAACTCTGTTTTACACATAGTTTTGCAGAGTCGTTTGTGCATAAATGGAGAGGAATTTGGGGAAATTGAAAGAGTTTTATCTCACCAACATATTAAGCTACAACAACCTCTTTCACTTTTTACATATCTATTACGAATTGAGAAATACAAAGGTCTCATTGGAACCAAAATTTGCAGAATTGTTGGAGCAGAATTGCACAAAGAAATGAAGCAGTTAGTGACTTGGATGCCTCATCATCAACTAAGAGTTGGATCAAATTTGAATTCTCCTCTTTGTCATCACCTATCCATACAAAATAGTTCCAAATAGATGCATTAGTTTGAGTGTCCTTTACTTAAGTTCTATTTATGTAAAATAGTTGGAGAGATTTGTGAACCAATTTTGATATTTTTTTTCAAGATATTTTAGTTTAGAATTTGTATAAATACTCCCTCAATTGGAGTACTGAGGGTGGATTCTTCTACTTTGCTGTAACATTGAATTTTGGAATAAAGTTCTTTTGGAGAAATTTCTTTGTGGCTTGCTGGATGACGAATTGAAGCTCAAGACTTTTTGCAGGATTCATGTGTCAGAATACAGTTCAATAAGTCATTTCTATCATGTGTTTTAATTTTTATACTTGTTTATAATATCACTGTGTTCCATTTCTGAATAATTAACAAAAAAGAATAAATCATAACTTGCTTAAGTGTACTCTGATTTCAATTGTGATTATTCTAAATGTTTTCTTCTAAACTGGTTAAAAACAATGAATTCTTAATTGCTCTTGTTTCGCTGGTTTAAACATCTTGATTACTATAGTAAAGAATTATTAATTTCTCTTTATTTGTAATCATTCACTTTCTTTCTTTAAACATGTTGAAAGATTCTTAATTGTCTTTCATCTCTTTAAAAATCCATTCCATTCACTTTAATATCCAAAATTGCTCTCTGTTTGGCTATCTTGCCCTGCAAAGCCATCTTTTGTGTAAAAAATTAATCCAGTAAAGCCATCCTTTCGACTCCATAGCCCAATGGCCTGAAAATAATCAATCTTGCCCTTAGTTGGCGGATTCCACCATCAAATTCAAACAAAACTCTTGGACTTATAACTAGCCTAATATTTTCTAAGAACAAAGCTAAATTTTAAAGAAAGAGCCCTCTCTGGATACAGATTGGCTAGATTCTGTATCTGAAGGTTGGTTTGTGGTTACCTCGGATTTACTTTCCTTTTCCACAACTTCAAGGAAAATCTGAGTGATAACATAGTGGCAACCATACTGGGGATCTGAATCATTTTAATTGTTACTATTGTTTGCTTATAAGCTACAGACAGAGCCTGAAGATCAGTCAGGTAGCCTTTGAACTGCTTTTGCTCTGCAATTGCATAGTAAATAAATGTTGCTTCAGTCTATCTCTGGTCTAGCTTATAAACTGAACTTTGGTTTCAAACATTCAATCAGTTTCTCTAGTTCAATAAATCTTTAAGAAAGTTTAAATCATATATCTAAAGCCTCTTAAAGAAATCATAGAAGTTGTTTTGAAAATTCATTAAAAAACAAAATAATCATAAAATACTCAAAGTTCGGTTTCCTGAAGAACTAACTTTTTCTTAAAAATTGTTTTACAGGTTCAGATCTGATCTATGATGGTGGACAGTGATCAGACACACAAAGGTTAAAATCATCCACCTGGCGACTCCAAATCAATTTCACAATCAAGACTCCACTGGAGGAATGAACCTCAAAGAACAATATGGAAAGATCAGGCTTTCAACTTGGATCTTAATCCAAGACATTATGTTCTTTCTCATTAAGAAAATTTTTCAATGTATATTGTATTTTATAGAAGATCTTAGATTATTTTTTAGTTATTTTCCTTTGAAGATTGTAAGTAATAATTCTCCTAATCTCTTTGAGCAGCTTTCTTATGAATCTAATGATGATCATTTTACAATTAAGAAGCCTCAAATAATCAAGACTGATCTTACAATCCCTGTACATATCCCTGTGCCATATAAAGTTCCAAATAGATATAAGCCCCTTATTTTACCTCCTATACTCCATGATTTTCCTAAAAAATACTACAAGTATCTTCCTAGATTTGATGGAGAGAATGGTATCACTGCCCAAAAACATATTCAAGGTTTTGAGAATTATTTGGATTTATTTGAGATTGATGAAGATGAGTGCTAATAAGCTCAGAATTTTGAGCAATTTTTTTTAGTTTTCAATTTTCAGCTAGTTTTTCATTAAGTTGGTTTGAAAATTTTTGTGTGTTGTTTTAGTTTCAGGTTAGATTTCATTTTGCAGAAGACAGAGGACATTTACTAGTTCACCAAGGTCGATGGATGAGGACAACTGACCTGTTGTTCTTGAATTTTCACCAGGAAAAGCCATCCCCAAGTGGAGCCAATGTTAGACTCCTATACCAATAGGTGTCATATTTCATGATTGACTTGATGGGCTATGTAATATGTTCATACCTTTTCTTGTTGCAAAGGTTTTCCATATTATCAAAAAATAAAAAAAAAATTAAAAAATGTAAAGAGGGTATACCCTAAAAGAAAAATCAAAGGGTAAAAAGAATAAAAATGGCCAAAAAAGTAAAAGAAAATGAACCCCACCAAAAGAAAGGCCAAGGAAAGTGTACAAGTCTAAATGCCACTACTTTTTTCTCTGATGTAATAAACAAAATTGTGTGCAACTTGTATCCTATGCCACAATTTATGGACAGTCAAACAGTTTAAGCTTGGCTAGTTCATCTTTCAATTTCATGTTGTAGAATAGAGAATAAATATCTGGCCAAACAGTTTAATCTTGGCAGATATGTAGATAGGTAGAGTTAATAAAAGGAGCTCAACAGTTTAATCTGAGCCCTTAGATGTAATAAGTGGAGACTTAGATAGGTTTGCCATGTAAAAGAAAAAAGAAGATTGATAAGGGTTTGCCAGTCTAAGTGCACCCTAATAAAGGAGAAAAAATGGTAGAGTAAAGTATATAGGGTAGGTAGATGATGTTGCAAATTTTCATGTGATGAATGATGGTGTTAAAATGTGTTAAGAATTTACTTTCATCACAAGTGCAAAGGAAGAACACTACATTGGCAGAATTTCAAAGCAAAGCAAGGTCAAAATCATTAATTTCCTCTCTCATTTTCCCCAAAGATTTTACTAATTTCCTTAAGCACTAAGGTATTTGAAGATTAAAGGGGCTCAAGGAATTTCCTTGACTTTTGGAGGGACCAAACCCTCGGCCCAATAATTGAAAAGACCTAAGTACTTGAAATCATCCATTATCACATTCATTCACTTCTCAAAAATCTTTTCCTAGGTAAAATCCCATTTTACTTAGGAAAATCCTTCAATATTTCATAAAAAGCCCTCAAAATCACTTTTTATTCTAAGTTTAAGTGATGAAAGTATAATAATGCTATTTACTTTTGAAACTTCACTTTCTTGGTTATATTTAAGTATTTTGAGTTTACATTGTTCCCTTGTCATATTAACTCTAATTTATTTATTGAATCCTTATAGAAATGATCTTATCATATTATATATAACTTCTTTTATCTAATATCCAAAAAACCCATGTATTATAATTTTTATCCAAAAGTATTTAAGTCCCACTTATTCAAATAAAAAACCCACAATATACCCCCTTTTGGCTAAAATATAACTTTAAATATTATTCCCACCCCCCTATGGTAAATAAATCGCATTGATTTAATTACTGTATAATAAAAAATATATGGAAAAACTTTTAAACATGTTTTACGTGTTTAAAACAAAAACAACCCACCAATCAAAACACTTGCGAAGCAATTAATTGATAAATAAACACGTCAGGCCCGCACCATTAAAACCCTATCAACTCCCTATCCCGTCCACCGTTCGATCGGTCGCTCCAAGATCGACGGTTGTCATTAATTCCGCTGGCTATCCCTGATCCGAGCATTAACATGCGAAATTCCAGCGGTTTTAAAACAATACCATGGCCACGTGTCATTCGTTTTGTGGAATCACTGCCCATCTGCTCAATACCACCTTCCCTCAAAAGCGGTGCAGAAAAAACCGCTTACCACCTCCCCCCCCCCGTGACTCATCTGTCGTACATGCTGACGTCATTAATTAAAACCCGCCACCCTTTGAATTTTTAAATAAAATGAAAAGAACTTGCGTTTTTTTATTATATCGTGCACAGTGAACGACCAGACTCCCATGCAATAAAACCCTTTGTAATCCAGCTGCGCTACCTGAAGCCTCTGTTAACCAATTCGAGCATGGTTTACCTCCCAAAAATCATTCTAGATTCACTCCACAGACCTCTCAAAATCAAATGAAACATTTTCGACCTCCCCTGCAAACCAATGCTTTCTTAACAATTTGTTTTGTTTTACAGGTGATCAGAAGACCACATCCTTGGATAAACAATCTTAATACTAGTCATAAGACTTGTTTACTCTAAGAGTGTTATCAAATCTATTCAAACAGAGATGGAAGATAAAACATATAGTTGAAAGACAAGCAAAGGAAACAGGATATTAAACAATTTACTGTTGAAACGGGTAGTAAAAACCTAAACTACACATTGAAGGTAAAAGGACACAGTAAAGAACAGTTAAAAAGTATCAGTGGTTAAAGTGTATCAGGTAAAAGTTAGAGTGAAAGTTAAAATGAAGTTACAGAGCAGTCAAAGGTAAAACAGTAAAAGTAATTATAGAGGCAATAAAATAGTAAAAATAGATGAAAATAATTTCACCAACGTTGAATTTTATCTAAAGTGAAAGTAAAACAGCTAAAAGAACAAAAAAGTGAAAAGATGAAAAACACAACAAGAAGGAATATTTTTGCATAAATTTAATGTTTTAGTCATTGTTTTGCAGAAACTATTGTGATCAATCCAAGATGTATTTTGCAAAATGGAAGGAGGTTTATGTTCTTAAGAGGACCATATACAAAAACCTCTCTCACTTTTCTAACAACTTTTATGGTTTTGGAAATATTAAACAATGCTGGAAAGCACTTTTTGCAGAAAATACCAGTTAAGTCATCATTTTGCAGAGAAGATTGTGGTAAATAAAAAATACATCATACAAAACTGAAGGAGGTTTTTTTTCCTAAGTGACATATCTACAAAAACCTATCTCACTTTTTGCACAGTGATTTCATAATGATAGATACATGCACATCTTTACAGGCTATTTTTCAGACTCTGTAAAACTCTGTTTTACACATATGTTTGCAGAGCCTTTTTTGCATAGCTGGAGAGGAATTTGGGGAAACGGAAAGCGGTTTATCTCACCAACATATTAATCTAAAATAACCTCATTCAGTTTTTACATATCTATTACGGATTGAGAAATAAAAAGGTCTCATTGGACCCAAAATTTGCATAATTGTTGGAGCAGAATTGCACAAAGAAAGGAAGCAGTTAGTGACTTGGATGCCTCATCATCAACTAAGAGTTGGATCAAATTCGAATTCTCCTCTTTTTCATCACCTATCCATACAAAATAGTGCCAAATAGATGCATTATTTTGAGTGTCCTTTACTTAAGTTCTATTTATGTAAAATAGTTGGAGAGATTTGTGAACCAATTTTGATATATTTTTTTCAAGATATTTTAGTTTAAAATTTGTATAAATACTCCCTCAATTGGAGTATTGAGGGTGGATTCTTCTACTTTTCTGTAACATTTACTTTTGGAATAAAGTTCTTTTGGATAAATTTCTTTGTGGCTTGCTAGATGACGAATTGAAGCTCAAGACTTTTTGCAGGATTCATGTGTCAGAATACAGTTCAGTAAGTCATTTCTATCATGTGTTTTAAGTTTTATACTTGTTTATAATATCACTGTGTTCCATTTCTGAATAATTGAAAAAAAATAATAAATCATAAATTTCTTAAGTGTACTCTGATTTCAATTGTGATTATTCTAAATGTTTTCTTCTAAACTGGTTATAAACAATGAATTCTTAATTGCTCTTGTTTCGCTGGTTTAAAAATGTTGATTACTATAGTAAAGAATTCTTAATTTCTCTTTATTTGTAATCATTCACTTTCTTTCTTTAAACATGTTTAAATATTCTTAATTGTCTTTCATATCTTTAAAAATCCATTCCATTCACTTTAATATCCAAAATTGCTCTCTGTTTGGCTATCTTGCCCTGCAAAGCCATATTTTGTATAAAAATTTAATCTAGTAAAGCCATCCTTTCGACTCCATAGCCCAATGGCCTGAAAATAATCAATCTTGCCCTTAGTTGGCGGATTCCACCATCAAATTCAAACAAAACTCTTGGACTTATAACTAGCCTAATATTTTCTAAGAACAAAGCTAAATTTTAAAGAGAGAGCCCTCTCTGGATACAGATTGGCTAGATTCTGTATCTGAAGGTTGGTTTGTGGTTACCTCGGATTTACTTTCCTTTTCCACAACTTCAAGGAAAATCTGAGTGATAACAGGTGGTATAACACTTCCTTCCATACTGCAGCAAAAATGACCCCATTTATGGCACTTTATGGATATCATCCATCACATCATTTTTAAGGGAAAATTCAAAGGTTCAAGCAGTGGAAGATCACGTCGAGCATCAACAAGAAGTTCTCCAACTCTTAAAGGATAACTTGAATTTGGCACAAAATCGAATGAAACAACAGGCAAATCAACATCGCAGCTGAAGTTTTGTAGGAGAGTGGGTATTTACGACTACAACCATACAAACAAATGTCCCTCAAGCAAGCAGAAGGATAGATAAATACTACCAAAGTACTATGGTCCTTACAAGGTGTTGCAAAAGATTGGTACTATGGCATACAAATTGAGCTCTCATTTGTCATTTCTTCATAGTACATCAATGAGTTTCCATGTTTACGAAAGAAGGTTAGGTGAAAGTCTTCCGCCCAAACAATACATTTTAACTTTGACAGAAGGAAAAATCAGTATTGCCTCTCAAAGGCCAATAAAAGAAATCAAGTAACTACGGAATCAACACTTTGTAGTATCTCATCAAGTGGAAGAACTTACCCACTAAAGATTCTACATGGGAGGATTATAATTTTATACAGAAGCACCCGGAGCTACTCAAGCGTTGAGGACAACACTTTTTTGAAGGAGAGGGGCATGTTAGGTCCCTATATCACTAGTATAGTCCCTTATTATTGTTAGTGTAAACCCCTTATTGTTATTATTGTACCCTTGTAACCCCCATTTTGTTATTATTGTGCCCTTAAATTATTGTTAGGTCGGCTAGGATTACATTGTGGCCCACTAGGATTACATTATGGCCCCATGGACTCCTATATATAGAAAGGAGGTTTTGTAAATTGTATCATCCAGAACTGTTCATTTATGTAATGTATTGGAGGTTGCCCCCTCGAAGTGGCTTATTTATAAGGCGTTGATATCTCTTTTCTTCTATTTTTGGAGCTGGTTACACAACAAAGAAGGTCTTGAAGTTTGCGTCGAGTGACTACCAACAGGCTGCGGAGGCGTAGGTTGCTAGCTAGTCGAACCAGACCACTTGTGGCTATCCGGAGACAATTGTGTCATGCAAACATTCGATGAGATAGGGTCTGCAATAATGGGGAGGAGACCAGGGAATGCACCAAGTAAGGTGGAATATTTATAGACTCTGGGTGAAAAACTAGTAAGAGGTGCAACTGATTGATTATTGGCCACCAAAGATATGATAGACTCGAGGGAGGTCTGAGACTTCGGTTCATAATATTTTAATTGATCAATGGTAACGATCTTTCCATTATGGGGAAAGTACATCTTATGGTGAACCACAGATGTGATAGCAGACATCGCATAGGTATAGCTACGACCCAAGAGGATATTGTAATCCAAGGGGGCATCAATGACTTGAATGTCAACACAAATAGTATTTCTCGCAAGAGTGACAAGACAATTGCGATACATGCCAAGGGGTTGAGAAGGGTGACCATCCCAAGAACGAAAAGTGATGGTGGATGGGTCTAAGTCAAGTGATCCGAGTTTATTCCAAGCAGAGGCATACATCACGCAGGTGGATGCGCCCTTGTCAATTATGCATCGCGAGACATTGGCATTACGAATCTTGACTGGTATTTGGAAGGCAATGGATGAAGGTAAGGGGGGATGTTCTGACTTGTCAACATCAAAGATGATCAAACGATATCCTGAAGGATCCACATTGCCCAGAGCAGATAATATAGCTTTTCATTGTGACGGGCATGACTAGAGGACTTCTAGCATTGACATGGCAGCAGGGGACTACTCCAAGTCATCTATTGCGTTGTAAGTGTGGGTAGCTTTGGCAGAAGCAACATTTCGGTGTAATGGCCCTTTGGGGATCTTAGGAATGACTTCTACCCTAGGCTGAGGGATCTGTAAGGGAGATTTTGTGTTGAAATTGACTCTATGGAAACTTTGTCTTGGGACTTGGTTGCTGACGAAGCGGGTGGCTTTCCATATTGGCACGACCGAGTCTGAAGGTTGACATCAAAAATATTAACCTCTTCAGAATTCATCATGATAATCTAGTATTCAGGGGTACTAGACTGGTTGAGGGGTGACCTGACCTTGAGGGGGTTGGGCAGCCACATATCCTTGCTGAGGGAAAGGATTAGTGGAAACAACCAGTTGATCTGGTGCAGTATTTGGAGGAGCTAAAGCAGTGGCTTGTTGTCCTCTAGATGCTACTTATGCTTCCCACAACTGGCGTATCTCGGGTAAAAGGGGACAATCATGAGTATAATGGTTGTGGAAACCACAATAATAACAAGGCTTGTTCGTATGAAGAGGCCTATTCTGCTTTGGTTGATCGCCCTGTTTATGGTTGTTAGTGTTTGGCTGGTTCCCTTGGGATGCGTTTGGTTGGTTACCTTGGCCCACTTCATTACCTTGCGCTGGTTGGTTCTGGTTTCCTTTCCTTTTTTTCCTGGAATTAGGAGGATAAGTCACACTCTACTACGCATACACCTAACTTTGAGGGGGAGGTGGTTGTTGTGGCGGAGGTTGAGAAGGCACGGGAGACTGGGGTGTTAATGTCGGAGGGGCTGGAGCACCGAGCTAGCCCTGGCAACATTGTGGTAATCAGGTTGAGCAATAGCTATCCCTGGCATCTGTTGATGCAATGGGTCAAATGTGTAAGGCGTGCTGTGTCCTGGGTACATGTTGTCGGGAGCGTTAAAGTGCTAGAGGAGTTGGCCCCTCCCCGAGGAAAATCATAACCCATGGGAGGATGAGTATACGGATGTGAAAGAGTCGATGACGTGAGATGCCCCCGGTGTGTTGACACCACTAGGTCTAGGAAGATTTGGTAAAATGGTATAAACATAACCAAATTGGGCGTAGATCAAGTCATATTTCAATGCAACTTGGCGAGCTTCTTCCTTGGTCTGAGGAAAGTGAGACGTGACATCTTTACCAATAGAAGGAAAATGCGTTCTGAGAAACCAATCCATGTAGACATGGTCATCGAATGTAGGACCTCAACATAAGCTCTTCCTTCTACACCATTCTTAGACATGGTTAGAAAGGCGGGTGGCAGAAGTTTGATGGAATGCGGTCAACAACTCAATACCAGTATCATATTGCAGAGGTCGCTAGAAATAGGACATAAATGCCTTAGCAAGAGTCACAAAAGTGGAATGTGAGGTTGCAATCTGGTCGACATACCACTTTGTAGATTCTCCAGTGAGCGTACATTGTAATAACTGAAGACAGATGGATTCAATAGTGATGGAATTAGACGAACACCTCATGTGAAAGGAGCGGACGTGATGGGAAGGGTCCTCTATAGTGTTTCCTTCAAACTTAGGAATGTCTGAAGGGAGCTTGGTTGGCATAACAGTCCAACCTGGATTGTGGAGTATAGGGTCGTTAATTAACTGCCTGAAGTCGGGAAGGCTTAAACCTACCATAAAAGGAAGCAACGGAGTAGCCAGAATGGTTCTGGGAATGGATCTGCTAGAGGCACTTCCAGCATTAGGGTTGGGGCTACCACCAGCTTGAGGACCAGCACCTACATTAGTGCCTAACATGGTGACAGAATGAGGTGGAGGGGAACCAGGTTTAGAATCAAAGGAAGGACCCGATGAACCAGGATCAGAGTCAGTATGGGGACTTCGCAGAGGACGAACTTCGACCCTACGCAGTGGAGTAAGTCTTCCTAATGGAAACTGAGGATGAAGGCCTAGGAGTCTCCAGGATAAACACCTTGGGGGTGCAATGATCACAAGACACAAGTGACCTAATAATGAAGAGTGATCAACAAAGGCTCAGTGAGGCAGATAAATTAACTACGATGTTTAAGTCTTGGCTTGGCGGTGTAAACCAAGCACCCTTCGTTTTAGGTGTGCATGTGTGCAATCGGTGTGTTGATTTTAATTAAGTCTAGACGGTTGTGTAAAGAAAAAAGAAATAATGTTGAATAATTGTAAATAAAACTGAAACGACATAGAATAAACAACTAAAGAAGCATAAATTCAACCCCAACAGAAGGCTTCCAAAACAATTGTTATAAGAGGCGGGGGAAATTGACTCAAAACACACAAAATGGCCAAAATATCTAAGATCTAAGGGACAGGGATCTAATAACTCAGATCTGCTAGAAAGAGGTGTAGAAAACAGCAAGAAACCAGAGGGAAAACTACTGCAAAATAGGAGGTGACAGGTTAAAACCCTAGGGGAAACAAAGGGAACCCTAGGGAAAAGACCAAAGAAGAATAAAGAGGGAGTTTTGGATGGAATAATAACAGATCTAAAAGAATCTTAAAGAAGGATAGATCACACCCTAAACAACGGTTGAAAGCGCTGAAAAAATTCAAACTACCTACTCAACTAAACCCCTCCTAGAAAGGTGGAAGAGTACTGAAACCCTGAGGGGCTTGGTCCTACTTCAAGGAGACAAACTGAGCATATCCAAGCCTAAGACGAGCTAAGACAAAGGTCAGACAACCCTGAATAGTGCTTGCGACAAACCTTGATAGTCACAAAAAATATCGCAAAAAGTTGCAGCTCGCAGGTTAGCTGTTGAAATCGTATTTTCTAGCCCCACAGGTACAACCTGATCTTGAACTCGCAGGTTCTGCGCTGGAAAGTACGAATTGCAGTTCCAGGATCCTCGAGCGGCAGGTTGCGGAAAAATTTTCCATCTCTGGTGTGGTCGATACCTGTCACCTGCGGAAAATACCCGAAAATAGGCGAAAGTTAGAATTTTTACTGTTTTAGGGCATAAAAGGTAAAAAACAACATTAAGAAACTAAAACATAGCTGAAGAAAAACCCTAGTTGTTGAACCAGCTAATCACGCAGGAATATGAATTACAACAGTGGAGTCGCCAATTGTTAGAATGAATTCTTAACACAAGTGTATGAAAAGATATCACTTTAGTTGTGTGCAACAAACGGACCTAACAAAAAAGATGGTTTCTTCACTTACTTATATCCACAATAGATGATCGAAACAAATGCAACAAAAACCCAGATATATGCAGTAAAAGAAATTAAATAGTAAAAATAAATAGGAGTTTCTCTAAATATCTAATGGAAAAGACAAGATATATAAATAATTTTATATGTATTAACACCTGGGAAGGGAACAAAGAATGATGTTACTTGTCCCCCTCAATGGGATGGGTTCTTGGCTGTCCTTAACGCTTCAAATCCAGAAGTTTCTCTCCTTCAATGGTGTAGAAAACCCAAGACGTGTTGAACTTTGTGAGAGCTCAAGAAGCAAAAATAGTAATAAAAGTGATCAAAGTATGACTATGACAAAAGGATCAAATTTTGACCATGATAAAAGGATCAAAGGTAAATAATGAATGGAAAGCCCTCCTATTTATAATAAAATATTGAGTTATCCTCGATAATGGCGCATAATAAAATATTATTAACCAAGATCTAGATCTAACTGTTTGGAATATTTTATTATATTTTGTTGGAGGGAAAAGGAATTCAAATTGGTTAAATCCCTTTATTTAGAAACAATAAAAAAAATAAAAGATTTATTTATTATTTCAAGAATGGGGTTAAGGAATAATTTAACAAATAATGATTTGTTTAATTATTTCTAAGTGATTTAGTCAAATTTAACAAGGAACAATAATTAAATAATGATTTAATTAATTATCCCTAGAGAATAATAAGATAAATAATTATTTATCATTAATTGGGTGAAATATGACGATGAAATTATTTAAACAATGGTTTAATTAATTATTCCTAGAGGAAAATCAACTAAATAAGGGTTTATTTAATTATTCCTCATGGGGTTTCCTATTTGGACCATAAATAACTTAATAAAATATGGTTTATTAACTTATTTCTTATAGTGAGAGAAATTTTACTATGGTAAAATTGGTCTTACATGGTGTGCTTCGATCCGTCTAATTGTAAATGGTTAGATGACCAAAAATTGGTGTAACAGTCGTAACTTGGTCATATTAGTTTCGTTTGCAGTGTATGATATTTCATCAAAAATATCACTCTGAGTGCTATAGGTTTTGCCACGGGCCCCTTCCTATGGGTAAGAGCGTACTGCAGACATCAAAAAAATGATTTTTATGGGGTCAAAACTACTCCGAAAGTTTAGGACCTGAAAAACTGCTAAAAATAGTAAATGATGCTATAAAAAAGGAAGTTGATGAAACTGATTGTAGGTCTAGGTGGAATAGGTGGGTGGACACCAATATCCACCTCGATCATATGTACCCTTGATATTTCTTTTGCTATTATGCTGGTAATAAACATGTATTCTGATAGTGATGATATATGGCTCTCATCATTTTTTTTATTTGTAATTGAATGAGAAATGAATATATGACCTAATAGATGATAATTTAATTAATGATATAAGGCATCAATGCTTCTTAGCGATTCTCAGATAAGTATGAGACCCCTATGCTCATATCGATTGTTTAAACCTGTAGAATGCACATTTGAGACATGTTTGACGAAATGCATGTCATGGCTAGTAGGGGTCCAATCAATTCCTTGTTCAAGTGTTTTCATTTATATCATTATTCTGCTGTTATCTTTCGGTTCTAGAAGTGTCATGGATTTTTGGGCAGTGGCTTGATCCCTGGGCCTGAAAATGTGGCACAGAAATCGGGGTCGCAAGCTCAAAAATACCTGGAAAATTCCCAAGTCGCACACATGCCCATGTTGTGTGAGCGAATTGAGGGTTCAAGTTACACTCTTGTCCATATCAAGAGAGCGGCTAAGGGATTGATGCACTAAAAGGTCATTTTGTCTCAGGGGCTAGTCACTTGGAAGGTTTGGATGGCTCTTGTGTGTCCTGTAGTAAGTGCAAAAGGTATGTGTATTTGTGTGGTGTCAGTTTCACTTCCTTAAGGTGACCTAGGAGGTTGAATCAGATCATAGTAGCCTCACATTGCATGTTTACCCTAGTGGATCAGGTAGCTTGGGTAAATGTGGAAGGAGGGTGTTACACCACCCTCCGGTCTTTATCGTATATCCCGCCATTCACCAATCAAATATTCCTAGGCTTGATTGATGGCACACACCTATAGGATTTATTTTATATCTTGACATTAACCAGTGAGGATTCCTATGCCTACCGAGGCACACAAAATCCAACTTTACCTTGTAGAAATTTGAATAACTGATATATTATTCACTGAGATTCTCCTAATCACACACTATTTTATCTTCATGCACAATTCAAAATCTCTTCTACCATTGATCATCACATGTGCAAATAAAATCAATTGCATGCGCACATTAAAACCATAAAAATTCACACATATGAACATAGTATTTCATGGGAAAGCTTAAAGCTGAAA
The DNA here is from genome assembly GCA_034641835.2 of Pinus albicaulis. Lineage (NCBI taxonomy): Eukaryota > Viridiplantae > Streptophyta > Pinopsida > Pinales > Pinaceae > Pinus > Pinus albicaulis. Next base: position 475,641,891 of record CM076579.1, on the reverse strand, counting down.
ACCCCTAACTATTTGTATATTATATGTCATGGAGATCATGTAACAATCATTGTACAAAGCTCCTCACAAGCTCTCAGCACAACCTCCAATTGCTACACACTAATCAAGCTAGATCTAGCAAAACACATGCTCCAATCTCTGCCACCTCATAGCCAGCCTCTATTGTGTAATCAATGCTGTAGGATGGCTCATAAATAACTTCGAACCACCTGGCTTGTACTGTGCAATCCTCATGGGCTTCTCCAATCACTGTATGTTGCCAGTTCATATGGGGAACTATTTTGCAGAGTATCAGTCCTATGGGCGAGAGTTTGGTGAAGCTCTCACCTTCCATGATTTTTGTCAACTCAAGAAGGACATCCAACCTCGCAACCAAAACAGAGGGGGTAGATACACAAGGGACAGGGACATGTAGCGTACAGTGGGTAGGTTTTTCTTGCCAACATTTGATGGGTCCTCCAAATTTTCAGCGAAGGCTTGGGTGGAGAAGTTGGAAATTTATTTCCAGCTCAATCATATGGCAGAGGGAGAGGCCATCAAAGTGGCAGTGTTGCACCTTGAGGGAGAGGCCCACGATTGGTGGTTCCACGGGATAGCCACTCTGGGTCACTCAGCAGTGACAACATATGAAGAGTTTACACGAATATTGGTGGAGCGGTTTGACTGAAAGGATCCAGAAGAGCATTTTTTTCAGCTGACCAAGCTCAAGCAGACTGGGAACCCAGAAACCTACATTTCTGAGTTCTTGAGTCTTTTGGTGATGGTGGCCGACTTGTCCTCAGCCAGGAGGATCTACATGTTTATTTATGGGTTGGCAGACCCTCTGCATGGGCTAGTCAGATCCACGAGGCCTGCTACACATCATGATGCACTCGAGAGGACCAGGGATTTGCAGGATGCTCTGCCCAAGACTAGAGCTCCTTTCCCCCAGAGATCGGCATTTAATCTGAAGGGAAAGGACATGAGGGTGCCATCCCCGAGGGGGAACCAAGGCTGGGGGCCTTTGGATGATGATACCCGGAGAGACTTAAGACAGAGGAAGCTATACTTCACATGCCAGGATACATGGGAACCGGGACATCGATGTGCCGCAGCAAAGGCACGTTACATAGAGGTCTTCTCCGACAGTGAAGGGGAATAATATGCCTATGAGGAGATAGAGGTAGGAGGAAGTGTTGTAGTGAAAAGAGGGGATCATCCACCACCTCCTCCCCCAGAAGCAGGAAGAGCAGTGTTTGCACCCACAGGGGGGTCCTTGCTTCTTTGCGAGGGGTTCCAAAGTATTTGACACTGCGTGTCTGGGGCACCATTCAAGGACAACGTGTTTCATTGCTAGTTGACAGTGGGGCCACCCATAAATTTATTTATGCCCAGTTGGTAGAGTGGAGGGGCATATCGATAGAGAGCTTTTATGGTTTTTCAGTACTGGTACCGGGTGCTAGAACTATGTTGTGTGCTATATATGTGCCACCATTGGCAGTGACCATGGGGACTTACACTATGACAGATCATTTCTTTGTGGTGGAAATTCCAGACACCAATGTGGTGTTGGGAGTGCATTGTTTGATCACGTTGGGGAAGGTCACCACGGACTAGGAGACTTTGGAGATGGAGTGGATGGAAAAGAAGAGTGACAAGCATGTGATGATCTGAGGCATGCACACTTATCCTCCGCAGACAGTATCAATACACCAGATGGAGGCAGAATTTCGGAAGGGAGATATAGAGTGGGTAGTGGAGCTGCATATTCCAGAGGCAGGAGCTACATGACAAGTATTTCACCCAGATGTGTAGTCGATTTTGGATAGGTATGCTATGGTTTTTGGGGATATACCTCCAAAACAGCCACCGGATTGGGGGTTTGAGCACACCATCAAGATTGAGCAGGGTATTCAGGCTATGATCACTACACCCTATAGGCACCTCAAAGCCTACAGTAATGAGATCAAGAGAGCCATTCATGAGCTCTTAGCACTGGGACACATCTAGCCCAACACTAGCCCATTTGCTTCTTCTATCGTACTGGTGAAGAAGAAGGATGGCACACTGAGTATGTGCATCGATTATCTGGCTCTCAACAAGAAAACCATGAAGAACCGATACCCCATTCCATGGATTGATGAGTTGATGGAAGAACTACGGGGATCAAAATTATTCTCGAAGATTTATCTGAGGTCAGGCTACCATCAGATCCGAGTGAGGAACTAGGATGTCCCCAAGACGGCCTTCAGATGTCACTACGGCCATTTTGAGTTTTTGGTGATGCCCTTCGGGCTAACTAATGCACCGGCCACTTTCTAGTCCTATATGAACCATATCTTCCGTGGTCAGTTGAGGAAGTTTTTGCTGGTGTTATTCGATGATTTTCTTATATACAACCGAACATGGGAGGAGCACCTACAACACATTGAGGTTGTATTGTGTATTTTGGAGGAGCAGTATTTTTATGCTAAGCTCTCGAAATGCGAGTTTGGGCTAACATAGATGCTCTATTTGGGGCATATCATTGGTGTGGATGGAGTGAGAGCCCACGAGGAGAAGATCTGGGCCATTTGGAAATGGCCGGAACTGAAGAACGTGACAGAGCTATGGGGGTTTGTAGGCATCTGCACCTACTACTGGAAGCTCGTCAAGGGGTTTTCCCAACTTGTTGCACCCCTCACAGATATTACCAAAAATGGGGCATTTAGTTGTATGGACACAGCGTATAGGGCCTTTCACAGGCTCAAGGAGGTGATGAGAAGCTATCCAGTATTGGTTTTGCCAGATTTCACGCATCCCTTTGTCGTGGAGTGTGATGCCTCAGGAGAGGGAGTGGATGTTGTTTTGATGCAGGGGGGCCATCCCATAGCTTTTGAGAGAAGGAATCTATTGACGCATGAGAGTTTGTATCCTATATACGACAAGGAGATGTTGGCTATCATGCATGCACTGGCAAAGTTACGACAGTACTTGGTGGGCAATAGTTTTCGGGTGAGGATTGACCACAACAGTCTCTGGTTTTTTCTAGAGCAGAAGTAGTTGTAGGAGAGGAAGCAGAAGTGGGTCAACAAGATCCAGGCATATAGATTTTACATTGATTATGTCAAAGGAAAGAACAACATGGTGGTTGATGCTTTGTCCCGCATACCAGCAGAGTTGTCACTGATGAGCATAGACATGGACTGGAGGGCTCAGTTACTGGTGGAGTATTCCAAGGATTGTTTTTCCTGTGAGGTACTGGATGGTTAGATCACGGATGACAGGTACAAGGTGATGGTGAGGTGATATACTTCAGGGACAGGATCTTCTTGACTGGGAGCTCTCAGCTCAAGGAGAAGATATTGTGTGCCTCCCATGACTCACCATTATCAGGCCATCAGGGGTTCACCAAGACCTACAGAGCCATCAGGGAGAGATTCCCTTAGATAGGCCTCAAGGAAGACATACTCTGTCATGTTAGGGAGTGCGAAGTGTGTCAGAGGAACAAAGGGGAGATGAGCCACCCAGCAGGACTACTACAGCTGCTTCCCATTTTGGAGGGAAAATGGGAAAGCATCTCGATGGACTTCATCACAGGGTTTCCCATGGTGCAGGGCAAGGATTGCATATTTTTGGTCATTGATCAATTGACAAAGTATGCACACTTCTTCTCTATATCGGCATGGTACACAGCAGCACAGGTATCAGAGTTGTTCTTCAAGGATATTTTCATATTGCATGGTCTTCCGAAGACCATTGTCAGTGACCGAGACAACCGTTCCATGGGCGCCTTTTGGTAGGAGCTCTTTCGTTTGGTGGTATAGAGTTGACTCCAAGCACCAGTTATCACCCTCAAACGAACGGGTAGACAGATATAGTGAACAAGTGGCTGGAAGGCTACTTGCAAAACTATCACAGGGTAGCAGAAGGCATGGCTGCGTTGGTTGCACTTAGGAGAGTACTGCTACAACACCACTTTTCACACGTCTATCGGTATGTCTCTGTTTTATGCTTTGTATGGATACCATGATTTGAATTTTTCTGACGTGATGTTTGGTGCTAGTAAGGCCCCCAAGACCAAGGACTGGATCCAAGAGAGTCAAGATATACTCCGGGCTCTTAAGGATAACTTAGCTACAACACAGAACTAGTAGAAGTTTTATGTCGACGGGGGACAGGTTGAGAAGCAGTTTGAGGTAGGGAACTTGGTCTACTTATGACTTCAGCCATACCAGCATTCCACGCTAAAGCAGAAGGGGGCCGAGAAGCTCAAGCCCCGCTTCTATGGACCTTACAGGGTGATTCAGAGGATTAGGGGGGTTTCATATGAGTTGGAGTTGCCCACAGGTAGTTGAATCCACAACATCTTCCACATATCATTCTTGAAAAAGGCATTGGGGTAGAAGGTGACTACAACATAGGAGCTTCCACCTACAGATGATGAGGGGAATTTGGTGTTGCAGCCATAAGCTATCATTGACACCAGGCAGAGTCAGCTACGGAGTAGGACAGTTAGAGAGTACTTGGTTATGTGGAGGAACTTGTCAGATGAGGATGCCACTTGGGAGAGTGAGAAAATTTTGCAGCATCCATCCTTATAGTTGCTTGAGGATAAGCAACGGTTTGGCGAGGAGGACTGTAACATTCCCAATTAGCAGCAGCTACTTGGCAATATTAATTATCCGAATTTATGCAGGAATGCAACATAATACACATATAACCACAAATACAAAGATGAAGCGGAAATAACACTTCATTTCATTAATATCAGAGAACTAAAATTTGCTTACAGACAGAATGGAAATAAACTAGTTAGGGTACTGGTAGCGAATCTCTGAGAAGAGATGTGGAAGCTACAGACCTCTGAACTCTGTTACAATGAGGCTCAAGGGCCTATTTATTATAGAAAAATAATGGAGAACTCTAAACTTCCAAAAAACCTAACCCTAGGAGATGAAGAGCCAAAATTATGGGCCCCATTTGGGTAAATTGGTGTTTCAACTTCCCGGGGATGTAACTTTGGCATACGATCTCCATTTGACGCATATGATACATCATTAGAAAGATCTATCCAAGGACTAAAACGATTTCCGTGAATACAAATTTTGAAACAAAATCATATTCTTTGAAAAAACTATGCCCAAAAAATGTTGTTTAGGGCCTCAAAACGGCTCCAGAAGTTCAAGACCCGAAAAACTGCTAAAAATAGTAAGTTTTGCCAAAACTAAAAAATTGAAAGAGACAATGGTGGGGCCCTAAGTGGACTAGGTGGTGGCCACCAATATCCACCTAGATCATTCCTCCACCCTTAGGAAGCAATGGTCCCCATTGCGCTGAGTTCCTCCATGAGATGAGGAAAATTCTGCTGAACTTGGTCCCTGGTGAACCAGTTTCCTTAGTGCAGGAGTTGGCTAGCTTTGACAACCCAATACAATTGGATCTTCCATTGGCAAGTGTTCTTGATTTGCATGTCCATGGTACAATCTATGGTGGCATGTTCCATGCAGTATGGGTTTAACTCTTTTGGTGTGAGTTCTTCTTCAATGTCAGAGGTGTCCAGTAGAGGTGGGAAGTAGGGACAAAGGCGGTCTACATTGAATATTGGGTACATACCAAGGAATGGTGGAATACTGAGCTCGAAGGAATTGTTCCCTACAACCTTAGTGATGGTGTACAACCCATATTGGAGCGGGCGAAGCTTGTGGTGGGGTCCAATGAGGCGCTCCTTCTACAAATGTAGCCACACTTTGTCGCCCACTTGGAAGTTGTGTGGCACCCGATGTTGATCATGTCGTTGCTTGTACTTAGCATTGGCTCTCTCTAATATTTCATGAACCTGTTGGTGGATGTGTTGAATGCACTCGATGAAGTTGTTCGCTTTGTCAGCTTCAGACTGGACATGAGCCGAATCAGCCAGAGTAGCCGCAAATGGCATGGCTACGTCAATGGGACATAGTGGTTGGAATCCCAAGCCTACCTGAAAGGGGCTGCGGTCAGTTGAGTTGTGGAGAGCCCGGTTATAACTGTGTTGTACATAGGGGAGGCTCTCATCCCATGTGCGTGGATGCTTTGAATTGTACATGCGCAGAATGTGTACAATCATCCTGTTGACAACCTCTGTTTGGCCATCAGTTTGGGGATGGAAAGCTGTGGACTTGGTGAGCTTGGTGTCCAAAATTGACCAAAGGTTGGACCAAAATGTGCTGAGGAACCTGCTGGCACGATCTGATATGATAGACTGTGGGATCCCAAAGTGAACCCACACTCATTCAAAGAAGAGTTTAGTAGTGGCTTCTGCTGTGATATTCTTCTTACAGACCTCCATAATGGCAATCTTCGAGAGTCTGTCGACGACCACGAAAATGGAATCATTTCCATGCTTAATAGAAGGAAGGCTTGACATGTAATCCATGGATATGGATTCCCAAGGTCGAATAGGGGTAGGTAGCGGAGTATAGAGCCCTTGCTTCTTGATGGTCGGTTTGGCAATAGCGCAAGCAGTGCAGGATCTGATGTACTTCCTGACATCATGTCGAACGTTCGGCCTATAAAAATACTTCTGCAGTACTGCCACTGTTTTCTCAACCCCAAAATGCCCAATGACTCAATTGTAGTGCACTTCCCATATCATCTTGGCACGTTCGCTTGAAGAAACACAAATGTGTCCCAGGTGACATAACAATGCATCTTGGAGGTGAAAATATGGAACTTGCGTACCCCCCAAGAGTGCCTTGTATGTGTGGCTGAATTCTGGATCGCTCTTGTAGAGAAGCGTCCAATTAGAAGTCGCGTGCCCACAAGAGTTGAGAACTGTGGTTATGGCCACGATCGGTGGTCAACTGAGGTAGTCAGCAACATTATTGGTGCTACCCTTCTTGTACTTGATGTTCAAATGAAATTGTTGCAGATATGTGGACCACTTTTGAAGGCGATCATTCTGCAACTTCCCTTGTGTCTGTATGAACTGTAGGGGTCGGTGGTCTGTGTGGATGATTTTTTCCTTCCCCAAAATGTAATGCTTCCATTTTCAACAAGCCTGCACAATGGAATACATTTCTTTGTCATGAGTGGGATACTTATGAACTATGTCAGACAATTTCTCATTGTGATATGCCACTAGATGCCCCTGTTGAGTGAGAATTGCCCCAATAGCATAGTCAGAGGCATCTATCTCGATCTAAAATGGTTGTTGAAAGTCCGGTAATGTGAGCATTGGGGAAGAACAGAGGCGATGTTTCAATTCTACGAACGCCTTCTGTTGAGATTCTAACCAAAATAATTTTGCTTTCGCTCCTCCATTGGTGACTTGACTCAAGGGCCAAGTGATATAAGAGAATCCCAACACGAACCTATGGTAGAAATTAGCAAGACCCACAAAGTTGCAAAGCTCTGTTAGAATGGTTGGGGCTGGCCAATCCTGAATGACTTGGATCTTGGTTGGATCCACATGCACCCCCCTTTCATCAATAATGTATCCCAGATATTGAACCTGGGTCATGCCAAAAGTGCACTTATCCAAATTGGCACACAACTTGTGTTGTCATAGTGTTTGGAGGACTTCTTGGATGTGGTGGAGGTGCTCTTCCCAAGTCTGGCTGAAGATCAGAATGTCATCTAAGTACACCACTACAAATGAGTTGGTGAATGGACACAAGATGTCATCCATCAACCTCATGAAGGTTGCGGGAGCATTCGTCAACCCGAAAGGCATGACAAGCCATTTGAAAAGGCCCTCCTTGGCTTTGAAGGCAGTCTTCCACACATCAGAGGGTTCGATTGTTACCTAGTGATATCCAGACTTCAAGTCGATCTTGCTGAAATATTTTTCCCCTTTGAGTTGTTCCATAAGGTCATCAATCCGTGGGATTGGGTACCTACTCCAGACAATGATCTTGTTCAGCGCCCGATAGTCAATATAGAGTCTCCAAGTCCCATCCTTCTTTTGTACCAACGCGATCGGGCTTGCACAGGGTGATGAACTTGGCTGGATGTGACCTTTCTGCAGCAGCTCCTGAGCGCCTATAAATCGGTCCATTAGGTAGCGGCACACCTAGGGTCAGTTCAATGGGGTGCTTAACCTGACAGTGTAGAGGCACCCCTGTGGGTGAGGTGAATATGTCCCCGTACTCCTCCACAACCTTGTCCATTTGTTTTTTTCATGCAGAGGAGACATGTCTGGAGGTCGTGGCCACAATCTTCTTCTTGCCCTGGGAGCAGATCATCAGGAAAAAAAATTTCTTGGTTTTGGAAATGAGCTTACTGCATTGTTTTTCAATAACCAAAGAGATAGTGGGAGGCAGTGGTACCTCTGGTATCCTGTACAAATTATTTCCCAAAGTAACAATAACAGCATGAGGTCGGGACTCATACATAGCGTGTCGCTTCCACAAGTATGGTTGGCCTAATAATACATCAGAAACATCAATAGGAGCAATGTCACACAACAGCTCATTCGTGAAGGGCTTGATGCTATAGGGAAGGCGGCACTACTGGCTGATGCAGAGATCCCATCCTTGGTGAAGCCACCCGATGGTGTATGGTTGTGGGTGCGTTGTTGTCGGCAAGCCCAACCGCTTCACGACATCTACTGAAATGAGGTTCTTTTGGCTCCCATTGTCGACAATGAACTGTAGCGGGGAACCTTTTACCCACATCTAGGAGTGGAAGAGACGCTCTACCTCCTCTGGATCTTTTGGTTCCTCCTTCTGGATCTTCATAGTGGCAATAGTGGTGTTGGGCTCCGCATCAATAATCAGCTTCCCTTTGTCATTCACCTTGTCAGGTTCCGATTCAGAGTTGGAGCATGCATCTAATTCAGAAGCCCTCATCTCAACCACCAACGACAGCTTGGCCCGACACTCACTTGTGTTGTGAGTGGAGCTCTTATGGAACTCACACCACTTTCCCATGTCCTTCTTTGGCTTCGAGGTGTTGTTATTTGCTTGTGGCTTTCGCAGGTTGTCTTGGGCCACCATGCCTTGGCTTTGTCCTTTGGTTTGCGGTTTGGGGGCACCTTTCCCTTGCTTTCGATTTGCAAATTCAAAGTCTCACTTCTTCTGTTTGAATTTCTGCTCAATCTTGGCAGCATACCAGTATGTCGTACCAAGTGAGGAGATGTCGAGGAAATCCATTTCCTCTTGAATGTATCTGTGCAGACAACCACGATACTTTAGCACCAAATGTTTCTCTGAATCTTTGATACCCAACTTTGTGCACAGGGTATGGAACATAATCGTCAGCTCATGCACATCTTGATCCCTTTGTTGCCGCAGCGTGGTCCATTGTATGTACTTGTCCTCATAGCTCCCCACAAGATAGTATTGTTCCTTGATGGCATCTCGGAAAGAATTCCAAGTGGATACAGCTGAGAACAGAGAGGGTTTTGTCTCGTCCTTTTTCTCAGAGTAGGTTTGCCACCAGTCTTTGACATGGGGGGTAGCTTTGACAAGTGAAAAAATAATCTTCTCCCGGTCGGAAAAGTCATGAACCGATAAATATCCTTCTAATAGATTCAACCATATATCTACGGTGTCTGCATCTATTTGACCCTCAAATATGGGAATGTCAAAGTTTACTTGTACCTTAAAGGGTTTCGTGCCTCTAGAGTGGCTGTTGGATGCAGATTCGCCGCCGGTGGGCAGTCATTGAAGGATCTAGGCAAAGTTATCCATCATCGCGTTCCTTTGTTTTTTGAGGGCCTCTTCGAGAAATATTTTGATAGAATCTTCGGCTCCCTCATCTTTCTTTTCGTCCCCCATGGGCGTCCGTTGGGATTTGTGAGGCTGATCTTGCAAAGGTTCCACTAGATCGAACCCTAACTCCTTATACCCTGACCTTGTTGGGGACATGCAAAGAAGGATCGAGAAAAAGAAGACCGCTCTGATACCACTGATTCGGATTTATGCAGGAATGCAACAGAATACACATATAACCACAAATACAAACATGCAGTGGAAATAACACTTCATTTCATTAATATCAAAGAACTAAAATTTGCTTACAGACAGAATGGAAATAAACTAGCTAGGGTGTTGGTAGCGAATCTCTAAGAAGAGATGTGGTGGCTACAGACCTCTAAACTATGTTACAATGAGGCTCGAGGGCCTATTTATTATTGAGAAACAATGGAGAACTCTAAACGTCCAAAAAACCTAACCATAGGAGATGAAGCGCCAAAACTATGGGCCTCGTTTGGGCAAATTGGTGTTTCAACTTCCCGAGGATGTAACTTCGGCATACGATCTCCGTTTGACGCGTATGATACATCGTTAGAAAGATATATCTGAGGACTATAATGATTCTTGCAAATATTGATTCTAGAAAAGAATCATATTTTCCAAAAAAATGATGCCCAAAAATGTCGTTTAGGGCCTCAAAACAGCTCCAAAAGTTCAGGACCCGAAAAACTGCTAAAAATAGTAAGTTGCGCAGAAACTGAAAAAATGAAAGAGACAATGGTGGGGCCCTAAGTGGAATAGGCATGTGGCCACCAATATCCACCTGGATCAATTAATTTTGTCAAGTTTTTCTTTTCTAATGTTAATCAGTTAATAAAAATAAGTGATGGGACCCATAACCCACACTTAGGAAATAAAGTCTCCCTAAAGTCACTCAGGAAAATATTAGATGATAGCATGGGGCCCATGAGAGCCTAGTGACAGCGTTAGGGAAGAGGTAGTGTGGACATCGTGGGCCCATGATAGCGTAGTTTAGTGGGGACAGCGTGGCCAAGGAGGGACAATGCAGATTAGTGGAGCCTAGGTGAGAGCAAGGCTCTCAAGCATAAAAGGGAGAGGAGGATCCTCATTCACTCATTCTATTATGTATTTTTTATTTCTATCTTTTGACATTGAACACACTTTTTCTGTTGAGAAAAGTCTGCAAGTGTTGTTCCACACACGGGTGTCTCCGAGCGGAGATCCAAACCTCAGCCTTGGGGGACTTTGAGTGCCCACTCAGGTGAGGAGATCCATCCATCATTTTTCAAGGGAGAGCACATATCACCTTCATCCAAGATCACACAGTTTCTTGGACAAGGTAGTCTCTTTAGGGGATTACGCAGTTTGTAGTGGAGGAAGTTCCGGGAGTGAGGGGATTCCAGAGATTTCAACCCGAGGGTGGTGTGAAGGGACCAACCCTTCACAAATCATCATTTTTTAGCAGGAGGAAGCCATCACTTGCAGGTTTATCATTTAGGGCCAGTGTACTCACTAGGAGTGCGTTATTTTCCAAGGGAGGTCAAATTACGGGGTTAGCCATTCTGGGATTCCTTCCTGGATTTTTTCAGCTTATTGGAGGAGAGTTCGTTTCTAAAGTTTCACAATTTTCTGAGCAAGGGAACAACTCCAAAGAGAAGCTCCATTCCAGCAGTAGCAGCAGTTCGAAAACAGCAACAACAACGTCTGGAGATTACGCAGTCCTTGACAGAGTAGCCATTCATTGAGCATTTATGAGAGTATTTCTAGCTTGCCTTGAGCAAGCCAAGGGGCCATCATTCTGATCAGCTTTGTACCCATTGTTATCTTTTAGTTTATATAATAAAATGGCTCAATGTTTCTCCATATTTGCAGCATTTTTATGATGTCTCTCTATTTGTTGTAGTTACTTGTTTATGTTGCTTTATATTACTGTCTATTTCCTATTCGGAATATTACACTCTCTCCTTTCTCCAAATTCCTCTTAACCTTGACTGAAGAAACCTTTTCTTTCTGCTCTTGGCCTTCTTATGAATATTTTCCTTTTGAGCCTTCCTCTTGGTTCTTTTTGTGGGTTGAGGGTGTAGTTGTGAGGATGGAGGTGTAGGTGCAGGTTGGTCTGCCCTGTAAAACAAGAAATGGTCCCAGGTTTGATTTCTTTTCCTTAACTCTTCTTCAACTAACACCTTTATGAGAGCTTGACGATACAAGCTGTATTCCGAAGCAGCAATATGAGTTTGGATCCTTGCTGACATCTTTGTCAGACTCTTCAGCAAAAATTATGGAAAATTGAGGGTCTTCATACCTGCAACATGAAAAATAAATCTCATATGATAAAGAAACACTACTGTATACCTCATTTCACAAGTGAGGAAAACCTTGATGAGTTTAACAGCTTCTGCCCAGTAATTTTTTAGGTAGTTTCTTGGTATTCCTTTGGCCCAGTTGGGATCTCTATGTGCATCCTTGAGGAAACTGTTGAGGTCTCCTCCAGTGATAACCTAACCTTTAACCCACTTTTCTCCTCCCTGTGGAAGATTGAATGCTTCAGCAATGGAATCTGTTGAAACCTGCAATGTAATACCATGGGTTGTGGCTTCATGTCCATTGAAAGAGTTAGCAAACTCTTGAGCTACTCCTAAGTGAGAGATTCCTCATCTGGTGCACAAAGAATACCACCCTGCTTGGACAAATAATCTTCTCACCTTCGAATTTGCATCCACTAGGTCAGCACCCTGTGGTTCAATTCGTTTAATCTTCCCTCCTCTTTTAGTCATCTTCATGAATTAATAACTCTGTCTCTGAAAACTGATAGGTGGTAGAGCTAGAAGAGCTCACCTACAAGTGTTGCTTGTGTGTTCCTTTGAAATCCTGTCTGAAATCTAGACTCGTCCTCAAAATGAAACTCTAGAAAACTTCATTCTCCAATAGCTAGGCTCACAACTGAGAATTTTCCTTCTTTTTCGGTGGTTTTAAAACAACAACAATGGTTCATCACCCCATGCAATATATTTCCATGATGGAAAATATCCTTGATTGTAATGTGTACCATGTGATGGCCATCATAATCTTCAGTTGGCTGTGTAACTTCGGATAGACTCCTACAGATGGCTTGAAGCAAGCGGATTTGTGACTGGCAGTCACCTCCCCTGCATGCTAGTTTATTGGCCTAAATTTCTGGCAGCGTCGTTGTGCGACCAACCAAAAGGTCATGGCATTGTCTGATGATCCACGATTTGCTTAGTTCAAAAAATACGTACCTTGACATGAGATCAAACTGACTTGGCTGACAGACAGGACGAGATTAACAGATGGGTTTCTTACTGTGGGTTGGCACCTATACACTACATGTATATCGTGACTTAACTTAAACATAATTGACCGCATACCACTCCTATCACATGATATAAATCATTTAAAAAGATTTGAAATGTATTTACACCATAAGACGTGGCTTGACACAAAGCGGATGCGTTTTTTCCTTTTATTTTTAAAAACATGGGAAACAAAAATTTCCAGTAGCATTAGAATAAAATAAAAAAAGACAGAAATAAGACTATCACAGACTGTCTGAAAAGGCTAAAACATGCACTACCAGAAATTTCAATAGCAACCAATTTTTTTTTTGAAATTTTCAAAGTCTAATCCTAAAAACCAAAAATGTAAAATAGACTCATGACTTAGCAAAGAACTGTGCTAACACATGTAGAGGATTAAAGCATGTATGGGCTTCCCACTAGACCCTGGAAGCTCTCTAAAGAGCCAATAAAGTTAGAGATATTTAAGTCATCCTAGTCTTCATGAGCTATTTCAGTTTCTTTGGTTTACTCACTTGATTTTTTTTGTTTATCGAGATGTATTATTATTTGGACGAATAGTATTGATCTTTGATAGATAACCTTAGTATTTTTTGGTTTATATTTTCAACATCATGTTTGGATGATTAAGAGTTTTTTTGCTTACCACTAGCTTGGTTTATATTTTATACTCATTTAAATGCTAAATAGAACATTTTACCTTACAAAAAAAATATTGAAAGAGAATATGAATAGTCTAAAACACATTATGACCATCAAAATACATAACTACAAATGCATACTAAAAATAAGCTCTTTTGCATAAAAACACATTAAAGTAGTTTTCAAGTAAAATAGTTTTCAAGTGTCTAAATCTTAACATATAAAACTACCCATAATGATATTTAACAAATAATTGCTTGTCACATGGTGATTTAAAAATTCCTTGTTATCATCAACTTTATTAGTCTAAAATGTAGAAATGTGTTATGAAATCATCATAACTACTTTGGCGGGCTCTATCATTTTGAAATTCCTACCTTAAATAAATAGTTCAAAACTTTAAAAAATTACAAGTTCAATTCTAAATATTAATAAATTTGTTTTTCATTGAGTGAAAGATAACTTAGATTTATTGAAAAAAGTAAACTTTCCTTCACTAATATTAATCACCATGCACTGAGATAATGATTGCCTTGTTGCTTTTTCATCTTGTATGTTGGATATCAATAATGTAATATTCAAAGGAGGATGAAAAGACAATAAGCCATGTATTGACTTATTGTATGGTGATTAATATTGGCCACTTTTCAATGTCCAAATTCACCGTTAATTTTCTAAATATAGTTATCCAGTTAGACCAAAACAATTTCAAAAAACATCATGTAGTAAGCTAATGATTGGTTTATTACTTTTCATCTTTTATTGATATTCAAAAGACAAGATGAAAACACTCAAAGCCAAATATTAAATTATTGTAACGTGATTAATATTTTCCACCTATAACCACATTCACTTGAAAAATTGAACCATCTAGTTAAACTAAAACATTTTATTTTAAAAAACATAATAAACTAATAACTAGCAATTGCATCAAGAGGTACAAAGGAACGCCGGAAGAGGATAGATATGTAAAGGAAGTAATTTTATGAAAATAAAAAGTTTGTGATTCTGCAACAAAGCTTCTCCACACGCAGTTTCCCATGACATAACGCCATTCAGTGTTCTTTCACCCTCACCCCTCAGGGCTCCTGACACTCCCTCCCCTTCAATGATCCCCAGAACATGCTCAAGCCTCAGCCTCTACCATTTTGTTGGACCATTGGAAACAAAAGTGACACGTCAACACTTGTTTTCGAAATTAAGAGATTTTAAAATAAGGACCCATTCTACAGACGTAGGTTTTAAAGAAAGACATTTCTAATCTGTATTAATATAATTATATTTATAGATGTTTATTATAATTATTACATATAATTATATTTATAAATGTATTTATTTTGGAAAAGTATATATAAAAATTTAATTTAATTATTAATAATTATTAAATAAAGGATAAATATTTAATTTTTATATAATATTTATGAATTTTTAATAATAAATAGAATTAAATAGTTGAAATTTATATTAAAAATAATATTTTTATTTTTATTTTTTAATTTAATTAAAAAATATAATATTGTAAATTTTGAAAAATAATAATTTTTTTTTAGATTAGATAAATTATATTAATCTTAATAAACATTAATCATCATCATTTATAATATTACATTTTTATTATTTATTATTATTTTATTATATTTTCTTATAACATAATATTTTATACATATACAATTTTTTTTATATTTAATAGTAAATAAATATAATTATTATTATTTAAATGAAATTATGATTTTATTATTTTTTATGATTTTTTAAATAATATGAAATATATTATAAAATAAATATTTTAATATTTTTTATAAATTAATATATAATTCAAGTGTTTATGATTCATATCTTAATTGGTAAGAAAATTTTGGGAGATAATATATCAGAACTCACACATTTCGAAACAATTTATTTTACATAATTACACTCTAATCCCTTTTGAATTTTGTTTTTTTTTAAATAATTTTAATAATGCTATACTTGTGGTTAGCGACTTCTAAATATATATTATATATTAAAAATATATATATATTTTTATTACAAATACAATAAAATACATAGCTGGAAAATTAGCAAACACAGATAATGACATGTGACATGACTGGTTCGTGGCAAACAAAGATAATGACATGACAATATCCTGACAGAGATATTATGATTTACATTTGATGATGTGTCATCATCTAATCTTCCCTAGTGAGTTATAAAATATGAACCGTCGATGGCTTCAAAATCTGATTCGGGAAATCTGAGCCGTTGGTATGGAGTGGACCACATACGCATATGCCTTATTTCTTCGGGCCCGCCATTAGACCTTATTAAAGGAACATCCAATCACACAAAACAACAGGACCATACCTTGAGTTATCATTCGGGCATTTCACCGGGCGATTATCATTCGATCTACCGGCCTCTAGATCAGACGGTCCTGGTGCATATCGCATTACTTCAAAGGATGAATCTTAACGCCTAAAATTTGCGTGATATGAGTGGTATTAGGTAGCTGACGTGGCAGGATCTTATAGGATCGCGTTTTTTTGTGGTTGCTTCGCCTCCGACCAAAAGCGGTGCGATATGGGTTGTATTGGTTTCAAAGACCACATCCGGGATTGGACGGCAAGTTAAATCTAAAACCCACAATTCAAAGTGCAATACCCTCAGTACCCTCAGTCTGAGAACTCACCATAGCTAATTGCATAATTTTAAAACAGAAGTCCACAAAAGTTAAAGGCTGTGAATTTTATTTCTATTGCCTTCAAAGTCCCAACACCATTTGCAATGCGCGAGAAAGAAAAAAGTTAGATCCAAAGCGTGATCCTCCCATCATATCTTCATAGTTTTTCTACAATAAAAAAAAACTCAAGGAGAGGATTCTGTGCAAAATTCTCAGTACAACTCTCACACTAAAGTTATAGCTACAAGAATAGATCTTTTAATATTCACAAAATGAAAATTGTGTGTGCAACCATCTCAAATATGAAAACTCAATAAACAATCCAGTCAGGGATGTGATCAGAATCCTTGCACTGCCCATGGTTTTCCCTAAATACTGTTGCCAGTGCAATTTCTGATTCATTCAAACACAGATTCATGCTAATACTGCCCTTCCAGGTGATGGTTACAATTCATGCAATATCTGCCAGAGTTGTATTGAGGGAGAAAATGGAAGATTACACCCAGAAACGAGATTGGACTACATTATTACATTAACAAACTTCATGTACAAGTTTGAAATTCCCTGATCCATTTCCACAGTGGCAGATCTATCAATTCATCCATCATAGGTTATAAACAAATAAACAATTAAAATTCTCAAAGTCTATGGCAAAAAGTTTATATGAGGTCAATTATATCGCTATGGTCAGGAATTTGAGAATTTTTTTGGAAAAAACATGGAAACGAATTTGGGAATTAAAAAAAAAAAATGAAAAATTAGCCCATTTGGGAAATTTATCTACTAAAATTTTCATTTGCGAAATTTATACCCTAAAATTTTCATTGATCCTTACTCTTATGATGATTTGGAGGAGCTATACTTGAATCCTTCTTGATCTGGCCCTCCACCAACTGTACTGCCACATTTAGCTACTGTTCTCACACTCTCAATCAAGGCCTCTGTGTTGGATTCCTCTGAGAGAATTTCTGTGAGCTGCTCAGGGGAAATGACCAGCGTCACCCGCCAAACGCCATTTTTGTGCTTGGGGAGCATTTCCATGCAAGGCTTCTTGTACTTGGAAACAGTGGAAATGGTGTGAGTGGAGATCTTGGGAAGGCACTGATCAGAGCCCCCACAAGAGGACAAGCGACATGACAACGCAGGCAACGCTGCAACATGATCGTCAATAAGCCCCTCTTCATCCATGTGACCACCAACCAGGTCCAGTCCTCCCTGCCTCTGGTGATCAAGAGGGAGCAGGGAATACAATTCCGCATTGACAAGCTCCTCGTTGTTGGGTAGGAGAGGGGAAGTAACCGTACCGGGCCAGAAAATGCCATGGCCAAGGTAGTCATTGGTAATGCATTGGGCAGTGAGAGGTCCGTCAAATTCCATGACCCCTCCTGTGGCTTTCATGACCTTCATGGCATCATCATCTTCTACAACAAAGCTTCTCCACACGCAGTTCCCATGACATAACACCAGTTAGTGTTCTTTCACCTTCACCCCTCAGGCCTCCTGACACTCCCTCCCCTTCAATGATCCCCAGAACATGCTCAAGCCTCAGCCTCGTCCTTGGCCTCTGTTTTGATAGCAAAAGCAGAGGAACCTACTGCAACAGATTGTTTGTAAAGCAGAGGAACCACCGCCATATCCACCAGCACACCTCCGCCTCTACCACTGCCACAAACACCACTGATGTAGCCGCGTGAGCATATAAAGAGCCAGCATTTGTCAGATTTTGATTTGCTCGAAGGGCGATAACAAAAGCTTTCTATTGGCTAGGATGAACAGTGTTTTCTCACCCCAAGCCAACAAAGAAAATGCCTCCAGCGTAATTAGCTTATTACTTTTTCATCTTTTATTGATATTCAAAAGACAAGATGAAAAGAACATAAATGAACTGAGGGGAGAAGGGATGGACTTGACATGTAGAACTATTGATGATGTAGAACTATTGGTGATGTCAGCAATTTGCCGACAAAGGATAGAGAATGCTAAATATGACGTCATTGCAAGGCCAGTGTAGTAAAGGAAATCTTAGTAGATATTCCTTATAGAACTATACGGAAGATATCTCACACTAAATCAAATTGATTTCTCCATTCCTCCTTCATAGCTGTATACCCAACATGAAAGCTAAAAATCAATCCCATATTCCACGAGATCCATGAACAGAGTCGCCAGAATTTCAACGATCTTCTAACTCCGTCTGTCACATGACTGTGGAATATAGCCCTCGATTTTCCAATTTATTTGAATAATGTGGAATTTTGTGTCACTTTGTACAGTTTTGACACTGGTTCAGATGTTCTGTTACGTAAAGATTTTTTGAAAAAATATTTGCCAGTAACTTTTGGTAAAGATTTTGTTACTTTTACCAACACAGAATGTCCAGTTACTGTGCCTATCTCTAATGATTATAGAGTCAATGTTCAACCTGAAGAAGCAGATCAAGTTCAGCACAGTCTGCAGGATCTATCCAAGATCCATAAAATTGTGAAAAATGCAGAGTTGCATGGTCCTAAAGCTTTGCAATATATCTCCAACAAGCTCAGGAAGGAGTGTACAGCTGGCAGGCCTGATGCCTTTTGGACTCGCGAAAATTATTTTGTAGCTCTCCCATATAAAGAAGGATATATTCCCAAGCCCCAGAAGGCCAGTGCTAATCACATGAGTCCCAAAGAACAAGAATTGTGCAAAGAAGAGATTGGTTAGTTACTGCAGCAAAAGCTTATTGAGCCCTACAAAATTCCTTGGGCTTGCCCTGCCTTTTATGTCAATAAGCATAGTGAGCAATCATCAGTTTTATGGGAAGTAGAACCTTTATGTGTTTCTCTTGGAATAGAATGTCTTGCAGATAAACTTCAGGGAACAGCGGGATATGAAGTAGTAGGTTGGGAAGTGGATCTGTTATGATAAGTATCTCTACCCCCCAAAAATGGAGATCTTTTGAAAGAAGACATAGATCTAGTGAGAGAAGGAGTAGTGAACTTCATACCAGTAGATCCATCAGAATGTTGGATAAGAGATAACTGATGGGGTGCTTTAGATGTTTGCAGTTGAGGATATTTTTGTGCAAGAGGAGTATAAGTGCTACTCCATTCTTCAGGGAGAGTACAAGCTGCAAAACCTATCTGCAAAGGAGTAGTATTACCAGGGCCAACAATAACACCCTCTTTTAAGGCTCTCTCTTTTAACTTAGGATGCAATGGAGGCATTGAAGAAGAAACAAATCTTAAGCAAATAGAGGCATGAAGCTGAGTTATTTGAGACTGAGGGGCAACATCAAATCCAGAAAACTGAATATAGGCATTAAGAAACTCATTAATATATGGATCAATCAGGGATACTTGGTATCTAGGAATGACAAATGACCAGACAGGACCATTATTAAGAGGACTTTGAAATACGCCTATGAGAGCATAATTAAAATTATTCATCTTGTTATCCAGAACACATGCCAAACAGGATGTATTTAAGCCAGGGCGTACAAGTGGATTTATGCCGAATTGAAGCATACCAATATGAATATATCTATACCCTTTACTTAATCCCCATTCAATATCTTCTTTCTTAATGAGAGGAATTTGATATACTTCTTGGCCAGTGGAAATCGGAATATTAACAGAAGTGAAACGAAATAACTGAGTAGCTTTAAAATGAAACACAAGAATCTTATATAATTTCTCAACGTCTATCTCTGGCAATGCCTAGTTAGGTTCAGGCTCATATTCTTGAATTAAGACTTTCTCATCATATAAGACATCATCATCCGGAGACTTATTAAGAAATTTATTAAGAAAATACCATCGATTCTTATGAGCTATCTTTCTGTCTTCGGGTTTCTGAAGAGAAAATTCATTCATATAACCAGCCATTGAAATAAAGTATAAGTAAGCACCTGAACAGAGGAGAAACAAAAGTCTTTGTGCACCAGGAAAGCAAACACGGCAGTCCTTCGCCTTCACAGCTCTCTACCAGTGCCTTACCACCAACTTTAGACTCGTGGACAGTAGCTCAGACAAATACTACTTAATGGAAGAACCAGACAATGGAAAATAACTCGGACAAAGAACCAGATGGCTCTGATACCATTTTATAAACACATCTCAGAATTTTTATAAACACAGTTCAGAACAACACAATGCTCATTCTTTGATACAATAGTTCTCATTAACATACACCATATAAACTGACACAATACAATAGTCTTAAGGAAAGTTCTCTGTGATGCAAGCAGATCAAGAAACTTCTCGCAGAAGCAGAGCAGGGAGACTATACTCAGACTCACACTAAAACTCAAAATTTCTGAATGCCCAAATGAGCTTACAAAGCCAATATTTATAGTATCTTAGCAAGTCATCCGGTGAAAAATTTTACCGGAAACCGGAAGCTAAAATATCTCTCTTTCGGCTAGAGCATCATGCAAGATGTCTATCCCGAAAGGACTAGTATTAAAAAGATATGAACAATCCTAAAGATTCGGGCAAGTGGGGACAACCACTTGTTAGCTCGTCCCTTGGAGGCTAGGCCATATGGGGACTGAATCTGACATCAGCTAATTATCACAACAGACGCCAGAATCTAGGACATCGGCTCTTTATAAAAATGAATACACAGTGGAGATTTTATTTGGACGAAATCCCACGGAAAGTTCTCTGTGATGCAAGCAGATCGAGAAACTTCTCACAAAAGCAGAGCAGGGAGACTATACTCAGACTCACACTAAAACTCAAAATTTCTGAATGCCCAAATGAGCTTACAAAGCCAATATTTATAGTATCTTAGGAAGTCATCCAGTGAAAAATTTTACCGGAAACCGGAAGCTAAAATATCTCTCTTTCGGCTAGAGCATCATGCAAGATGTCTATCCCGAAAGGACTAGTATTAAAAAGATATGAACAATCCTAAAGATTCGGGCAAGTGGGGACAACCACTTGTTAGCTCGTCCCTTGGAGGCAAGGCCATATGGGGACTGAATCTGACATCAGCTAATTATCACAACAGACGCCAGAATCTAGGACATCGGCTCTTTATAAAAATGAATACACAGTGGAGATTTTATTTGGACGAAATCCCACGGAAAGTTCTCTGTGATGCAAGCAGATCGAGAAACTTCTCACAGAAGCAGAGCAGGGAGACTATACTCAGACTCACACTAAAACTCAAAATTTCTGAATGCCAAATGAGCTTACAAAGCCAATATTTATAGTATCTTAGCGAGGCATCCGGTGAAAACTTTTACCGGAAACCGGAAGCTAAAATATCTCTCTTTTGGCTAGAGCATCATGCAAGATGTCTATCCCGAAAGGACTAGTATTAAAAAGATATGAACAATCCTAAAGATTCGAGCAAGTGGGGACAACCACTTGTTATCTCGTCCCTTGGAGGCTAGGCCATATGGGGACCGAATCTGACATCAGCTAATTATCACAACAGACGCCAGAATCTAGGACATCGGCTCTTTATAAAAATGAATACACAGTGGAGATTTTATTTGGACGAAATCCCACGGAAACCAGTTAAAGCAAGATTCTTTTACAAAAGTAATTACACAGTGGAGATTTTATTTGGAACAAATCCCACGGAAACCAAAAGCAAGATATATACAAGATAAAGCAAGATTTGTAAGGAGTGGAGATTTTATTTGGACTAAATCCCACGGAAACCAGTTAGAGCAATATTCTCTTACAAAAGTAATTACACAGTGGAGATTTTATTTGGACCAAATCCCACGGAAACCAAAAGCAAGATATATACAAGATAAATCAAGATTTGTAAGGATTTCTAATGAGTGATCCTTACAATCAATCACTATTAGCTCTGTCCTCATAGTCATGTTCATGACTGAGTCGAGCATCTTGATTCTCGTGACCCTGACCAGCTATTTCCAATAATTCATCATGATCTGGGGCAAGTGACTCATATGGTACTGAATCATCTAACATGGAGGATGTTCTTCTCTAAAGCAACAATAGAAGGGAAATGTATACAAATCTGGAGGCCTATCTGACTCCTCTATTGATATTAACCCTCTGAACCTTATAGAAAGATTAAATGACTCATCTTCTTCATTAGGAATGATGACCATTTTTAAATTCTTGAAATCAAATTCTATGACAAAGTCATTTTGGGTGGCCATATGCATTTCCCAGTGGAGAATAATGACAAACTCTGAAAAACTCCTATCAAATATATGACGAGCTCTAGGCATGTATCTAAACATGAACAATTTGAACCAAGGACTCCACCAGTTATTACTAGCATCTACAGCAACAACATAAAATATGATCTTGACTGAACCATGTATCCTAGATCTCTGATGAATAGATAAATAGTTTGCCCATGTCCAATTAGTATTTTGAATACACCCGAAATAAACTGGCTCTGGTTCTCTAGACAATCTATAGTAAACACGCCATGGTCTAACTCTATATGGTAACTCTCTAGTATATGACCACTGAGCTTCCTCAGAATCAAACCACTTTTGTAATATAACCTGCCTACGACACAAAGGTAAAACCATAAACTTTTTTACAAAGCATTCCCAACAGAACTCATAATGACAGTTACTACAGACTATAACTTGAATGACTCGATAAGACTGGACTGAACTGGATGATGCTTCATCTTGATGAAGTGGTCTGAACATTTTTATTTCTTTGAATTCTTGAGCTCCTTCCATGGTAAGCATGTCAGCAAGATAATTTTCTGCACCTGACTTATAAACAATATCAAAATCAAACCCTTCAAGCCATAAGGCCCATCTCAGGACTCTGGTGCTGCCTTGTTCCAACAATTTTTTTTTTGCCAAAATGTTTTTCATATGCTTTAGGTTTGTTCTTACAATAAATATGACACTTTCTAAGAACAGATGAAACCTCTTAATACCTCTTTTTACTGCAAGTATCTCTTTATGCGAAGAGGGATACTTTTTCTCTGTATCATCAAAGGCACCTGAGGAGTAAGCACACACTAGCTCTTTCCTTCCATGCTTCTGTAGTAATACTGCAGCCCAAGTGTGATTAGAAGCATCTGTTTCAAGAACAAATGAAAGATTAGTATCAGGAAGTTTGAGTTTTGGAAAATCATTAAGCTTGCTTTTTATACTCCTGACTGTTGTAGTCATTTCCTCTGTCCATCCGATTGCCTGCTTTTTTAACCTTTTCTGCAAGATTCTAGTATCATTAGCCTGCTTTTCATAAAATTGTCTTATGTAATTCAAACATCCAAGAAACCTTTGCAAAGTCTTTACATTAGAAATAACATCAGGGAACTTGAGTAAATGTGTCAGAACATGTGGCTGAAGTTCAACATGACCTTGTTCTATGTGTAATCCCAAAAATCTATCTTGACTTTACCAATCTGGAATTTCTCTTCTGAGTCAGAGAGGACCAAACCATGCTTATAAACAAGTTGATAAAATTGTTCTAGATGCTTCTTGTGGCTATTTACATCTTTACTGAATACAAGTAAATCATCTATATACACTATGATATACTCTACCCCCCAAAAAATGTCTTCCATCCGTTTCTAAAACTCAGATGGAGCGTTTTTCAAACCAAATGGCATAACAGTCCATTGGTACTGTCCATGCGGCACTGTGAAAGCAGTTTTATATCGGTCAGCAGTGATAATGCCAATTTTCCAAAAGCCACTTTTAAGATCAAATTTTCTGAACACATTAGCATTAGCAATTTTGGCAAGTAAAAGCTCCTTATTGGGTAGAGGATACCTGATTGGAAAGAGAGCATCATTCAAGGCCTTGTAATTGATCACAAGCCTTTTCTTACCTCTCTTTTGCTCACTATGCTTATTGACATAAAAGGTAGGGCAAGCCCAAGGACTTTTGCAGGGCTCAATAAGCTTTTGCTGCAGTAACTGACCAATCTCTACTTTGCACAATTCTTGTTCTTTGGGACTCATGTGATTAGCACTGGCCTTCTGGGGCTTGGGAATATATCCTTCTTTATATGGGAGTGCTACAAAATACTTTTCGCGAGTCCAAAAGGCATCAGGCTTGCCAGCTGTACACTTCTTCCTGAGCTTGTCGGAGATATATTGCAAAGCTTTAGGACCATGCAACTCTGCATTTTTCACAATTTTATGGATCTTGGATAGATCCTGTAGACTGTGCTAAAATTGATCTGCTTCATCAGGTTGAAC
Source organism: Pinus albicaulis (assembly GCA_034641835.2). Classification (NCBI taxonomy): domain Eukaryota; kingdom Viridiplantae; phylum Streptophyta; class Pinopsida; order Pinales; family Pinaceae; genus Pinus; species Pinus albicaulis. The sequence goes on along the minus strand of CM076579.1, from coordinate 475,617,463 downwards.
ATTGACTCTGTAATCATTAGAGGCAGGCACAGTAACTGGACATTCTGTGGTGGTAAAAGTAAAAAAATCTTTACCAAAAGTTACTGGCAAATATTTTTTCAAAAAATATTGACCTAACAGAACATCTGAACCAGTGTCAAAACTGTACAAAGTGACACAAAATTCCACATTATTCAAATAAATTGGAAAATCGGGGGCTATATGATTTATCTCCATCAAATCATTAGTGATAGCCCTGAATTGTAATTTAGTAGGCTGCCAGTAGTAAGATGGGATGGCGCCATACTTGCAGCAACTACTCATTGCTCCAGAATCAATCTGTGCATCCAGAGTATACCTGGAGATGCTTGGATCTGCAAAGGTTTGAACATTGAATCGAAATCCTTTTCTATGAATCCATCATCTGAGAATCTTTCTTGAGTTTTCTTGTTATAGGGCAATTGACTTTCTAGATTTTCAAGTTTTTCTGTCAGTCTCCTTCTAGCTGTGAACTGGACTAGGGCAAGCTGAGCTAATTCAGCTTTTACTGCTGCAATCTTTACCTGTAAGTCATCTGAGTAATGAAACATTTTGATGTCAGGGATAAAAATTTCACCTGAATCAGATGAATCAGAATCTAATATCAACTTTCCAATTTCTGGTATTTCTTCATCTTCAAATTCTGAAGAGGAGCTGGAGACTTCAAAATATTCTCCTTCGGAATGGGATATAAGATCCCAATCTTTAGGATCATGTACAATAGAGAAAATATCTACTACCTTCATTTGCTTTATGTCCTTATTTTCTTTGCAAGTGTTTGCATAATGACCTTCTTTACCACAGATAAAACAAACAACTTTTTTAGAAGGTTTTGTTCTTTTCCTGAATACTATCATTCTCCCTTTAAATGATTTCTTAGCAGGATAATATTTCTTTTTCTTTGGAAAATACTTTTCTGTCTTGCAAGAACAGGACTGTTTAGAAACCTTTTTCTTACTCTTGCCATGACACCCAAAATTATAGGTTTCTTTAAAATTGTTGCAAAGCTTTGTACTGAAGTGCATTTGCTTTTTTAAATTATTTTTAGCTTTTTCTGCAGCACATTCTTTCTGCAAAATGGTAACAATTAATTGTTGTATAGCTGCAAATGATTGGCCTTCCAGATTTATCTTATGGGATTCTAGGTACTGATTTATCAAATCTGGAATCTTACTGGCATAGATGCTATGTAGTACCTCAGATATGCAATATTATGAGGATCATTAGCCTGATATAGTAATTTTTTCATGACACAAAAGTATTCTTGTAAATGATCAATATTACATAATCTCTGAGACAAAAATAACTGTGCATGATGGGTTGATTCCTTAGGTACTACTCCAACAAACTCATTCTTTAGAGCATCAAATAATGCTTTTAAAGGATCAGTTTCATTTTCAACTATTTAATCTTTTTCTCTTTCTGTCAACCTATCCCACCATTGTTTTAATATGCCAGTAAAAGACCAAACAATTTGTGTCACAATGTCAGACCATTCTGCTTTTGTTTCAGCTTTTCTTTGTAAGGCCCAAGCATGGACATTATGCAAAACATTAATTACTTCATTATAATCTAGACAATCAATGTTTACCAATAAGGTGTTACCATAACCTCTGGAGTTGGGATTGTCTAGCCTTACTGGTGTTGACTGGAGATTTTCTGTATACCTGCCAAATGGACTTGTAGATGAGGCTTCATGGGCAGTGCTTTCACCAGAAATTCTTCTTCCTTTATAGGTAAAGGAAAAGGATTCTTCTCTATCCCTCTTAGAACTTGGTTCACCTGCAGCTGGTTCACCAGGGGTTCTCTAGGTAGAAGTGACTCCTGACATGGCCAAAATTGTAGGATCAGATGGTTGGCCATTTTTATGCAACAAAGAACTAAGACTGACATAGTTCTTGGGCAAGCTTAAACTTTCAACAGAAGGAAATTCTTCTAGTCTGCTTTTCATTAACTCTGTCTTTTATCTGGCTAAATTGATTCCTTTCTGAATCTTTTCAAGTCTGAGAACATCCATATTCTCTACCCCCTTAAAAAGAATAAACTGCTGATCTTTATCAGATGGAGAAGAGAATGTCAACTTTGAGCTGGATGTATCAACCTCTCTATAATGAGGAGGTGAAGCCTGAGAGGGGAGAGCATCTCGGAGGTGATCAAGAGATTTGGAGATGATGCCCATATTAGATTGAATATCATTCAATATGTGTGTGTGTTCATTCTGAGTTCCCAAAACTTCATTATAACCAGAATGCATTTTCTTAATATGTTCTTTAATCTCTAAAACATCTCTGGCGATATCATCTATATTTTGCAACATACACACAATCTGATAATTGGTGTAGTTATGCATTTTTTCTAATTCTGGTTGTTCTTGATCTGTTATGGGTCTTGTTTTTAACCATTGAAGGTCAGCTTTCATTGTCCCATTTTTAAATGTTCTCCTAGAAGTTCTAGTTTCTAAATATCTCTCATTGATTTTTGTAGACATTTCCTGTTGAGCTATGGGAAGAGATAAGCTTTTGATATCTGGTATTAGAATCTGAGATTCATGCTTTGGAGATTCAGTCTGAAAAGTTAAGGAGACAGATGGAACACAAAACTGACAATCATCAGTTTTATGGGAAGTATAATCTTTATGTGTTTCTCTTGGAACATAATGTCTTGCAGATAAACTTTGGAGAACAGCAAAGCTGAGACAAAAATTAGCAGCTCTGTCTGACATGATCAATAATGGTTGACGATGGTCGATAATGGTTGACCATGGTTGATTTTCATATTGACACAATCTTTGTCATAATGTGACATTCGACCATGGTTGATATTTATATTGAGAAAATATTTGTCATAATGCGACATTGGATGATGATTAATGGCGGTTTACCCCCTTTTCACCCTGCAAAATACACAAACTTGTTAGGAAAACAAAGGCATGGGAGGGGAGTGATGCAATGGAGGTGACTGTGAAGTGGCGTGACATCGTGGACTAGTGGAAGCACGCAGGGTAGTGGTGAAAGATGCAATGGAGCAGTGATATATGGAATAGGCAGGGGTTCTCTTTGTAAAAACACTTAAAGCAAGACACATGAATGCGATATACAAATATGAATGGAATATGCAGATGGTGAAGGGAGAATGAGATTGACACGTACGACAATACGTGGTGGGAGACTCGGTCAATCAGTCAATCACGCATCTGATCCGAACCACACGATTTCAGAGCGATATCAACGGTTAGGAATGCATTATACAGCGACGGGATGGTGGACCCAGAACACTGTAGACCTACATTAACACCCGTGCTTTTTCATCGAGCGACTGCCGTTGGATTGAGCTCTTCAGATCGGACGGCCAGCGTTAATATCGCTGCACGACTTTGATTGAAGGAGAACGCGCAATGGGTAGTGGTATTGCTGTCATGCACTAGGACGTGTGGCGGGCGCCCAATGGAATCGCTTCGATTTGGAGAAAACCGCTTGCCTTTGAAAGGTGGTGCAATGAAAACAACTCTAGTTTCTGAGTGGGCGCGGGCGCGGGGACCACCAAAGCAAAGGAGATTCTGGGCCATTGATTTGTGTTTCGATCCAACGGTCCGGAGCGGGCGGGATAGCATTTAAACGATGAGCTCCTTTTGGTCTGGCGCAGGGTTATGCGCCCAGGTCACGTGAAAGACTAACAGTAGGAGGCTAGGACCAAAGGGGATCGGATTCAAATATTTCGATAAGCGAGTCTTTCGGCCTTCTATTATGAGATTTGAGCGCGGAGGAGGGCAACGGTAAACAGAAAAAAGGTTTCTTAGGCTACAATAGGAAACTTTAAAGGTTCAGGAGGGGCTGATGGCCAAAAATTTTAATGGGGGCTGACATGGATAACACAACCCATGGCAACAAAAAATATGCAAAAGGAAGTTTTTTGAAAGAAAAATTACGAATGTTAAATACATTTATGTGGGGAAATTGTAGGATTAGATAATAAGAAAAGCAATGAAGCTATTGGGATGAGGCTCAATTGTCTAAAATAATTTAAGGAAAGCTTTGCATTTGCTATGGAAATGGATAGTGTGGATGATCAGAAGGAAAAATAGTTAAGATCAGTGAGCAATTATGGATGGATTGTACAAAAGCATATACTCTCTAAGCCCATAACGCAAGTACACGGTAAGCAAGAGTTCTATAATATTGGAGATATAATAGATAAGGAAAACAATCATATATGGAGGAAAGGATGGAAATATTCTACTCAATTAGATTGAAAAAGGTAGTAGCAAATGAAAGGTAATGATATATATTTAAATTAAACTATAATTCCATCGTACTACTAAAGTGGATGATGAAATCATTTGGTCCAAAATTAGAACGTTTAGGAGGTCCAAAAAAGAAAAAACTAGATTATCGAGTAAGGATGGAGGAAGAAGATGTAGGAGACAAAAAGTGGTGGTGGAAGGAAATTTGAAAACTGAAAAATGTCCTCTAAAGGTAAGTTTCCAAATTTATCTTTGACCAATCATCTAGGATAGTTTCAATAATTGGTTTTGGCAAGGCCTTTGCAAATGTATATTGTGTAACTGAGATGAAGAATTTATATACCATATCTTTGTGCATTATTCACTCTCAAAAGAAGTGGGAGTCTTTGAAATTGACAAATGGAAAGGGGAGATGGGTAGAAAAAAATAATTTTGTTTGTTTCAAAGAATGATAAGAGGGATAGATTGGTCTTATAGCATAAGGCGTTACTTTATATAATTTCATGGAGACTAAGGGCTTACAAGGCATTAGATGATAGGTTAGGATAAAGAGATTTACAAGTTTAGGCTAGTGATTAGGTAAGTTATGTATATGGGGGGAATTAGGAAGTCAACTACTTATATAAAGCTTATAGGTTTAAAATTACTAGAATTAGGCCAATCTAAGGATTGGGGTTGCTTTTATGAAGTGGGTCTAAGTTCCGTAGAAAAAAAGTGGTGTTGGAGACATTCTATATTTAGAAGAAAATCATTATATTTCATTGAAATCGTGCATTGAAAAGCTTCAAACAATAAAGTTGATTTGTGTGCTCTACATTTGTTGTTAAAAATTACAATGAAGTATAACAAGCTAAGTCATACATATTTCAAGATTGTAATTGACTTGGTGAATGATAAAACGAGATTGGAAGATTCATTTCTTTAACTAATATAAATACAATTAGAAAAGTAAGAAATATGTTTATCACTATTACTTTTTTAGAAAAGTAAGAAATATGTTTATCACTATTATTTTTCAATATATGTACAATAAGATTATTCATAAAATGGGAGAAATAAGTATGTTTACTATGGTTACTTTTCAACACTGTAGAATGAGATAAACTAGAACACTAATAAGATTTCACACATAGACATATCACTTCATGAGGGTTGCTTACTTTCCAATATATGTAGAGTGGAATTAAAAAAAAAATTAAAAAAAAATCAAAGGAAGACATATCCTTTAAAAAGATTTATTGATGGGAAATATTTTCTTTATTAAAAATAATCCATTTATTTTGAAGTCTAATAAGGAAGGGGAAGCTTATTATTGTATTTCTAATATGTAATAGAAATATATTAATTTTTTTTTGTATTTTTAGTAGGTAATAGATATATATTACTTTGTTGATATTTTTATTTAGGATAATTGTTATATATATAAATATAAAATATCATAAATTTAAAATGATCATAACATCTAATTTATTAAATATTAAAAAAATAAATTATTAAAAATATAAATATTTTGCTTATTTTTTATATATATTTTTTCATATATCATAATATACCATTATGATAAATATAACCAGTTTATAAATATTACACGACTTTGAACAACTTATTACGACAACTGACCGATATTGAACTAAAAATATAAATCCTTCAGAGAAACTGTATGGAAAGAAGTTTAAAAGCATGCTTCATGGGCTTTTAAGTTCTCCTTTTTTATTTGTACTTGTGACGATAACAAAGGCTGAAACCATCAACACAAACGTAATTAAAGATATCTGATATAATAATTAAAATTAAATAAAATTAAAGATATAAGAGTTTTTATTTGTAATATAAATTATTAAAAGAATTTAAAATGCATTTTTTTGTTTGATTTAAAATTGTTTTAACAATATGATATGTTAAGTTAGATATTAATTTTTTCGGGATTCAACTGTGTTAAGTAAGTCATTCATTTATGACCATTTCCACGAGAGGTAGTCGTAATTGACTAATTTCTCATGATTTTTGAATAGTCCACTTAGTACTCATTGCATCAGGTGATGTTCACAGGGGTGAAGAAGTGAGATTGAAACTAGTGAAATGAATCACATAGCGTCAATCACCTCTGTGAGCATCACCCGATGCAATGAGTGCTAAGTGGACTATTCAAAAATCATGAGAAATTAGTCAATTACAACTACCTCTCATGGAAATGGTCATAGATGAATGACTTGCTTAACGCAATTGAATCCCCCAAAAAAATTATATCTAATATAATGCACTACAAAAACCCTTCAATACTTAGATATGTTAAGTCTTCTTAGCACAACCAGTTGAGGATGGGCCTCGTTAACAAGACGACCCATGATAAAACCTCACAGGGGGTGGTTGTGCCTTGTGCTAGGGGGAGGAAACATGCTAAAACATCCAGTCAACTAAGGGCTGGTGTGGCCCAGGCTAGGTGCGATCCTCGGGTGAATTTGATGGATTAGATGCCCCTGGGTCAAGACTCTTCAAGCCTCAGGGCATGCCTGGAGGATCACAAACAACTTGACCCAAAAAAAAAGTTTTAATGGTTGTTTTTTTTTTAAATTAAAGTGTAGTTTAATTATTAGATATTTTGGCTTTTTTTTGCAGTCAATTTTGTGCAAATTTTTTCTCAATGGTGGGTGTTCACGAGGGTCATTGAATGTCATCAAGTGTGAAAAGAGGCATGGAATGGACTGCCTCATGAGGTAGCCACCTAACATTTTTTTAATATAATGGATGGGTGAGGTGCCACAAAACATCGAGAATGGATTAATGAAAGTTGGTGGGTGCAGGCTGGAAATGCAAGGCAGATTACTTCGATATTGTGCCTCCTTCTTGTGGCGCTTCATGGGAACAATATAAGTGGTGGGTACCACCTAACATTTTTTTTTTTTTTTTAATTTCATATTTTAAAAGAAACATATTTGTCAACAAATAGTCACCTATGGTAAAAAAATATAGAGGAAAACTGCCAGTAATTTAGTTTTTAAACTGCATATTTCATTGTTCATGGCATAAAAGAAACAGATTTATCAACACATAGTCACATGCGGTAAAAAAATATAGAGGAAAACTGCCCAGTACCTCAACATGGCTAAAAATACAAAATAAAATTCCATATGCCTAGCAGAGGGTCAACAAATGGTGTATATGAGGAAAAAAGGAAATAAATAACCCAGTTAGTGCACAAAGGATCCAGTTTTCTAATCACTCAGTCAATAAATAGCTCAAATAAAATCATAAATCATATCAAACTAAAAGAAATCGCACTTTTAGAAAGAGCATGTAGATCCATCAATAAATAGATCCATAATGTTGTATTATATATAACTACATTGAACACCTTTATAAGCACTAAGTGATCGCAAATTCTCAAATAGCAGGGGATATTTGCATGAATTCTCTCAATTTTTTTGGTTTCATTATGATTTTTCCTCGTCCTTAATTTGACTGTGAGAGACATTTTGTGGCTTATTATATTCAATTTCAAGAGCACCAATCTTCTATTTCTGGAATAATGAAATGGTCACATTTCAATCCATAAAATTTGTCCATCCTTACTAGTACCACTCGTTAATACCAATACATTTCCTTGTATTCAAAACTATGATAGATCCTTTGTGGCCAGTGGTTGCATGTAGAATTGTCATGTAATTTTATGAAAAAAAAAAAAATCCGCAGATGGCACCTCTTACATTTTTAATGCTCAATTGATAATAGAAAACTCTATCTCTAGATCAAAATTTTCCTCTTACGTTTTTAATGTTCAACTAATAATAGTAAACTTTATTCCTAAATCAAAATTTTCCCTTACAATTCTGCTACAACAGTGGCAAACATGAAAAAGTTGTTATAACTAACATAACTTTTTGAAACAAGTTAGTCATCGTAAAATTTATTGTGCTTTATCCCTAAGGGTTAGTTCCATTGGTTGGTGATTTTATAATTCGAATGTTATCATTAATCTAGCATGTTGTACAAGTCCTCAATTCAATTCCCATAATGTTAATTTCTAAATTTTATTCCCTCTGGAAAAGCTGATAATATTAGGATACCCACAATGTCAATTTCTAGATTGTATTCTCTCTTGAAACACTGATAATATTGAGATGTTGAATTCAAGTGTACATGTGTTTTTGAAATTATCACAATTTAACTATCCTATCGGCCTCTTTTTGTACCTTTTGGGACAACTGCTAGTAGATATCAATTTTGGATTTCAACTGCGTTAAGTAAGTCATTCATTATTTTAGTAAACACTTATCATAGCCATCATTATTATAAAATTATATTTAAAATATATTAATGAAAATTGATATAAAAATATTTATTATTAATTTTAAAAGTTAATTGAAGTTATTTTAAGGAAGTATATTATTTTTTTCATAATTAAATTAATTTAAAATATATAAAAATTCTAGAAATTTTTTAATTTTGTATATAATAAATTAAAATAATGAAATACTAATTAAAAGGGATATATAAATATTTATTATTGATTTTAAAAGTTAGTTTAAATAATTAGGCTTTTTTAATAAATAAGTTGGAGATATTTTAAAATTAAATATTTGGAAAATAGATAATAAAATTTAATGGTTAAGAAATTGAATTTTTTTATAAAAAGTTGCGAGTTCAAATTTAGAGAAGATAGATTCCATGACGTTGAGTACTTATTCCATAAATAAGGGGCTTTTATATACCAATTTGATGTTTGGTATGGTAATGATCTTAAATTTTAATTATTATTGGGCTTAAGTATGAGGGGTTTCCACAGTGCATTTTATTTTCTGGGCTGGGATGGGCGACCTCTTGGGAAGTCCTAGTTACCGGGTGCAAGCCCCGAAAGTGATGATTTACGCTATGTGATTCATTTCACTAGTTTCAATCCCACTTCTTCCCCCTTGTAAGCATCACCCGATACAATGAGTGCTAAGTGGACTATTAAAAAATCGTGAGATATTAGTCAATTACGACTACCTCTCATGGAAATGGTCATAGATGAATGACTTACTTAATGCAGTTGAATCCCAAAAATGATATATATTATTGGGTTGTTAAATATATTCTTGGATATATTTTAGGTTTGATCTTGAGCCTTGCTCTGGTTACTCCAAAAAATTATTGATTCACCATAATTAAAAAATATACATACAAATAAATAATTTAGCACACATGATTAACTCAAAATAAGTTGATAAAACTATATTTATTATATAAATTTTATAAAAAATATAAATATAAATAAAATAAAAATCCTCTCAACTTTTTATATATATATATATATATATATATATATATATATATATATATATATATGCGTAGTCTAACTTATAAATGAAATGACATTTTTCTGGTTAATTTTAACTGAAATCTGATTGCTATTTTTAAAAACTTGAGTTTTAGTTGTTTAATCTGTAGAATTCAAGTGTCGCAAGGGTTTTTCAAGGTGTTGAATCTATTTATGCATTCAAAAATGTATTTTAAACGACAAAAAATTGAATTCTTGAAATTGTATTGTTAGATTCCCGTGAAAAGTCTAATTTTCTATTTTAATATTTTTGTTTTTTTGTCAAGTTTTCTGTGTTCCGCTAGGTTTGAATCGTGGCTTGAGAAATCACGACCCAGGGTGTAAGACCCACGAGTCGAGGATGATGACCAAGGGCGTTGGAAGCATTCGGTGGAGATGCGATGAACGACAACTGATGAAACGACAAAAACCGTGACGAAAGGTTAGACGAGTGTACTGACGGACGAAAACAACATTTGGCTATTATGTGATGTTATTATGGTGATGGTGCGATGTTTAGGAGTGACGGGCAAAGATGCGTTAAAAATGGCTAAGTTTTCTCTTGAATGTTTATAGGCTGGTTGTGGTGGCAAGCCGATGCTAAGGACAAAACGTCACATTGTAACCAAGGCTTTATGGAAGTTTAGTGGGTCGGCCTTATATGGGTCAAGCCCCACCCATGGAAGAAATATGCGTGGGAAAACACATATATATTGGAGGACGTGTGATGGAGAGAAGCAACATGAGACATCAACATCTTGTTGATTCCACCATTGGCAAATAAAGGCATCGAGCTTGAGCGAAGTTCAAGGGTGGAGGATGAAGCCACAACGAGGAAACGAAAGTCTAGGCCGAGTTGGGTAAAACGTGTTCAATGTTCACCCACAGGTCAAGTCGGGTTCCTTTCGCAAGGCGCGTGCAGGTTTGATAGGTCAAGTGGGGTTCAACTCGACAACACGTGAAAAACAGTGTTCGGTGTAGGTTGAGTCGGGTTCATAATCTCATTCACATTCAGGATGTGCAGAATAGTGAACTGAAGTGCGGAGGGCGTTTAACAGGGTTGGGTCGGTTCGAACATGACTCGAACGTGTTTAGGAAACACGTGCAGATAGTGAACCTAGTGACCCACGTTTAGAAACGCGTTCAGGGTGCCGAGGGTGTTTGTGATCCCAGTGACCCAGTTGAACGAGATTTTCGGGCAAAATTCAGAAACGGTTCTAAAGGAATTTTTAGGATCCTTATTGATTGTTTGGGTTGTTGGGGAGCTGTAAGGCTTGGAAAAAACACAAGCACACTTGGAAAGGAGTGTAAGTGGCTTCCACAGACTTGGGTTGTATAATTATTGTAAATTGTATACACTTACTGAAATATAACATCGGGAAGAATTATAATCAGGGAGTTTCCCCTCCCTTGAATGAATGGGTGTTCTTGTGGATTGATGTTGATATTTAATGTTGTTTTATTTCCACTGCATATTTAAAATAACATTGGAATATTAATAATTGTAAGTATTGAGTTAGGCATAGTGTACATACTTGAGTATTACGAAAAGAAAAAGTACGGTAGTGTTGCACCCGCTATAAGTTGGTTGAAATACTACCACTAGTGGGAATAAATTTTTTCAAAAGTTACACATGAGGACAGTAATGAAAGGAGGATGGAAAACAATAATTAAAATTGACACTGCAACAGCGATTCAATATCATTGGCAGATGACCATAAAGTTGTAGTTGTGTCGGATCAACTTTTTCCCAGAAATTACAATAAAACATTATTGTTGTCCCATTGATAAGAAAGTTTCCGAAGCTATACACCCCTAATCAAATCCTTCCTACCATCCACCAGTTGTATGACAAATCTTAAACCTTATCAATCGTTGTTATGCTAACTTTTTCCAAATGTCCATGTCATTTTTTTCAAAAGCAAGGCAGAAAATCGAACTTTCATTTATCCTCCCTTTTGACACTTATATTATTTGTCTGCTCTGCAAAAATATTGGAGAATAAAAAAAACATTATACCATTTCCTTTCATTTTCATTTTGAAGTGGTGGTTTTAGTTTTCTTGTTAAAGATCACATCAAAAAGGAAACCAGTATGCATATAAATGGGTTAGTATGGTACTTTTACTTTCTTGTTTTACTTTATTTTGAGCAATAATACATGATAATAGTTGATTAAGTTTAGTTTAGTTTGGTTAGTTGGGAAAAATGTTGTTATCTTCCACATCTAAATGAGTATTTTTTGTAATTACTTTAATTTTACTATTTTAGTAATCTTTGGAAAACTTAAACATATATATATATATAACACTAATGCGATTTTATTTATTTATAATGTAAGCACACATGTTTTCCCCAAAAGTAATATCCATCTTAAAAAAACTAGATCTCATTATCTTCACCTAAATTTTAAATATTTATAAGAATTGAAGTTAAAGGAATATAAAAAAAGTGTTGTCTATTTTACTTATAATGTATTAATATGTAGGATATGTAAACACATCTATATAAAATGTGATGGGGTTGAACCTCAGAATTGATATAAATTTGTGCCTTAATGTGGTATTGGTTATAATGTGTTTGTGTTTTTATTAATATGGTAATGATTATAATATGATTGCATTTTCAATTTTAAAATTTGGTTAATTTCGTAATTGCACTATTGAGAAATTTTTACAAAATTGATATAAATTTTTTACAAAATTGATATATATATATATATATATGTATGTATATAACTTAAAATTTTCATATGACATCTAAGTTCACATGATATATATTATTTTTGATTGGTTAAAAGTTTATATCTCTTAGATATAAGGAAATAGGTGAATATTTTAAGACTAAGAGGTATTTAATAAGAATGAAACTTTATCTTCTATCAAATTATTAGTAAGTTATTTCAAGTAGTAGGGATTTTTTTCAATCAAAATAATGAGTCAACTTGTATTTGTACATAATAGCTAATGATGATTGTCCCCATTATAGTAGCTAGTGTTCTCATTATAAATAAAGTAGTTAGAGAAAATAAAATGAAGAGTGAAATTTAAAGTTTGATGTTTCTTTTTAAATAATATAGATGATATTTTTCTTTTCAAAGATAATTATAATTTTCTGTTCTAATTTACAATGAAAATGACCTTCACAAATATAGTGTAGATGCAATTGAAGATTAAATTACAAGAATAAAAGTACATAATTAATGTACATGTAATTTTAAACATTTTAAAAATGGTCATCAACACTTCCTTTTTAAGACTTCTTCTTTTTAACCTCATGGATCCCCTTAAGCAGGAGCCATAATGGCAACCTATAACTTAGAAGGGGAGAACCCTAGATTTTAAGAGGGCACCAATTCCTTATTAGAATTAGAGGTGCCATTTTCATGGAGTTACTTCATTCCACTAGGAGGGATGATATGTTCAACTACCATGCTCAAGGATGAATTTCCAATATCCATGTCTTTTGCTTGAAATTCCAAAACATTATAGGGCTTTCCAATTGGCACCTCTAGATAAACAATATCGATCATCTCTGAATATGTTCTTTGTTAATTCTTATCTTTTTTCTTTTCTTCAACTAGTGAAAATGTCCAACTATTTAATTTAGATTTAGCTTTGTTTTCCATGAAGGATGAGTTCATTCATGAGGACAAGAATCTTGTAGACATCCTCGAATATGATCTATTTTCTATCAAAATGTTGTATTTTCATAATATAATACTTAATTCCATATAAAAGTGTATAATCAAGGATCATTTTGTCTAGAGTATCCTTAGGTCAATCTCAACAAATAGGAAATCTTATTGCTAAAGCTTTCTCAAAATCAATTTATGTAACTAGCAAAAGTATTCTCGATATCATCCATAGTTAAAATATGCAAGAAATGTAAGGGAACATTTGGGAGATGAATCCAATCTAGCATCAAGTAACTAACATAGAGCTGCATAAAAATCTAGAAACTCAAGAGTTATAAAAAGTCCCACTCATCTTGAAAAATAGGGGCCCTCTCGAAAAACTTGCTCATATTAAGCATGATAAAAAAGATGAACTATAAGAAAATCTTTGGAACAAAAAGATATCTTACAATTCTTTATCCATTTGAATAAATCCACTAGTATAAATCCATTGAAAGAGGCGAATGACTATTAAATATGCAGTTCATAATATTGATGCAGTTGAATAACCTCGAGTAATATTATTTGCCTAATGGTTCATCTTCCAGTTTATCTACCATATAGGCACCACATAGAAAAGTAGTTGAAACAATTAAAGTGGAAGATTTTTTTATTTTTCATTGCATTTTTAAGGGATCATTGAATAATTGCATAAGCTATATTCAGATATTAAGATTGGTATTTTTAAGTGTGCCACAAAATCATTTGAATTCACGTACAAAAGTATGGTATTCCGACTGAGAGACTTTACCATCATCTAAAATGTCTGCAATATAATAATGATTTTACCAAATAATAGTTTGGTAGGTATTTCATCAAATAGTTGGCATTCAAAATTTTTAGCAAGCACTTGTAAAATATGCATTTTATCAAACTCTTGCATTCAAAGGTTTTAGAAAGCAGTTGTTGGAAAGACATTCTATAAAACACATGGCATTCAAGTGGTTTTTCTAAGACTTGAATACAAGGTTTTCATCAAATAATTGACGTGCAAACTATTTATCAAATAATTGGCATTTATCTAAACTAAAAGTTGAAATTGTAACGTGCCAACATTCTTGACTACATCAAGAAACACATCCCCGTCCTCAAAATGACATTTTCTTTCTAATCCCCAACCCAACATGGCACATATCAGATCTACCAAAAACACACATTCACTTAGCTCTTTGATCTAGAGGCCAAAAACAATATCAAACCACTTATAATTACATGTTGTTGGTTCATGAAAGGGTAAGATTCTACTTGACTAAAGGACTAGTCTTAATTCTTTGAACCATTTCCTTATGTTTGAAGAAGACAAACGATTAACCAAACATAAAAAAAAAAATTAAAAACTTATTGTAAAACTAAAAAATCATGATGATAATCCATATCTTATATTCAAGATACTTAGTCTCCGTGCTTTTCATCATAATGAAGAATACATAGAAATCATTTGATTTAAATGCATAAATATATCTCAGTTATAAATACCAACTTCTAATTCAAACATTTTAATAATTAAATTTTTATATTTTTATATTTTTTATTATAAAATTCTAATTCCTGCTTTTCAATGACAAGTGTCCATGATTAAAAAAATCCGGAATTTCGATATAATTTCACTGAGCTCATGCACGATCGTTGCATGAAATTCCACCGAACTTATGCAAGCATGTTGAACTTTTCACTGTTCAAATAACTAAATAAACTTTTAAGCTCATGAATGTTAGAAAATTTCAGTGTTTAAATGACTAATAAACTGATCAATTTAAATATCAATTCCACAACTAGTTGGAATCAACTTTTTATAAAATTTACACTGTAATAAAAGGAGGATAGACTCAAGCACTAAGGTTTACAGACCAGTAGAACAATAATTAAAATTGACACTGCAACAACGATACAATATCATTGGGAGATGATCAACTTTCTTATGTCCCATTCATAAGAAATTTTCCGAAGCTATACTTCCCTCATCAAATCCCTCATTATACCATCCACCAGCTGTGTGGCAAATCTTGAACCTTACCAATCGCTGTTATGCTAACTTTTTCCAAATGTCCCTGTCATTTTTCTCATTGGGAGATGATCATAAAGTCATAGTTGTGTTGGATCAACTTTCTTATGTCCCATTCATAAGAAAGTTTCCGAAGCTATACTTCCCTCATCAAATCCCTCATTATACCATCCACCAGCTGTGTGGCAAATCTTGAACCTTACCAATCGCTGTTATGCTAACTTTTTCCAAATGTCCCTGTCATTTTTTTTCCAAAACAAGGCAGAAAATCAAACTTTTATTTATCAGCCTGTCACGTCAAAACTTACCGACCAAAGACTGATGACATTTATATTATTTTTCTTCTCTGCAAAAAGATTGGAAAATACATTTCCAGCATTGCAACACAACATGATGCGGCTCTCTTGAACGCACCCAAATTAAAATATATTTTAAAGTGTAATTATTACAATATCTAACGAATTAACACAGCACAATAATGTTGCAATTCCAACTTTTTCCAAAGGTTGAAAGTACAATAATTCCAACTTTCCCAAAGGTGAGACAAATTAAGGCCCATTCGCATAATACCCTTTGGAATCGTCAACCAATATTTCGGCTGCTATCCGCCCAGTAATGCGGTGGCAGATACACTGCTCATCGTTAGATTTAAACAATTTTAAATCTAACGGTGGGCAGTGCACCGCATTAATGGGCGGATAGCTGCCGAAATAAGGTTCACCGAAGGAATCACGAAGTGGGAACAACGTTTCGAGGAAGCTGAGAGACTACGAAAATGAACAGGGCCATCGACCTTCCTCTCCTCTGTTCTTATATTAACCACTTCACTTCACCTGCATTTCTCAATTTCGCTTACTCTCTCGCAGCCCTTTTCAGATCCGCTCGCGCTACGCTTGCATTTGCATTTGCCCCTTCTTTTGCTTTTAGTGCTTCAGCCTTAGCTTAATCAATTATCTATGGCGGATTTTGGAATTGGAACCGCAGCCAACGTCGCGGCGGCCAATGTTGCAGGCCCTATTATCGATGTAGTCATCCAGAAATTGAAGGATATCATTGAGATGGGGGAAAATGTCCGTCATCTCAAAACTGACTTCACCAATATGGAGGGCGTTTTAGTCCATATTCAAAATCAATTCCGAGAGCAACAGAGAGCGCTCCCAGGGCCTGTCCATAATTGTTTGGAAAGAATGCAGAGTGCCCTTCAAGAAGTCGATGATTTGATTGTTGGTGCGGAGCCACAGCCACGGTGTTTCGGCTGCTGCTCCTTCCGCAACCCCAAGCTGTCCACCCAAATTAGAGTTTGGAAGACGAGATTTGATGGACTCTTTCAAGAGCTTGAAAGGCAATTTTCAATATGTGCCAAAACCACACAGATTGTGTCCGCAGCAGCGTCTCAGGCAGAGGTGCTTCTTCAACCTATTCCACACTCCGGCTTCGTAGGGTCCACCATTCAATCTGCTCAGATGCAAGTGCAGGCATGGCTTAGTGAAGCCTATCCCCAAGCTCGGATGGTCGGTATTTATGGCATGGGGGGAGTCGGCAAGACGTCCCTACTCAAACTAGTCTACAACCACTTCAAAGAGGAGAGAGGTAAAGGTATTTTTGATGCTGTAATTTGGCTCACAATTTCTCAGAAGTATGATTTTAAAAATTTGCAGGCCTCCATTGCTGAGACACTGGATTTAAAGTTGGAGGGCATTTCTGACAATGATATAAGGAAAATGAAATTGTCAGAATCGCTAGGAAAGAAGAAATTTCTTTTAATATTGGACGATTTGTGGCGTCCAATCGATCTCACCGAGGTCGGCGTGAGATTTGGGGATCAAAATAGTAGCAGAGTGTTAATGTCGAGTCGCAGCAGCGATGTCACTGGAGAAATGGGCGCAAGCGACAACTGTTCCTTGAAAATACAACCTCTCTCCACAGACGAAGGGTGGGAGTTGTTCAGAGGAGAAGCTTTTACAGATGGGGTTCTTCCAAGGGAGAACAATATAGAGGGTATTGCTAGAGAAATGGCCTCCGAGTGTGGAGGATTGCCATTGGCCCTTAAAGTAGTAGCTGCCGCAATGAGGTTTAAAACGACTGAAGGTGAATGGAAGCGCGCTTTGAATTTGATGAGAAAGGTAGATCCATCCTTCCGGACCAGACACAGCAGCATTGATGCAGACCTCTATCAGCGCTTGAAATGGAGCTATGATCAATTAGCTGATGGTAAGTTAAAGATTTGCTTTTTATATTGTGCTGCATTTCCTGAGGATGCAGAGATCGATGTGGAGACGCTGGTCCAAATGTGGAGAGCGGAAAAGTTGGTCACCGACATGGATGCTGGGCAGGAGTACACAGATGCTCTAGTAGGTAGGTGCTTGTTTGAATATGTTAAAGATGATAGAAAGAAAGTAAAAGTTCATGATATTGTGCATGACCTGGCAATTATTATAGGCAGAAGTGAGGAGCAGTGGTTATTTGCAACGGGTCAATGTCTGCAAGATTTCCCTAATGAAGATGAGATTGGGAATTGCAAACGAATATCAGTTGGTCATAATGATATTCGTGTTCTTCCAACCAGTTTGGCTTGCCCAAAACTGGTGAGTTTGGTATTAGCAAACAATAAAGAAATTAGAGAGGTTAAAGAAGGATTTTTCTCGGCTGCCATGTCTCTCAAGGTTCTTGATCTCTCTCATTGCACCTCAATAACAACGTTGCCAACATCACTGGGGCAACTTGGACAACTTGAGTTCCTGAATTTGAGTGACTGCTCCAGTTTGGAGAACTTGCCAGAAGACACAGGTAATCTTTCTCGGCTGAGGTTTTTGCATCTTGAAAATTGTGAATCACTGACGTCATTGCCCATCGGAAATCTCAGAAACCTACAACATCTCAACTTAAAAGGATGTGATAGCTTAATGGCGATTCCACATGGTATCTCTCACCTCACTTCATTGAACAAGCTGACCTTGCCATATTTGACAAAGGAATGCGCAGTAAGTGTGGAGGATATTGCAAATCTCTCGAATCTGATGGATCTGACTGCAGCAGTAAAAGTAAAATCAGAAATTAAAGAAAGTACAATGACTACATGGACGGACCTTAGAAGGTTAAAGTTACTGTGCGTCTATGATGATGATGTGGTGGAGGAGCATGATGCAGATAGAGATGATGTTGTGGCGCAGCATGATGGACATGGAGATGATGTGGTGGAGGACCATATTTTTCCCGTCTACATGGATAATCTCAACAAGTTGGAGCATTTTAGACTCCGGGGTTATGCGGGGGTAAGTTTACCCATCTGCATTTCTCAGTTTCAAAACCTGAGAGGTTTACAATTGGAAGTGTGTCCCGTACTTAGGGAGCTTCCAGCGTGCCAAATTGGGAATGCAACTGTAGTCGGGGGCTTTCCAATGTTGAAAAGGTTGCATCTTGAAGGGTTAGAGAAGTTAGAAAGCATGATGGTGGGATCATCTGTTTTGTCCAGTGAAGAAACAATGCCCCAACTCGAAGATATAGAAATATCTGAATGCAGTTCCTTGAAGAGATTGACAACGAAGAAATTACCTAGTTTAAAGTACTTAAACATCGACTCTTGCAAGGAGTTTGAAGCACTGGAAATTGAGAGTGGCGGTCTTCCAGTGTTACAGGAATTGGGGCTTGAAGGCCTAGACAAGTTTGAGACTCTAGTGGGACCCTCTGGTGTAATCAATGACGGAGTAATGCCCAAACTTCAAGATTTGGTCATAGCGAGATGTCCATTGTTGAGAAGATTGTCATTAGATAAGCTGCCTTATTTGAGGTTAATTTCAATATTGGAATGCCGTGAGCTAACGGAGTTAGACGTCGGGACTGGCGGCTTTCCCATGTTGGAGATGTTGAAACTGCGGGATTGTGAGAAGTTAGAGAATATAGTGGGACCCCATGATGTGTCGGCTGACGAAACAATGCCCAAACTTCAATCATTGAAGATAGAGTACTGTGACTTGTTGCGGAGCTTGCCGAGAGGAATGGATAAACTGTTGAGGAATGGATAGTAGCGTGTCCACCGTTGCCGAGGGATAAAGTGTCCAAGTTGTTGCAAATAACTGAAGAGTTCGACTGGTGGCCAAACTAATTTGGGAAGATGAGAATGCCAAAAATAATCTCTCATCTTTTTCTTAAATGTAATATATTTTGTGATTAATGGTATTTAAATGTTATTTCGAAATTGCTTATAGTGATGTTTAAATATTATTTTTATATAATTTAATTAATCTATATTTTTGTTAATTGTTTTTTCTAATTTTAAACCATATTAATAATACTATATTATATATATTAGAATCAGAAATTTTATATATTAATATTTAATGTATAATTAATAATTTTAAATTAAATTATTATTTATGGTTATTATTATCATTTTATATATTATTAAAATTAAAATTAATAATAATAATTTAATATATTTTAATATTTTTGCTTAAAAATTTATAAATGTATGATATATAAATTATTTCAATTAATAAATAATTAACTAGGGTTATTTTGTTTGGTTAGAAATAATGATGGTTATCCTCCTTCAAGTTGGAATTTCGTCGAAAGACATTTTGACCGGATTGTACTTTTAAAACATTTAAAAAACCATTTCTTGTGATGGGTTTTGAAATGCGGAGCACGTATTTTTGACAATTCACTTTTTAATAAAAACGTCATTACTAAAGGAACCTGCACGACACTTGCACCTGTAGAATTTGATGGCACATATTTTCTTGTGAGATATTATGTTGACACGTCAATAATTAAGTGCTATGATATTTCGAATTCATGCCATAATATTTGCTTTTATTTAAACGGCATATGTTCATATTGCTTAAAATATAATATATGTGTATTATTTTATAGTAAAAATTAGGTTTTCCATCTTTATTTTAACATATGGTTTATGTCATAGTTATGTTTTTGTTGAAGTTGTTTACCTAGTATATTAATAAACCATAAAAAAATAATGAATAGAGTATACAAAGGTTTTAGAATAAAATCAAGGCGATTTTAATTTACATTTAAAATAAGATGAAACAAATGAGTTTGGATGTAGTGCCCATGAGGTGGTATTATATTTTTTTGAACTCTTAACACAAAACTAATTAGAGTGTATTTTACTAATCTGAAATTACTGTAGATTATTGGATGAATACAAGTTTAATATTATTGCAAATATTTATAATGACCAAATCAATCGAAATAAAAGATTCAAATTAGAATTGAAAATGGAAGGTGGCTAGAATATATTGAGTGAGCGAGATACATGTGGGTAGTTAGCAGAGTAAATGAACGAACTATTGGATAAAATTGTTATAAAAAAATAAGGTGTAGGACAAAGGCATTAAAATTTTGAGATAGAATCAATTGTAGTTTATTGATAAATCTAAGCATATCGAGAGCATGGTATCTTCATCCAAACCAAATGCCCAAATTATGTTGAAAGCACACATAGAAGCAAAAAAGCATTTAGTGGACGTTCATGAGAAAATTGACAATGTGGAGATATTAGAGAAAGCAGGGATGGATCCTGAATTTCTAGGAATTTTAAATTATGGACGCAACACATTTTCCAATACTATTACCCCATTATCATGCTTAACAATCAATAAGCTACCAAATTCCAATTTTAAGTCAAACTTCCAAGATCTCCCTAGTGTGCTTAGGTAGTTCAAGTTTCATCCTTGATAGGATGGTCATGTGGAAGCTGTCGAGAGCATGAGGAGAATTTTTTCTTTGAAAAATCGTGCAAGATTTTGAATTCTTTAAATTTAGAAACCCATATACCACTCTGGAACCACTGAGAAGCTTTTAGAATGCCATGGAAAATAACCTCTTGAAGGCACTGATGATTGGGTTGACGAAGATGGTAGCACAAATTTAGCACAAATTTCACTTCAATACAACAAGTTGAAGTGTATTTTGACCTCGATAATGTGCAGGCCCATGCTTCCTACACCTTCAACAATGGAGTGCAACTCTTATTACACAAGTTAATCCATATGAGTTTTAAATATATTTAAGTCTCTTACCATTAATAATATGTTTATTATTGTGAAAATATGTTTGTTATTAATAATTAAGTATTGCAGGAACCTCCCTTTAAGTTGCAAGCTCTCGAAAACCATTTTCCTCTTACCCAAATAGATGCAAGTTATTTTTATAATTTATTTTCTTTTTTTTGTTCTTAAGAAGCCTTTGCTACAAATTTCTCATCAGTTTATCATCATTGTTAACCAAAGTAACTTGCTTCGGGCTTAACTAAGGATTTTTCTTTTTAATTAACATTTATAATTTGAGTAGTAGTAGGAATAGTCATCTAGTTAAAATACACCTGATCTCATTACCAATAAGTTAAGCTTAGATAGTTATTAAGTCTGAAATTTTGTGAGGCCAATTCTAAAATCAATGCAAAGGAGCCAGAGTGTTGCCATTATTTTAACATTCTAAATGAAAAGTAAGAAATTTGCAGGGGAAATATGATCTACCTTTACATTTTCATTTGTTTTTTCAATTCAATTCTACAAATTCAACATTATATCTACATTTTTCATAGAATATGGACTAGTGCATGTGAATTTTGTAAGTCACACCAAAAACATCTATTTTGTTGGTTTAATGATACAAAAATACACCTCACTAATTATTCAGTTGACAACAAAGCCAAAATTCCTTTCAACTCACCACCATAACTGAAGCAAACATATACAAAATTTAACATTTGGCAAACAAATATTTTTAAAATTTTGAGGATGGTTGTGAAAAGCAGGTTTAAAACGATATTTGTTTATGTATGATTGACCACCTGCTAATGAGAAGGAAAATAAATAAGATTGATTATAGCTAAGTTGGTTATGAATGTTAGATGTAGCAATTTTTTCATAGTATTGATTCTTTGCCCAATTTTAAGATTTCCACTATTGATAATAGGTTATTGACCAACACTCCCATGTGAAAAAATTATGAAATATTAAAACATTATTAATACATTGTGTTAGTTTTACTATAAACTTGGACCCCGCATTGATTCCATGTGATCATGACGGTGGAGAGGACAAGGAGTCTAGATAATAGCCTACAGTCAACTCCAAATTCCTTGAAATGGAAATTTCTCCTTGAGAGACTTTCTTGTTGCCATTGGTGAAAAAGATTGATTTGTTTTGACTAAAATTGCAACATTTAAATGCTCTGATAAAAGTCCAAATTGAGAATACTGAAATAGGAGCAGATTTGTTGCAATAATCGCTAAGTAAAATATATTTTTAGATTTTCCCATAATTTTTGTATCCTGTGTTTCGGAGAAGAACTAAGTGGAATGTGATTGGTTTGGCAGTTATGGATCCCTAGTATATTAATAAACCATGACAAAATAATGAATAGAGTATACAAAGGTTTTAGAATAAAATCAAGGCGATTTTAATTTACATTTAAAATAAGATGAAACAAATTAGTTTGGATGTAGTGCCCATGAGGTGGTATTATTTTTTTGAACTCTAACACAAAACTAATTAGAGTGTATTTTACTAATCTGAAATTAAACTAATTAGAGTGTATTTTATTAATTTGAAATTACTGTAGATTATTGGATGAATACAAGTTTAATATTATTGCAAATATTCACAATGACCGAATCAACCGAAATAAAAGATTCAAAATGGAATTGAAAATGGGAGGTGGCTAGAATATATTGAGTGAGTGAGATACATGTGGGTAGTTAGTAGAGTAAATGAACGAACTATTGGATAAAATTGTTATAAAAAAATGAGGTGTAGGACAAAGGCATTAAAATTTTGAGATAGAATCAACTGTATTTTATTGATAAATCTAAGCATATCGAGAGCATGGTATCTTCATCCAAACCACATGCCCAAATTATGTTGAAAGCACACATAGAAGCAAAAAAGCATGTAGTGGACGTTCATGAGAAAATTGACAATGTGGAGATATTAGAGAAAGCACGGATGGATCCTGAATTTCTAAGAATTTTAAATTATGGACACAACACATTTTCCAATACTATTACCCCATTACCATGCTTAACAATCAATAAGCTACCAAATTCCAGTTTTAAGTTAAACTTCCAAGATCTCCCTAGTGTGCTTAGATAGTTCAAGTTTCATCCTTGATAGGATGGTCACATGGATGCTGTCGAGAGCATGAGGAGAATTTTTTCTTTGAAAAGTCGTGCAAGATTTTGAATTCTTTAAATTTAGAAACCCATATACCACTTTGGAACCACTGAGAAGCTTTAGAATGCCATGGAAAATAACCTCTTGAAGGCACGAATGACTGGGTTGACGAAGATGGTAGCACAAATTTAACACAAATTTCACTTCAATACAACAAGTTGAAGTGTACTTTGACCTCGATAATGTGCAGGCCCATGCTTCCTACACCTTCAACAATGGAGTGCAACTCTTACTACACAAGTTAATCCATATGAGTTTTAAATATATTTAAGTCTCTTACCATTAATAATATGTTTATTATTGTGAAAATATGTTTGTTATTAATAATTTAGTATTGGAGGCACCTCCCTTTAAGTTGCAAGCTCTCGAAAACCATTTTCCTCTTACCCAAATAGATGCAAGTTATTTTTATAATTTCTTTTTCTTTATTTGTTTTTCTTAAGAAGCCTTTGCTACAAATTTCTCATCAGTTTATCATCATTGTTAACAAAAGTAACTTGCTTCGAGCTTAACCAAGGATTTTTCTTTTTAAATAACATTTATAATTTGAGTAGTAGTAGGAATAGTCATCTAGTTAAAATACACTTGATCTCATTACTAATAAGTTAAACTTAGAGAGTTATTAAGTCTGAAGTTTTGTGAGGCCAATTCTAAAATCAGTGCAAAGGAGCCAGATTGTTGCCATTATTTTAACATTCTAAATTGAAAAGTAAGAAATTTGAAGGGGAAATATGATCTACCTTTACATTTTCATTTGTTTTTTCAATTCAATTCTACAAATTCAACATTATATCTACATTTTTCATAGAATATGGACTAGTGCATGTGAATTTTGCAAGTCACACCAAAAACATCTATTTTGTTGGTTTAACGATACAAAAATACACCTCACTAATTGTTCACTTGACAACAAAGCCGAAATTCCTTTGAAATCACCACCATAACTGAAGCAAACATATACAAGATCTAACATTTGGCAAACAAATATTTTTAAAATTTTGAGGATGGTTGTGAAAAGCAGGCTTAAAACGATATTTGTTTATGTATGATTGACCACCTGCTAATGAGAAGGAAAATAAATAAGATTGATTATAGCTAAGTTGGTTATGAATGTTAGATGTAGCAATTTTTTCATGGTCTTGATTCTTTGCCAAATTTTAAGATTTCCACTATTGATAATAGGTTATCAACCAACACTCCCATGTGAAAAAATTATGAAATATTAAAACATTATTAAAACATTGTGTTGGTTTTACTATAAACTTGGACCCCACATTGATTCCATGTGATCATGATGGTGGAGAGGACAGGGAGTCTAGACAATAGCCTACAATCAACTGCAAATTCCTTGAAATGGAAATTTCTCCTTGAGAAACTTTCTCGTTGCCATTGGTGAAAAATATTGATTTGTTTTTGCTAAAATTGCAACATTTAAATTCTCTGATAAAAGTCCAAATTGAGAATACTGAAATAGGAGCAGATTTATTGCAATAATCGCTAAGTAAAATATATTTTTAGATTTTCCCATAATGAAGAACTAAGTGGAATGTGGTTGGTTTGGCAGTTATGGATCCCATCAATAAGTGAGTATAATCATCCCATCAACATGTGAGTAGAATGGACTGCATGATTCAATAAATCATTTTATGGTCATGTTGTTTTTTTTCTTATGATAAATATTTGAAAAATTTTAACATAATTGTGTTATTGAAGGGTACTTTTTTAATTGAACTTTTATTGGTGAAGGGAAAAAATTTAAACATAACGTTTTTTGACAGGAATCCTAAAAGCCCAAAAGGCAAAAAAAATTGTTTGATAGGTAATGAGGAATCCAAATTCCAACCATGTCCTCCATATTCATGGTCAATTCTCAATGTGATTTGTTGAAATTACACTAAGCATCTTATTATAATGACTTTTTTTTTGCATATATATATATATATATATATATATATATATATATATATATATATATATATATAATTTGAAAAATAATTAATTAAGATGTATTTTAATATATTTTATTTTCAAAGGAATAATAATGAAATATTACTTTCATGTGGAAAATGATACACACACTATATTTATAGGAATTTCACAAGATATTTGTAAGCATTCACAATATTTTAGAGGTATTTTTAAAAATATTTTACAACTTGAAAAAATTAATGACAAAAATGCACCACCTCCATTTCAATCCCTTGTTCATGTTGTAATTAATGAAATAAATGTTATCTATATAGAAATGCAAATATTGAGTTGGTTCACACAACAACAATATGTATTGTATTTTATTTTTAACAAAATCGCAAATATTTAATAAAACGGATGACAAACTATGAAACATGAGTCATAAGTGGAGGATAACAAGGGGGAATGGTAGGTTTGTCTTTGCTAAAATAATTCTTTCCATAATTCTCTTGTCGTGTAAAAATTTAAACGCCTAATTTCTAAGAAACCATTTGGATGGAAATTGGTAGTTGAGGTACCAACTCTCTACAATTATAAGAGTCATTGGGTTTTGTACAAACCTCTTCGAAACATATGGGGGAAGTA
Source organism: Pinus albicaulis (assembly GCA_034641835.2). Classification (NCBI taxonomy): domain Eukaryota; kingdom Viridiplantae; phylum Streptophyta; class Pinopsida; order Pinales; family Pinaceae; genus Pinus; species Pinus albicaulis. Next base: position 475,591,477 of record CM076579.1, on the reverse strand, counting down.
CCTATCTGGATGTTTTTTCTATTGACCCTTGATTTGTTAGATATGATTCACAAAATATCATGAAAAACAACATAAAAGTGAAGAGAAGTCATGTGTAGAAAGCAAGGGATGTTCACTAATGAGCCCAGGGACCAAATATGGGTGAAAAATGAGGCCAAAAATTTTGCAAATTGATATCAAAACTATAAAATATTATCTAATCTGTCTTCTAGTGCAAAAAAATGAGCATAATTACTACCCTAAAAATGAGTTGCAATGCATACCTACATTTTTGGTTGCTTGTTGGGAAAGGCACAGAGGCACTCGGAGGGGAGGCGAGGGACTCCTTGTGCAATGCAAACTAGTTGAGAAATTAGCCATCGGTTGAGAAGGCTCTGGGGTAAGTGGGGCCAGAAGGGAAGTCTTGCTGATTTTTTCTATTAATGAAGGAGAATGACCTTCATACTTCCACCTTTGATTCATTGAGATTGATTTCCCCTAATGGATTCATGGTCTAGCAAGGAGGTGGCCAACTACAAGAGGAATCTAGCTACTGTTGAACCTATGGTTGGCCAGAAAATGTCCAACCCTTCATTAGTTGCATGCAACTTCTGAATTAAATCAAATAGGTGTTCTTAGTGAATCGAATTATATTGTAAATATCGTTTAATGCCATGCAAATGATGATTTTAGGTAAAAATATTTATAGTTTCATGTTGTAATTTAAATAAAATCATTTTCATGTATATCTATGACTATACGCTTCTATTTAATGGATTTAGTGAGTATATGACTCACATAAATTTCTAGCCTTTGCTTATTTTTTATGTTCTCGCCATAATAAGCCTCTTGAAAGAGATTTTATTGTTGGAAGCCTAAAGGAAGCATGTTTATTAGCTTCTTGGACATCCATGGAGGCTAAGTGGTAATGGGGGACTCCTAGTGGGTCTCAAGAATGAGAGTTGGGGCTTGAATTGGCCATGACAATGAGTCCTTGACATGTGATTCAAGGACAAGAATTCCTAATAAAATTACAGATCTAAATGAAAGAGGAAAGGCATTTGTTTATATTGAAGACTAAATTAAGTCTTCAAATATCATATGAATGGAAGAAAATAATAATTCTCATCAATGTGGAGCGAAGCTCTGAGGTGTAACTGCTACAATTGCATGGTACTATCGTTGGTATGGTCTCAGAGAAATCCCACCCAGAGAAAGACGACAGAGTACCCAGGTGGAGCCTCAACAATTGCATGGTACTGGAATTGGCACTATCTATGAGAATCAAGTGATATAAATATGACAGAGCACACACTTACATCCTAGAAAAAGAAGGAAAAGAAATAGGAGCAAAACGAGGTAAGTATGTGAGGAAGAGAAAAAAAACAGAAGATCAAAATCAACAACAAGAGGAGCTGACTTTAGAATACCATACTAAAAATGGGGCTCCTCCTTCTCCCGAAGATACCAAATGCATAGAAGAAAAGGACATGGCTGATCCAGGTGGATATTGGTGGCCACCCACCTATTCCACTTGGGACCCCATCATTGTCTCTTTCAGTTTTTCAGTTTCGGCACAACTTACTATTTTTAGCAGTTTTTCGGGTCTTGAACTTTCGAAGCTGTTTTGAGGCCCTAAATGACATTTTTTGGGCATCGCTTCTTTGGTTAATAGGATTCTGTTCCAAAATTGATATTCACGATTAGCAGTTGTAGTCCTCGGATAGATATTTCTAACGATGTATCATGTGCGTCAAACAGAGATAGTATGCCAAAGTTACGACCCCGGGAAGTTGAAACACCAATTTACCCAAACGGGGCCCATATTTTTGGTGCTTCATCTCCTAGGGTTAGGTTTTTGGATGTTTAGGGTTTTCCATTGTTTCTCTATAATAAATAGGTCCTTGAGCCTCATTGTAACACAATTCAGAGGCCTGTAGCCACCACATCTCTTCTCAGAGATAAGCTACCAACGCCCCAACTAGTTTATTTCTATTCTATCTGTAAGAAAATTTTAGTTCTTTGATATTAATGAAATGAAGTGTTATTTCCACTACATATATGTATTTATGGTTATATGTGTATTCTGTTGCGTTCCTGCATAAATCCATATCAGTGGTATCAGAGTGGTCTACTTTTTCTCGATCCTTCTTTGCATGTCCCCAATGAGGTCGGGGTATAAGGAGTTAGGGCTCGATCTGGTTGAACCTTTGCAAGATCAACCTCGCAAACCCCAACGGCTGCCCATGGGGAACAAAAATAAATATGAGGGAGCAGGAGATCCTATCAAAATATTGCTCAAGGAGGCCCTCGAAAAACAAAGGAACGCGATGATGGATAACTTTGCCCAGATCCTTCAACGACTGCCCACCGACGGCGCATCCACATCCAACAGCCACTCTAGAGGCACGACTCCCTTTACGGTACAAGTAAAATTTGACATTCCCATATTTTAGGGTCAAATAGATGCAGATTTCATAGATATATGGTTGAAACCATATATGTAGATTCCCCATGTCAAGGACTGGTGGGGAAACCTACTCTGAGAAAAAGGATGAGACAAAACCCTCTCTGTTCTCAGCCATACCCACTTGGAATTATTTCTGAGATGCCATCAAGGAACAATACTATCTCGTGGGGAGCTATGAGGACAAGTACATACAATGGACCACGCTGCGGCAACAAAGGGATCAAGATGTGCACGAGCTGATGAATTTGTTCCATACCCTGCGCACAAAGTTGGGTATCAAAGATTCAAAGAAACATTTGGCACTAAAGTATCGCAGTTGTCTGCACAAATACATTCAAGAGAAAATGGAGTTCCTCGACATCTCCTCACTTGGTACGGCATACCAGTATGCTGCCAAGATTGAGCAGAAATTCAAACAGAAGAAGTAAGACTTTGGATCTGCTAATTAAAAGCAAGGGAAAGGTGCCCCCAAATCATAGAACAAAGGAAAAAGCCAAGGCATGATGGCCCAAAACAACCTGCCAAAGCCACAAGTAAACAAAAACACTGTGAAGCCAAAGAAGGACACGTGAAAGTGGTGTGAGTTCCATAAGAGCTCCACTCACAACGCAAGTGAGTGTTGAGCCAAGCAATCGCTGGTGGCCGAGATGAGGGCTTCTGAATCAGATGCATGCTCCGACTTTGAATCAGAACCTGACAAGGGGAATGACAAAGGAAAACAAATTATTGATGCGGAGCCCAACACCACTGTTGCCACTGCGAAGATCCAGAAGGAGGAACCAGAAGATCTAGTGGAGGAGAAGCGTCTCTTCCACTCCTAGATGTGGGTAAAGGTTTCCCCACTACAGCTCATTTTCGACAATGGGAGCCAAAAGAACCTCATTTCAATAGACGTCGTGAAGCAGTTGGGCTTGCCGACAACAGCACATCCATATCCATACACCATTGAGTGGCTTCACCAAGGACTGGATCTCCGCATCAGCCAGCAATGTTGCCTTCCCTATAGCATCAAGCCAGCAATGTTGCCTTCCCTATAGCATCAAGCCCTTCATGGATGAGGTATTATGTGACATTGATCCTCTTGATGTTTCTGATGTATTATTAGGCCAACCATAACTGTGGAAGCGACATGTTGTGTATGAGTCCCAACCTTGCGCTGTTATTATTACTTTGGGAAATAAGCTGTACAGGATATTAGAGGTACCACCGCCTGCCGCTAACTCTTTAGTTACTACAAAACAATGCAGTAAGCTCATTTTCCAAACTAGGAAATTTGTTTTCCTGATGATCTACCCCTAGGGCAAGAAGAAGACTATGGCCACAACCTCCAGATAGGGCTCCTTTGCACAATAACAATAAATGTACAAAGTTGTGGAGAAGTATGGAGACATCTTCACCTCACCCACACGGGTTCCTCTACACTATCAGGTCAAGCACCCCATTGATATGACCCCAAGTGCACCACTACCCAATGGACCGATCTATCGATGCTCTGTTCTGGAGAACGATGAAATCAAGAGGCAGATTCAGGAGCTACTGCAGAAAGGTCACATCCAGGCAAGTTCATCACCCTATGGGAGCTTTATCGTGTTGGTACAGAAGAACGATGGGACTTTGAGACTTTGTATTGACTATCGGGCGTTGAACAAGATCACTGTCTGGAATAGGTACCCGATCCCACGAATTGATGACCTTCTAGACCAACTCAAAGGGGCGAAATATTTCAGCAAGATCGACTTGAAGTATGGGTATCACCAGGTACCAATCGAACCCTCTGATTTGTGGAAGACTGCCTTCAAAGCCAAGGAGGGCCTTTTCAAATGGATAGTCATGCCTTTCGGGTTGACGAATTCTCCCATAACCTTCATGAGGTTGATGGATGACATCTTGCGGCCATTCACCAACTCATTTGTAGTGGTGTACTTGGCTGACATTCTGATCTTCATCCAGACTTGGGAAGATCACCTCTGCTACATCCGACAAGTCCTCCAAACACTGTGGCAACACAAGTTGTGTGCCAATTTGGAGAAGTGCACTTTTGGCATGACCCAGGTTCAATATCTGGGATACATTATTAATGAAAGGGGGGTGCATGTGGATCTAACCAAGATCCAAGTCATTTGAGATTGGCTAGCCCCAACCACTCTAACAGAGCTTCACAGCTTTCTGGGTCTTGCTAATTTCTACCGCAGGTTCGTGTTTGGATTCTCTCATATCACTTGGCCCTTGAGTCAAGTCACCAAGGGAGGAGCGAAAGCAAAATTTTTTTGGTCAGAATCTCAACAGAAAGCGTTCATAGAATTGAAACATCACCTATGTTCTTCCCCATTGCTCACATTACCAGACTTGCAACAACCATTTGAGATCGAGACAGATGCCTCCAACTATGCTATTGGGGAAATTCTTACTCAACAGGGGCATCCAGTGGCATATCACAGTGAGACATTGTCCGACACAGTTTTCAAGTATCCCACTTATGACAAAGAAATGTATTCCATTGTGTAGGCTTGTCGACAATGGAAGCATTACATTTTTGGGAAAGAAAGAATCATCCACACAGACCACCAACCCTTGTAGTTCATACAAACAGAAGGGAAGTTGCAGAATGATCGCCATCAGAAGTGGTCCACATATCTGCAACAGTTTCATTTGAACATCAAGTACAAGAAGGGTAGCACCAATAATGTTGCAGACTACCTCAGCCGACCACCGATCTTGGCACTAACCACCATTCTCAACTCTTGTGGGCGCGAGACTTCTGATTGGCCTCTTCTCTACAAGAGTGATCTAGAATTCGGCCACACATATAAGGCACTCTTGGGGGGTACACAAGTTCCTGGGACACCTTTGTGTTCCTTCAAGCGAGCGTGCTAAGATGATATGGGAAGCACACTATAGTTGAGTCGCTAGGCATTTCGGGGTCGAGAAAACAGTGGCAGTACTGCAGAAGTATTTCTATTGGCCGAACCTTCGACAGGATGTCGGGAAGTACATCAGATCATGCATTGCTTGTGACATTGCCAAACCAACCATCAAGAAGCAAGGCCTCTATACTACGCTACCTACCCCTAGTCGACCTTGGAAATCCATCTCCATGGATTACATGTCAGGCATTCCTTCTAATCAGCATGGAAATGACAGTGTTTTCGTGGTTTTCGACAGATTCTCGAAGATGACCATTATGGCGGCCTGCAAGAAGAATATAATAGCAGAAGCCACTGCTAAACTCTTCTTTGAACGAGTGTGGGTGCACTTTTGGATCCCACAGTCTATCATAGAATATCAGGACAGTAGGTTCCTTAGCACATTTTGGTTCAGCCTCTGGTCAATGTTGAACACCAAGCTCACCAAGTCCACATCTTTCCATCCCCAAACTGATGGCTAGACAGAGGTCGTCAACAGAATGATTGTACACATTCTACGCATGTACAATTCAAATAATCCACACACATGGGATGAGAGCCTCCACTATGTACAACACAGTTACAACCGGGCTCTCCACAGCTCAACTAGCCACAACCCCTTTCAGGTGGGCTTGGGATTCCAGCCGCTATGTCCCATTGACATAGCCATGCCATTTGCGACTACTCAGGCAAATTCGACTCATCTCCAGTCTCAAGCTGACAAAGTAACCATCTTCATCGAGTGCATTTAGTACATTCAACAACAGGTTCATGACATATTGGAAAGAGCCAATGCTAAGTACAAGAAATGACATGATCAACATCGAGCACCACACAACTTCTAAGTGGGCGACAAAGTGTGGCTACATTTGCAAAAGGAGTGCCTCACTGGACTCCACTGTAAGCTTTGCCCACTCCGATATGGGTCGTACACCATCACCAAGGCTGTAGGGAGCAATTCCTTTGAGCTCAGTATTCCACCATTCCTTGGTTTGCACCCAGTATTCAATGTGGACTACCTTCGTCCCTACTTCCCACCTCTACTAGACACCTCTGACATTGCAGAACAGCTCACACCAACAGAGTTAAACCCAAACTGCATGCAATAGGCCACCACATATTGTATCATGGACATGAAAATAAATAACACTTGCCAACAGAAGATCCAACTGTATCGGGTTGTTAAAGATGGCCAACTCCTGCACCAAGGCATGTGGTTCACCAGGGACCAAGTTCAGCAGAAGTTTCCTCATTTCATGAAGGAACTCAACGCAATGGGGACCATTGCTTCTTAACAGGGGAGGAATGATCTAGGTGGATATTGGTGGCCACCAGCCTATTCCACTTGGGGGCCCACCATTATCTCTTTCAGTTTATCAGTTTCAGCACAATTTACTATTTTTAGCAGTTTTTCGGGTCTTGAACTTGCAGAGCCGTTTTGAGGCCCTAAACAATGTTTTTTGGGCATCGCTTCTTCGAAAAATATGATTTTATTCTAGAATTTATATTTGCGGTTAGAAGTTGTAGTCCTCGAATAGATGTTTCTAACGATGTATCATGTGCGTCAAATGGAGATAGTATGCCAAAGTTACGACCCCGGGAAGTTGAAACACCAATTTACCCAAACAGGGCCCATAGTTTTGGTGCTTCATCTCCTAGGGTTAGGATTTTGTATATTTAGGGTTTTCCATTATTTCTATATAATAAATAGGCCCTTGAGCCTCATTGTAACAGAGTTCAGAGGCCTGTAGCTGCCACATCTCTTCTTAGAGATAAGCTACCAGTGCCCCAGCTAGTTTATTTCCATTCTGTCTGTAAGAAAATTTTAGTTCTTTGATATTAATGAAATAAAGTATTATTTCCAATGCATCTTTGTATTTATGGTTATATGTGTATTTTTTTGCGTTCCTGCATAAATCTGGATCAATGGCAGTGGATGAATCCAAACAAGATCAGGGGGTTGCAGTCAATGAGTCGAGTAGACACATCTAGAATACCCAATCTATTGGAGCTAAGAAGAGGAAATATGGATTTGTAAGGTTGTGAAGCAAGCTTTGGATTCACATGAGCATGAATGAATTAAAGAAGAGAGCAGATAACAACAATAGCCAGGCACCATAAGAAATGTTCGTAAATAATTGATAAGGGAACCTTGTAAGAAATGAAGAAGAAATAAAAATTCATAAGCCTTCAATTGTAACGATGCATTCTAATGCAAACATTACATTGTCAAATTATCGCGACAAGGTTATATGCATCGTTATATACACATAAATAATAAAATCATAAGAAAATTGATATTTTACTAACATAAGCATTTCCATTTTTAATAAAAACATTATTATGTATATTGAAAATATAAGAAAAGGAATCCACTACTTTGTCCAAGGTAAGAACATTTGCATCTCAAAATTCATTGGCAGAAAAATAATGAATTCCTTTTGAAATTGTTTTAAGGCACTTTGTTGAATATGGGAGTCATGAAGCTCTTCTTATGATTGTTCAGGAACTGGAAGTAATGGGAAGTATTTCCTTATCCATTTAATTTTTTAAGCTCTTTCTAATTTGTTAAGTAATAGAAGAAGTCCTTTGCTTCTTCTTTCCCAATAGGCCGAATAACTTCTTTTAATATACATGCAAAACCAATACACTGGGCTCTAAAAATTCCAAGTAAATATATGTAACCACTACAAGGGAAATCACTAACAGTATTCCATTAAGAAACGAGGCATATTCGATATATATTGGTTGATGAAATGAGCTTTCTATGACCAAGGTTATTCATGAAAATAGATGCTCGATTACAAGAAGATTTTTCATAGAAAATTAATTGTCCTTTTGGTGGTAGATCCATCATTCTTGTGGGTGACCTTGGCTATCTACCTCCTATGAGAGATAAGCCTTTATATGCGGGTAATACAACAGGTAATGTCTTGTGGAAAAAAATCAACATTGTTGTCACTCTTGACGAAATTATTCGCCAACAAGGGAATAATGAAAAACAATCTTTTTTTCAGAGTTCTCAATAACATAAGAAATGTAGAACCTTTTCTTGAAGATTTGGATTTTCTTATGTCTGGGATGATATGAGGTTGCATCCTAGAGAAAGGGATTTATTTAATTCAATAGTTCACATGTTTCCAACAAATAATTTGGTCTCCTTCCATAGCAAGCATGTGTTAAAATCAAGTTAAATTCTCCAATTGCATGATGTATTTTTGAGCATTCAAGGCGTACATAAATCATTGGTGTTGATGACGATCAATTGGACCGTGAAGCTTTGTTGTGTCGTGGTCAATGTGTTATGTTAACATGTAATTTGTGGGTTGAAGTTGGCTTGGTGAATGGTGCACTTGGTTATGTAAAGGATATATTTTACATTCCTACCTTTAAGCCACCTCAAATTTCAATGTTCATGACCGTTCTTTTTGATAATTATGTTCGTGTTCCATTTGATGTAAGCAATCCAAAAATTGTACCTATTACACCAGTGATAAGAGGAAATCGAAAACAAATCCCTTTGAAGATGGAATAGGCTCTTACAATCCACAAGTCATAGATGTTGACTTTAGAATAGGCATCAATTGATATCGGGAATAAAGAGCAACAAGGCCTAACCTTCATAACCATATCAAGAGTGAAATCAATATATGGTTTATGCATTTCACCGCCTTCCTCTTTTCAGCGTTATGCCAAGATGAAATATAGTGCATATGCTACAATTAGAAATAAAAAAGAGAAGTGATTGATGTCCATATCGCTATGACATGCAACTAGTAATATCGTGACCTATTTATAGAATGTTTTTTTAATTTCTTTTTTTGTCCTTTTTATTTACTTTTAATATAATTAATTCATTTTCATATATTTATGATATGAATACATTCATCATATTCATAGTAATATTTGAGAAAGTTGTTTACATCATTTTTCATGTTGTTCAATTTACTTTTTTTTTTTAAGTGGTTATTGTTCTTTTGTTTAGAATAAACCATTCAGACATAAACAACTAGTTATAGGAACCAATCATTAAAAAACAATTTAATGATTCGTTCATATTGATATTAATATTGTGAATTCATATTATATCACGAAATACAAAATTGTGGGATAAATATTATTAATATAATATTACCAATGATATTCAATATTAATAAAAAAATTGGCCACCATACCGAAAACTACCAATATTAATATTGTTAATTAGTATGTCTATTAATTAATATTGATATTGATATTAATGATGTTTAATATTAATGTTAAACAAATATTATGTCTATACATTAATTTGAACATTACCATTAAACATCGATATATAAATATTTTGATTTAAGATTAGGTTTAATAACTTTAAGTTTGTTTAGGTTCAACGACACCATGTCTATATATGTAGATTTTTTTTATATCATTTGGTTGATGTACCATTAGGTTATTTTATAGCATGAGGTTTATGAGATTACATTTTTTAATATTAATAAAAATGAGCTTAATGTTAAAAAACATTGAGATTAATATTAAAGAAAAATATTAATATAAACATAAACATTTATTTAAATACAAATACATGTTTACTAACATTACTAATATTTGTTTTTAAATATTAGGTTTATAAACTTGTGATTTTTTGTTGACTATTGTAATAAGGGTCTCATCACTAATTTCATTTTATCACTCATTTCATATACACAATATGTATTATTAATGAGGTTTCTATTTGTAGAAATTTTTATATCATTTGGTTCATGTAGCATCAGATTATTTTATAACATAAAGTTTATAAGATTAAGTTTTTTAACATTAATAAAAATGGGGTGCTATTTTTTGTGTTTATATATCTATATATGTGTATGCTTGGGTGTTTGTGCATGTGTATTGATTTTTATTTTTTCATTTTTTATTTCAAATGAAGATATGGAGAATAATGATGTCATCTATTATGCCAAAGAGGTTCACAATATTGCTCGAGTGATAAGTTTTCTTTCGTATATTTGGAACAAACTTGATAGAAAATTTGGCTTCCATCGTGCTTTTCTTGATGAGATATTCATGTACTAGATGAAATGAAAATGAATGTAAAATATGTGTTGCATGTGCACTAGAGAGAGTTCGGGAGGAAAAAAAGAAGGGATTGGTTGAAGAGCGAGAAGGGTCGTGATCATTATCCTGTTGATTTGAATTGGTGTTGCTTTTTTCATCGGTCTTGTTGTGTTTTGGAAGATGCTATTCAATAAATGACTTTTGATGGAGTGTTTGAAGTTCAGTTTCGTAGTGGAATTATTTGATGTGAAGAAATATATATATATATATATATATATATATATATGTTAATTTCAATGTTCTTTCTTCAGTTACAATGCTGGTGAAATGGAAATTTTTTCTCATCGTTGTTGTTATGGACAAAATTGTATATATCTTTGGTCTTAAAATTTCCTATTGTGTTGTTATTCTTTAAATCCAATATATTCAATTTATATGTGTTTTTTTCCTTTTCTGTTCTGACTTTGTGTTCTCTCAAAATACATATTGCTCAATTTTTTGCATTTATGTTCCTTTTCTCCAATGGCAGTGTTACTATTTTATTTTGTTCTCTTGGATTTGTGATTCTTTGGGTTTTTTGGTATGGGTCACTTGTTTATGCCTTTCGTAAATGAAAATATTATTGAGGTTTATAATATTAATGTTGGACCTTAATGTTCTTTGTTTATATCAATATTTTTTAGATGTATACTATTAATATATTCATGTATTGATATTAATGTATTTATGCTTTAAAATTTATTAATGGTTTACAATGTATTGATATAAATGTGTTATTATTAATGTATTGATATCAATGTTTTGTATCGATATCTTAATGGTTTGTAGTGTGGTTCTTACATTAATTGTGGTTTATGTTTATTATTATTGTTTTGTATTATTGCATTATTTACGTTTTTATTATTGATGCTAGGGGTTTAACGATTAAGGGGTTTAAAATAATTAATATGACATATATTATCACATTTTGAAAACCAACCATCGTCAGCTCTTGTCTAACGTTGCATTATAACGAAGTTTGTCTTGATATGAAAACCATAATGAACCATGGTGAATTATGGTCAACCATGGTCCAACGTTGCATTTTAACAAAGTTTGTCTCAATATGAAAATCAACGACAGTTAAGCATGGTCGTTGATGTTTATTTTTTGGTTTATAATATTTATATCGGAGTTTAAACAACTTGGGTTTATAATATTAATCCGTTGGGGTTAATATTATTCTCTTGGGTTTCTAACCTCTTGGGTTTTTTATTATTTATCCATTGGGTTTATTACTGCCTTGGGTTTATAATATAAATCCCTTGCATTTATTGATCCAAGGGTTCATATTCCTATGGTTTATAATATTAATCCTTAGGTGCAATATAAATGTGTTGGGTTTATAATGATGGTCAACCATTGGGTTTACAAATCGCTTGGGTTTAAAATGATGGGCACAATATCAATTTCTTGTGATCATTAATCTAAGGGTTCATATTACTAGGGTATAATATTATTCATAGGGTTTATAATACTAATCCTACGGTTTAATATAAATCCAATGCGTTTATAGTCTTCTTCAACCATAGTCCAATCTCACATTGTGCGAAATATTGTCTCAATATGAAAATCAACCATTGCGAACCATGCTAAACCATCATCCAATGTCGCATTATGACAAATATTTTCTCACTATAAATATCAACCATGGTCAAATGTCACATTATGACAAAGATTGTGTCAATATGAAAATCAACCATGGTCAACCATTATCGACCATCGTCAATCATTATTGATCATGTTCAATCATGTTCAATCATGGTCGAATATCACATTGTGAAAAATAATGTCTCAATATGAAAATAAACCAAGACCAACTATGGTTATCCTTGGTCCAATGTCACATTGTGACAAAGATTGTCTCAATGTTTAAATCAATCATGGTAAACCATGGTCAACCATGTTTATTTCATCGTTTATGGTATTTATCTAACAGTTTATATACCTAGGGTTTATAACATTAATCCATTGGGTTTAATATTATTCCTTTGGGTTTACAATCCCCTGGTTTTTTAGTATTAATCCCTTAGGTTTATAATATAAATCCTTTGGGTTTATTGATCTAAGGGTTCATATTCCTAGGGTATAAAATTATTCATAGGGTTTATATTAACCCTTAGGTTTAATATAAATCCCTTGTGTTTATAATCATACTCAACCATGGTCAACCCATGGTCAACCATGTTCCAATGTCACATTGTGACAAATATTTTGTCAATATGAAAATCAAACACGGTGGAATGTCGCATTGTGACAAAAGTTGTCTCAATATGAAGTGGGCCATGGTAAACCATGTTTATTTTAGGGTTTATAATATTTATCTTAGGGTTTATATATGTTGGGTTTATAATATTAACCCCTTGGATTTAATATTTTCCCCTTGGGTTTATAATACCATGGTTTAATAATACAATTCCTTAGGTTTAATATAAATTCATTGGGTTTATAATCATGGTCATCCCACAGGGGCGTCACTCAATTAACCTATGGCATAGCACGTGCGTTCGTGGCATACTAAACAATACCCTTAATTTGACTACATATTGGAAAATACCTCTAAAAATCACTTTATTTAACCCCCTACCAATACTAACCCATTGCATTTTCCCAATTTAAAAAACCCCTACTTTCACTATATATTGTAGGTATCTGTTTTTTCATTAACATTTTTTACACCCCTTTATATTTATATCCTTAACATAATGACATGATGCCTCTCTTATGACCTCACATGAATTCTACAATTCACATTTCTTCTTGTGATATACATAAGAGTTGCATATTAGTATTCCCACAATGTGATTACTCAATCCACACTCAAGCACATCTTACTATGATTTGTGGCATTTAATGGTCTAAGGCATACAAAGATCAACCATTTTTTAGGAAGATTGATTATGTGCATGTGTATAAAATAACATATAAATTGATCTATATGATGATGAAAAATCGATTGATCAATCTTTATGAATATGTTTGCACCAAATAAGGTGTTCAATCACAAGTCTAGACCCTCTTCCCTTTGAAAGCTTCTTGTTAAAAAATCCAACTACAACCTCATGTACTCAAACTAGTGTCTTATTAAGGTGGAACAACAAAAGTTACAATTTCGAAGAGTTATATAGAGAAGAAAAGGCAAGGTGAGGATGAGTTATGAGACCCTCCCTTTTATTTAATGAAAAAAAAAACATTGTTCTCTGTTGTTTTTAATTTAAGTGTTTTAATGAGAGCCCCATGGTATATTTTATTAAGACAAGAATACTTTGTACCTAGTAGTACAAGAATACTACAAGTACATGAATACAACACCACATATTGGTGTGTATTGTGACCATCCGGGTATGATAAGGCCCTCCTTAAAAGGAAATTTAGTGTGAATTTCCCATAAAAAGTGTTTTTTTCTTTTAGAAAGAATGCATAAAAATAAAAGGAGAAGGTGGGTTGAAGATCTAAAACTCTAGCCTATCATTTTCTAGGTGCAAGGAAAAAGTGTATAAATCATGCTTGGGGGCTCTTCATTTGATGTGGGGTGTATGATATGTTAATAACCCTTGGTTGTGCCATGATGGATATTCACACTCCAGATATCTTTATTATGGGAATTTCTAGACCTTGTCTTGATGTTTATGTGGTACACTTCCTTAGATCATTGGAGATGTTGACTGCACAAATATTTTCATGGAATGTTTCGACACCTAAAATGAGCCTTGGGTGCATGTTTCATAGAAAAATAAATATCACCTCTTGAAATCCTCACTTTTGGTTTTTTGTTCCCAACAAAAAAGGGGTATCTGTATCACCTGCCTATGATCTACAAATAAATCACTGAGAATGAACTATGCCAACAAGTAAAATAAACAAGGAAAATAGTAATAATATTTGGGAAGGATCCAACGATAGGTTTTTTCCATTGGGTCTTGAAGTCAAATAAGAGATAGAGAATTCTAGTGAGGCATATATTTTAGATGAATCTCACTACGTAACACTATTTTGAACCCTACAACATATGCCTAGACACAACCCTACTCTTATTGTTTAAACCTAATCAGAGGAAAGTTCTTACCTTACCAATCTTTGTGGTCAAGGACCACTAGGAAAATTCATAATAATATTAGTGAAAGCAGGGGACAAAGGCCCACACCATGTCACAAAATTAACTTGACTAGGCTGAAAAATAGAGATGTAAGCATTCACCAACAATGGAAAATACATGAGGAAGACGACCAAGTGCCCAAGCTTTACTCATTCCAGATTTTCAGGCATTTACAAGTCTTTTAGATTCTGAATCTGCAATGACAGAGATAAAAACTCCTAGAATTCATCCTCGTTGCAATGATTTTTTCTTATTTTAAAAAGCTATTCCTCCTTGAAACCTGCACATTAAGTCCCAAAATTCCTGTGCATGCCGCCAAGAATAGAATTAGGGAGGTGTACCCTTCAGTTCAGTATGCATGCATCTGAGAATGCATACCATCCATCTTAGTGATATTCCTCTCTCCTTGTGTGCACCAATATGTTAATCCATCAAATTAAAAATGTACCCTGTTGCAACAGTCCAAAAATATCCATTGAAATTAATATCAAAGGTGAAAAATCATGCCATATGACATGTAGCAAGCATATTTTAGAGTTTTTCAGTAGATATTTTGACTCTATTAGTGACCCTAACTCTATTAGAGAGCCTACAACTCAATTTTTGGCCCAGATAACTACAATTAAGGGAGAGGTAGTTTTCTGTTGGTTGTGCATGCACTTGGAACCACACTTAGAGCACATGACTTCTCTATGAAAAGGTTATTTAATTATACTCAAGTCAAGAAAAAATCAAGTGAATTCAAATTGGATTTATAGTCACTTAGTATTTTTTAATGTTAATTTATTCTATTGTCTCCCTTTCTACTTGCAGTAATTAGTGTATCATTTTATCATAACTAGATCCTATACTTGTGCTTAAAATATAGCACTAGCCAATGTCATTTTATTGGGGCAACATGTTCTTTCTAATAATCTTTGGAAGAGAAATAATATGAAAAAACTAAAAGAATAACATATAGAGAATCATTTTCATGTAATAAGTTGCAAGGGGGGCTACAAATTATTTCTTTCCTCGATCAATGATACATTGTCATTCTTTTTGAGCTCTTCATGGTATGTGAGCAAAGGCTTTGACACACTTCTATTACTTAAAATGCATAGATGGAAAAAAAGAGAACCATATTGACGATGCTAGACGGTGTATAATGACTTTAATATGGAGTTGTTGCTACAATAACCCATTGCTACAAACAAAAAAATGCTCATGACAAGAGATCAAATGCTAATTCACATAAATAGTTTGGACGTGACAACACCTGACAGATTCCAGCATTAGAATACCTACATCTTGTTTGAAATTTCATATGACGCTCTTCAAAAGAATTTACTTTCTTATAACAGCAGAAAGGAAAACTATTGTTTGGACGTGTCCTAAGTTCAACAAATCTTTGATGTGATTAAGGAGCTATAGAGAATTGTGTACTTGTGAAAGTTTTGAAGCTGCAGCAAGGCCACTCAATATGGCACCTTCAACATTTGGAGCAACAAAAAAATCACCACAAAAAACAAATCTCTTGTTATCTAACCACAAACATTTGTCATCATTTGCACTGAATGTTGTTGGTAATGCACTACCCCTGCAATCAAAATATGAAATCAGATTAGCCAGATTAATTTCTTTGAAGTTGATAAGCTTATGGCTGAAATATTGAGTCAAATATATCCTTATTATCCTACATCTATGAAGCATCCTTAAATGTCTGTTCACGATGACTAGGATAAACAGAAATTTATAGGTTGACATTTAGACTAGTTATCAAATAGACGAGGATGGAGGTTGCAATCATGTAACCCAAAGTCTCACCATCTATGAGCTTTCATAAAAAATGGAGAAGGCATATGTGGAACTGTTTTATGGAATTCACTGAATAAGTCTCTTCTCACCAAATTCAATACATCATCAGAAGGCTTCTTTAAGCCTGTTTGACTTATGATATGGTTGGCATATTCAGCTGTAGAATGTAGAACTCAGCACTCGTTGTAGAAAGCAACTTAAATTGTGTCAGCCAGCCAATCATAAGCACACAGTGTTGGAAAATATGGAGAGCTCACAAAGTTTTAAGGAGCATATTCCACAGGACAATGTATGTAGTTAAATAGGAACTAACACCTAAATATTCTTTGATAATAAGATCCATGGTACTGAAGGCATATATTTCACTGCCACATATGGATTTCATGTCTTTCAACATTAAATCTCTCCAAGAGCAGACTTCCATACATGGCATCATTAGCCCATTTATTATAGCCACAATAGCCAACAACGGCCCTCCAAGCCAAGAATGTGAAGAATTAGTAACTTCACGAAAAAATCCACTCGGCCTACACCTAAATTCCTACATATCATAGTAAGGATTGATCAAGATATAATCTCCTTGTTGAGAGACACTGCTACAATATTGTGTTTTGATGTTTTTTCTTCAAATTCAGATATCAGCAAAAAAAATTGAGAGATACTTCAAATCTCAGCTCCATGACCACTCAATTACTTGTCTCTTACATCGATGATTTCATGTTAAGATGTTTCACCAGTATTTGGCTGAGGTCCTAGTCACACTACAGAACCAGAATCGGTATTGTCAGTTCTGTGAAAATACTATATTGTACAAAATTACCATTGAATTAAATTTCTTAAGCTGTAAATAATACATGTTGCATACCTGAGACCTGTAATATATCCAGACACTCCTAATTTCATCATTTACCTTCACGTCACACAGCACATCGATGAAGCGCCTGATGAATCTGTCTTGTCTGCTCCATAACAGAGAAACCATTATAATCAGCTGGATGAATTTCAATTTCGATATTGACAAAATTCCATACAGAGAAGGACCTTTTGTCTTCTCCAAAAGAGCAAACAACATTAGATTTCGCTGGATGGATAAGAACATTATATTTAGCTGGATCAATTTCAATTTTGATATTGACAAAATTCCATACATAGAAATCCTTCTGAAAAGTATTAGAAAATAGGATAAGAATGGTCCTGATGATGGGTCTTGTTTTAGACTCGAAACGTAGACTTAAAAATGAGAACTGTGGAGATTCCGAGCTTTGATTCTAAAAAGGATAAGAATGGTTATCCTACCTGTCAAGAGGCCATGAATGGAAGCGTTCACCAGGCTGATTAAAGTTATTTTCCTTCGTAATAAGTCTATGCAACATTAAAGAAAAATGTTGGGTGATTTCAAAACAGTGCTCGCAAGGATTGAGAATCATAGCAAAAACATTCCTCTGGTTTATACAGAAAATTTTGTTGGCAATATGATGCAGAGTGTTGTCCTTGATGGCAACCCACTTGATGAAGATGATGGCAACCTACTTGATGAAGTTGTTCTTGACTTGATGAGCTTGTGAATGATGTACATCTGATGTATCTACAATCAGTACGGAAGGTGCAGAAGAAAGAATTTCCAGAATGGGCTAGAACAATGATGAAAAGTGTATGTCACAAGGCATACGCGAGTTTAGTAAAGGGAAGTCGCGTATGTACGTGGAAAAGTACGTGCCAAGTCGCGTATGGTCTTTTGCGCTCCAAAATTAGAATACCAAGGGGCATTACCATGGTATTGACCCATTGTATTGAGCGCTGGGTTGACTATTTGATCCTGTCCAGGAAAACCATCGGAAGTAATGTGGTTTTGACTCATGGTATTGAAAAAGGATAAATCTATATAAGGAAAAGAAATTCATTGTGCAAGGTGCATGCATAGGTCTGGGCTTTAATGAATACTTCACTCTGAAGTATATCTGCATGGTTGAACTCTGCTCTTAATTGATAGATCTGAATCTATGATGCATCTATGAACATGATGAAGGTTCAAGATCTCTAGATCTTGAAATGGTGAATCTCTTGGATGATCTGAAAAGAAGTGATGAAGACCTGGCGCAAATCTGATTGAAGAAGTTGAAGAAATCTGGGTAAGTTCATAGATCTGGTCTGTTCTGCAAAGTTTATCTTTTATAGATCTATACGCAGGTTCGTTTCATGGAAGGCGCGTGTATATGCGGATCTGTTTCAACAAAGGCGCGTATGACCTGTTAGGGTTTTTCTGAAAAAGTGCACAAATATATACGCGGGTTCGCTTCATTAAAAGCGCGTATATACGCGAGTCTGTCTAAAGAAAAGTGCGTATGATGTCTGATCTGATGGTTGCTCAAAGCTGATTGAGTTTCTGCACATCTATTCTGAAGTCTGGGCTATCTCTGATATTCAGGTTACAGTGGTTTCACTGTTCTGGTTGATGGAATGAAAAAGGATGTTTGTTTATAAGTGAATAAAGGTGTTGACGCTGATTGATCCAGTTTGAAAATTGATGAAAC
Source organism: Pinus albicaulis (assembly GCA_034641835.2). Taxonomy (NCBI): domain Eukaryota; kingdom Viridiplantae; phylum Streptophyta; class Pinopsida; order Pinales; family Pinaceae; genus Pinus; species Pinus albicaulis. The sequence goes on along the minus strand of CM076579.1, from coordinate 475,572,625 downwards.
GTGGTCTGCAGTGGATATGAGGGTTGAAGCCTTCAGTATGAAAGTGGAAGCTTTCTGCCAGTAGAAGCTGGTACTCATATCAGGGGGTAGTATCTCCCTTCTAGGAGAGGCTGGTAAACGAGTGCAGGGGGTTGTAGCTCCCTTCCAAGATAGGCTGGTAAATGAGAGAAGGTTGTAGCCTTCTAAAGGTGGGTTCTTGCATGCTGGTATGAGTCTACGCCAGTACATGGTTGTATGAAGTTTTCTTTATATAATAAAAATTGAAGACTGAGACGACGACAACAGTGGTTTTCTCCCAAATTGGGTTTCCACCTTAAATCCTGGTGTTCATGTGTGTGTGATGTTTTATTCTGTTCTTACTGCTTCTGTTTACTGTTTTCTAAATGTCTGATGGAAAAATGATGCAATGATCTGAGTTAAGAATTAAATGGATAATTAGATCTCTGGGAATACGCGAGTTTCCTTCCTGATATCCGCGTGTATACGTGAGTTGCATTCATTAAAGTAGCATATGGGTTTAAAAGCAAGGAAAAGTAAAAATTTTCTCTGTCTGCACTAAATACTGATTCACCCCCCCCTCTCAGTATTTTTCCCAACAATTGGTATCAGAGCAGGTCCTTCTGAAAAAGCTTAGCCGCTAGAAGGAAGATCAAGCAAGATGAGCAATAAAGATGGAATAGCATCTATCAAGCCTTCGCTCTTCATTGGAAGCAATTTATTCTTCTAGAAAATAAGGATGAGATCCTATCTTCAGTCTATGGGAGCAGATGTATGGGCCATTGTTGAACAAGGATATCAATATCCAGCTACAATACCAACAGATCCGACTGAAAAGAAGAATTATGAATCCAATGCAAAGGCGGTCAATGCTATAACAGGAAGTCTGACTGAATCTGAATTTGTCAAAGTCATGCAGCTAAATACAACAAAGGAAATGTGGGACAAAATCATTCTAAGCTATGAAGGTGATGTAAAGGTAAAAAGTGCAAAACTCCAAACTCTTAGAATTGAATATGAGAATTTGAAGATGCATAATGATGAGAGTGTTGCTAGTTTCTTTTTACGTCTTGATGATGTTGTAAATCGTATGAGAAATATGGGAGAAACAATAACCGAATCCACCTTGGTAGAGAAAATCTTAAGATCTCTAACAACAAAATTTGAGTCAAAAGTTTCTGCTCTTGAAGAAAAACAGGATCTTCAAAATCTTACTGTGGTGCAACTTCATGGCATTCTAACTGCATATGAAATGAGAAGAGGGGGACCATCTAAAGTCAAAGAAGCCATCTTTAGAGCTTCTACAAAAGGGAAAGAAGTGCAAGAAGCAGAAGGATCAAGATATATCTTAGAAGAAGATGAGGCAAATTTTGTGAAGAAACTTCAACTTGGCACAGGACGATTCAGAGGTAAGCTTCCTTTCAAATGTTTTGATTGTGGAAGAGTTGGTCATTATGCTGCTAAGTGTCCTTATAAAGAAATGTCTGCAAAAGGGAAAGAAGTAGCAAGAAGAAATAAGAACCGGTCTAGCACTAGAAAAAGTTACTATACTTATGAAGATAGTGATGGGTTATCTGATAGTGAGGAAGAATGTGAACAAGATCTTAGACTTCTCATGGCATTTGAATCTCGAGAAGAAAATGATACTTTTGTGGATGCTCTAGAGGACAATGATTTTCTTGAAGAAAACAATCAACTCAAACTACGCTTAGAAGAATATAAAATACTCTTAGAAGAACAGAAGATAACCATAGAGACTATGGAAAAGCAGTTTGAAGAAGCAAAGAAACACATTGAGAAATTAGAATGTGAAGTGGTAAGTCAAAGAAAAGAAGTTGAGAAAGTAAAGACTCTGAATCTTAGATTTGCTAAAGGATCTGAAACCTTAGATGAGATTATCAAGGTACAACGTTCTCCCCTTATAAAGACAGGTCTTGGAGATATCGGAGAATCTTCTCAGGCTTAAGCACCAAGCTATCTAAAAGCTGCTACAGCTGGTTTACAACATTCTGCCGCTCAGCAAGGGAATAAAGAATATTTACAGGTGAAGCATGATCATCTCAATTCAAAGAACACTAACAGGAACATCTTTTAAAGAAACACCAATCAACAGGTAAATTCAAGAAGAAGATTTCATGATCACATAAATTTCTTCTTCAATGGACAATGTTTCTCATGTCACAATTTTGGTCACAAAGCTACTCAATGTGTTGCATATAAAACCATCATGACAAGAGAAGTAAGAAAGAAAAGGATTGATATTGAAACAACGAAGAATACATATAACAAATTTTCTCCTCTTCTAAATGAAGTTGAATGTACTTATTGTAATAACTTTGGGCATGAAGAATCTGAATGCAGGAGCAAAATTCAGCCAAAAGAGCACTTTCCTTCAAGTTCCAAAGTATGGAAAAAGAAGGAATTACAGGTTGAAAATTGCGGCATAGCGTTATTTGCAGAAGGTGAAGAAAATCAATGGTACATTGATAGCGGATGCTCAAGACACATGACAGGTGACAAAACCAAACTTCGTGCATATAGTGCACTAGAAAAGGAAAAGAAAGTTACTTTTGGAAATGATACTCCTGCTGTAATTAAAGGAAAAGGGTCTGTGTTTCTAAAAGAAAAGGTGAAGGCTAATGATGTCATGTATGTGGATGGATTAAGGAATAACCTGTTAAGTGTAAGTCAAATGTGTGATCAAGGAACTGAAGTTGTTTTTAGTTCAAAAGAATGTGTGGTTCGTGATCTTGATACAGGTAAAACAATTATAAAAGGAAAAAGAACTCCAAGCAACCTATATGTATTGAAGAACTGCAAAGAAAAATGTTACTTGAGTAAATCTTCAAAAAACTAGCTTTGGCATAGAAGGTTGGGGCATCTAAGTTTCTCTCAAATCAACAAATAAAGCAGACTTAATGTTGTTTGTGGTCTTCCCAATATTACTCTACCTGAAAATATCATATGCAAATCTTGCCAATTTGGTAAGCAAACTAGGGTACAATTTAATGCTAAGGAAGGATCATCAAGTAAGCCTCTTGAACTCGTTCATACTGACGTCTGTGGACCTATGAAAAAAAAGTCACCACGTGGTGAAGAATACTATATATTATTTATTGATGATTTCTCTAGAATGTGTTGGATCGGGTTGATTAAACATAAAGATGAAGCATTTGAAAAATTTCAGATCTTCAAAGCACTAGTGGAAAATGAATTAGATCTAAAAATCAAGTGTCTCAGATCTGATCGAGGAGGAGAATATACATCAAATGAATTCCTTGAATTTTGTGAACAACATGGCATAAAAAGACAGTTCTCTGTAGCTGGCACTCCACAACAAAATGGCGTAGCAGAAAGAATGAATAAGACAGTTCAACAAATGGCTAGAGCTATGCTTGATGATTCTGGAACACCTGACACTTTTTGGGGAGAAGCAGCACATACAGCAGTAAACATTCTCAACAAGGCACATGTTCGGGTAAATAGTGACAAAACTCCATATGAACTCTGGTATGGTAATTCTCCCTCTGTGAAGCATTTTAGAGTTTTTGGAAGTAAATTCTTTATAAAAAATAATGATGAAAAGCTTGGCAAGTTTGAACCTAGATCAGATGAAGGAATACTTCTTGGTTACTCATCTACAAGCAGAGCATACAAATGTTACAATAAAAGGCTTCGAAAGATTGTTGAATGTATTGATGTTGTTATTGATGAGTCTCCTGCAGCCCCTAAAGAAGAAAAACAAACAACTGAAGAAGATGATGGTGACTTTTGTCCTTATACATCAAATAGAAATGATATAAACAATGGATCCAATGAAGAACCTGAAGATGATTTTTCTGAAAAAGCTCCATCCAGATATGTTCAAAAGAGTCATCCAGAATCTCAAATTTTGGGACATAAGGAATCAGGTGTACAAACAAGAAGGACTCTTGTGGGATCTTCTAGCTATCTGGCATTTCTATCTACTATTGAACCTCACAATGTCAATCAAACTAGCAAAGATGAATGTTGGGTTCAAGCCATGAATGAAGAGCTTGATCAAATTGAAAAGAATCACACTTGGGAATTGGTACCAAGACCACATGATAAAAATGTCATTGGAACTAAATGGATATTCAAGAACAAGTTAAATGAGAATGGGGATGTTATAAGAAACAAAGCTAGACTAGTTTGCAAGGGGTATACTCAACAAGAAGGTATAGATTTTGAAGAAACTTTTGCTCCTATAGCTAGACTTGAAGCCATAAGAATGTTTCTTGCGTTTTCAAGTTTTCAACAAATCAAAGTTTATCAAATGGATGTTAAATCTGCATTTCTCAATGATGATCTAGAAGAAGAGGTTTATATAGAACAACTAGAAGGATTCATTTTGGGAAATGATGAAAATCTTGTTTGTAGACTTAAAAAGGCTCTATATGGTCTCAAACAAGCTCCAAGGGCATGGTATTATCGTCTTGACAAATATCTTCATCAATAAGGATTTTCAAAGGGGCCTACTGATAGTAACTTATACACAAAAGTTGAAAATGATAAACTATTGATTGTGGTTGTATATGTTGATGATATCATTTTTGGGAGTAATGAAGAATCTATGAGTCAGAAATTTGCTTTTGTCATGCAGCAAGAATTTGAAATGTCCTTACTTGGAGAACTAACATTCTTTCTTTTCTTGCAAGTGCACCAAACTACATATGGTATATTCTTATCACAAGAAAAATATCTTAAGCAAATTCTGAAGAAGTATGGCATGGAAGAATGCAAACCTGTAAGTACACCAATGATAACCAGATGTAATCTCAGTTCTCATGATGATTCTCCCGCGAGAATCAACCTCGAATACGTATCAACAGGGAAGCCTACTTACCTTCACCTGACTCAACGGACATTATGCATGCAGTTGGGATTGTTGGACGATTCCAAGCTAATCCAAAAGAGTCTCACCTTCAGGCTGTGAAAATAATATTCAAATATCTACAAGGAACTCAAGACTTTGGACTATGGTATCCAAAGAATGCCGATCTTAATCTTCATGCATACACTGATGCAGATTGGGCTGGAAATATTGATGATCGGAAAAGCACTAGTGGTGGTGCATTCTATATGGGGCCCTGGTTAGTATCTTGGTTCAGTAAGAAGCAAAGCCCCATTGCCTTATCTACAGCAGAATCAGAATATGTGGCTGCTGCATCATGTTGCACTCAACTTCTTTGGATGATGCAAACCTTACAAGACTTTCAAATCAAATGTTCACCTCCTATATCCATTATGTGTGATAACACAAGTGCCATCAGTATCTCAAAGAATCCTGTTATGCATTCCAAGACCAAGCACATTCCCATCAAGTATCACTTCTTACTTGAACAAGTGCTTGAACAAAAGGTGAAGTTGGAGTATGTTCCCTCCAAAGAACAAGTTGCTGATATATTTACCAAACCTCTGCCCAGGGAAGCGTTCGAATATCTCAGACAGAAGCTGGGAGTAGTCTCGCTAGTCGAAGAACAAATCGTTTAAATTCGTAAGATTAATTCTGATACGCAAAGCCTCGAATGACAGCTATGATACGTGAGTTCAAGGCGTCGAAAAAACCGCGTATGGATGGTCGGGGCCGATGCATAGTTTCTCGGGTCAACATTTTTCATGATTGGCAGCAAATGCCATCGTTTATATCTCTCCGGGTGCTGTTTGATATCTCTGGTGATGTTTCAGCCCTTATATTTCTCTTTCATTCTCTGATATTGGATAAAGATGCCTTGGTCAGGATGCACAAGCTAAGGGGGAGCATTGGTCTTGCGGAAAGGAGGAATTGGATGCAAAGTTTCAGGGGGAGCGTTAGCCTTACTGTGTGTAATGCATTGATGGCATTATGGTGTTTCAGAATATGCTCTATCTCTTGAGGTCTCCTTGGTAGTGGTCATAAAAAGTCATATTTGTAATTTGATGAAAAGGTCATTTTGAGACCTATGATGTAAATTGTAATATTCAGTCATGTAAAGTCTTGTTCAATGCTTAAACCCACTTGGTTGGGTAGTTGAGTCAAAATGTGTAAACCCACTTGGTTGGGTACTTGTGTCACTTATGTAAATCCACTTGGTTGGATCCTTGATGTAAGTATGAGTCCTTGGTGATAGGAAAGTTCATAGAGTCATGTACTTCATTGAAAAATATGTTTGAAGATTCAGCTTGAACTCAGGGGGAGCATGGTAACTTCAATACACATCATATCTACAGTGCTCTTCTTTCTACATAAGGAGGAAAACCTTATGTTGGTTTTGAGCCGCCCTTTTCCCTTGATGTCAAAGGGGGAGAGTAACATGGTGTTTGCATAAGGGGAGAGTAACATGGTTATTGTATAATGATTATAATCAATGTATCTATCTGTTGTGGTGATCAAACACCATCGTGGTTGCCATCAAGTCCAAAGGGGGAGATTGTTGGCAATATGATGCAGAGTGTTGTCCTTGATGGCAACCCACTTGATGAAGATGATGGCAACCTACTTGATGAAGTTGTTCTTGACTTGATGAGCTTGTGAATGATGTACATCTGATGTATCTACAATCAGTACAGAAGGTGCAGAAGAAAGAATTTCCAGAATGGGCTAGAACAATGATGAAAATTGTATGTCACAAGGCATACGTGAGTTTAGTAAAGGGAAGTTGCGTATGTACGCGGAAAAGTACGTGCCAAGTCGCGTATGGTCTTTTGCGCTCCAAAATTAGAATATCAAGGGGCATTATCATGGTATTGACCCATTGTATTGAGTGTTGGATTGAATATTTGATCCTGTCTAGGAAAACGATCGGAAGTAATGTGGTTTTGACTCATGGTATTGAAAAAGGCTAAATCTATATAAGGAAAAGAAATTCATTGTGCAAGGTGCGTGCATAAGTCTGGGCTTTAATGAATACTTCACTCTAAAGTATATCTGCATGGTTGAACTCTGCTCTTAATTGATAGATCTGAATCTATGATGCATCTATGAACATGATGAAGGTTCAAGATCTCTAGATCTTGAAATGGCGAATCTCTTGGATGATCTGAAAAGAAGTGATGAAGACCTGGCAAAAATCTGATTGAAGAAGTTGAAGAAATCTGGGTAAGTTCATAGATCTGGTCTGTTATGCAAAGTTTATCTTTTATAGATCTATACGCAGGTTCGTTTCATGGAAGGCGCGTGTATACGTGGATCTATTTCAACAAAGGCGCATATGACCTGTTAGGGTTTTTCTGAAAAAGTGCACAAATATATACGCGGATTCACTTCATTAAAAGTGCGTATATACGTGAGTCTGTCTAAAGAAAAGCGCGTATGATGTCTGATCTGATGGTTGCTCAAAGCTGATTGAGTTTCTGCACATCTATTCTGAAGTCTGGGCTATCTCTGATATTCAGGTTACAGTGGTTTCACTGTTTTGGTTGATGGAATGAAAAAGGATGTTTGTTGATAAGTGAAGAATGGTGTTGACACTGATTGATCCAGTTTGAAAATTGATGAAACGTGGTCTGCATTGGATCTGAGGGTTGAAGCCTTCAGTATGAAAGTGGAAGCTTTCTGCCAGTAGAAGCTGGTACTCATATCAGGGGGTAGTATCTCCCTTCCAGGAGAGGCTGGTAAACGAGTGCAGGGGGTTGTAGCTCCCTTCCAGGATAGGCTGGTAAACAAGAGAAGGTTGTAGCCTTCTGCAGGTGGGTGCCTGCGTGCTGGTATGATTCTGCGCCAGTACATGGTTGTATGAAGTTTTCTTTATATAATAAAAATTGAAGACTGAGACGACGACATCGGTGGTTTTCTCCCGAATTGGGTTTCCACCTTAAATCCTGGTGTTCATGTGTGTGTGATGTTTTATTTTGTTCTTACTGCTTCTGTTTACTGTTTTCTAAATGTCTGATGGACAAATGATGCAATGATCTGAGTTAAGAATTAAATGGATAATTAGATCTCTAGGAATACGCAAGTTTCCTTCCTGATATCCGCGTGTATACGCGAGTTGCATTCATTAAAGTAGCGTATGGGTTTAAAAGCAAGGAAAAGTAAAAAGTTTCTCTGTCTGCACTAAATACTGATTCACCCCCCCCCCCCCCCCCTCTCAGTATTTTTCCCAACAAATTTATGTATGGAGTGTGTACTTTTTTGCGATTATAAGACCTTATTGTAGCTTTGTCATATCGCACAGTCTTTGGCAAGACGAAAATTATTTAGACATTACTATATGTTAAAGTAGTAATTGACAAAACCCTGATGAAGGTAGCAGCCAGAGGACCCAGAGGTTATTAAAGTCCTCCGGCAAACCAATCCCAACAGAGCAATGAAGTCAAGGATTGATTACCTAATGGGGAGTTGTGTGTCTCAAGTGTATTAATACTGCTTGATGCTACAATCATCAGGGTTTTGAGTTTGATCAAGTGCTAGTAACATCGAAGTCTAATAACAAGGGCACAAGTTTCAAAACATGGCAAAACAAATTGGGCAATTAGCTTGTACCCCAATATTTCCAAGCTAGAGATAAAGGCAGCTGTCAAGGTCAGGTATAAAGTCCTAGCTAGTTCATGTAAAGACCAAGAGTTCATCAGGGCTACACTGTACATCTCAACTTAGAGCTAAAGGCGATTGTGAAGGTTAGGTGTAACTTCCTAGCTAGCTCATGTAAGAGCAAGACAGTATCTGGGCTACACTGTACATGAGTATGTACAGAAAATAAGGTATAACTTCCTACCTATCTCAGTGATACTGTACAAGAGTGTGTATAAAAAAGTAAGATGTAACTTTCTACCTAGCTCCAATAAGACCAGAGCCTTGGCCCTTACTAGCTTTCTACCTAGATCAAATAAGACTAGAGCCTAACTAAGGAAGGCACGACCTTATATTTTAGAGATTACTTGATTGAGTCGAGAATTTTAGAATGGGGCATTGTTCCTGAGTTAGTTGGCATGCCTTTGACCTGGTACCACTGACAATATTTCTCGGAATAGAGAGCGTCTCTGAATGTCGAACTGGGTCAAAATGCGAAGGAAAATAATTCACCTGCAACCAGTGGTATGATCATGAAATGGAACTCATTAGAAAAATGCAATCTCTCAACAACCATTATGTATAAAACTATGCTCAGTTGCCCATTTGAAAAGGAAAACAAAGAAAAGCAATAGACAAAATGATATTTCCATTGAATCTTAGCACTCCAGAAAATGTGTACTAGTAGTTTCTTATATAATGATTTAGTACTAGTAGTTTCCTTAAATCATCCTCTATATGGGGGATTTTAGAATCTAGATGGAAAATTTTATCTTTAGATTAGGGTACAAAAAGTTAATCGATATTTAAGTTGCACTAAGGTGTTATGCCAAACCAAACCACGTGAGAAATACAAAAGAGAGAAGATTGCTGATACTAGCAGGGAAGTAATGGCATGTAACATACCTCCTCATCTCTGTGCATGAAATTCATAAAACCATCATGATGATTGTTATGATGGGAACACTTCGGTGCATTCACAGGAAGCAGCAAGTAATTCGGCCCAAGCCTATGCCTCTGCGTGTCAGAGTATGAGAAAACTCGAGTCTGGAACATTTTATCATCGGTGTAGTAGATACCGGGCACAATAACTCCAGGGAAAAATGCCAATTTTTCATTCTCATTGAAAAAGTTATCAATGTTTCTATTCAAAACCATCCTCCCAACAGGTTGCACAAGAAAAGGATCCAATTTTCAACCATGGTTCAATGCAAAAATCTTGAAACTGAAGAGCATATAAAGTTGAATTACTACCAGAACTTGAAAATTGTGAAGCAAGAAGAATTTATATTACAGATTATATGACTGATAGTTTCAGTCTTAAGTATTATATATATACTTTACCTGCAAAGGAAATAGATTCTTTGGCCATATTTTAGTATCGTCAAGAGGATCAAAGTCAAACCTATCTTCATTTGCAGGATCCATAGTTTGAATGCATAGCTTCCATTTAGGATAGTTACCAGAAGCTATGGCATCATATAAATCTTTGGTAGCATGACTGTGATTGGTACCTCCAACAATTACAGCCTTCTCATCAAGCAAAAACTTGAGTCCACAAGTAGGCTTCCAATGAAACTTGCAGTAGGTTTCTTTACCTTCTCTGTTAATAAACTGCAAAGAAGATAAAAAAAAAATCAGGTCATCTAAACAGTAATGACAAATTTTTCAAGCATGGTTCATTTGACAACAAATAAAGGATACATTTTCGTGAAGTTTTCTTGACCTATTCTTGTTAAGTTCATTTGCACGACTATTGAATCTTCTTTTCTATATATATATATATATATATACTAGTGAAGAAAAGTTCAATATATGGCAGTTGACAAAGTATATAGGTTTCATGTTCAATGGAGTGCTCCCATGTATAGTGATTAATGATGTGTTGTGCACGTTAACTCACCACATGGCATGAAATTTCTTTAGTTCTAGTTTCCTTTCAAGTCGTCCTATCTATAATTTTAACTCATTCTGTAGCAACTGGAGAACATCATTCTCTAACCATAAAATCTGCAAGGTTAAATATCTCAAGTTCAAATCAAGTTGCAATGACATTATGTATATATTTCATAAGAAATATGATCTATATGTGACATTATGCATATATTTCATAAGAAATGTGATCCTTTGAATGGGAAATATGGATGGTTAATGATGTTTTCATTGCTGGTGTTTAACATTTCCATAAGAAATGTGATCCCATGAATGGAAAAGATAGCTGGTTAAGGATTCTTGCATTGCTGGTGTATAACATTTTCATCAGAAGTCAAATTATCAATGTATTAGATGTAAATTCTGTGGCATATTCTCTTCCAATGAGGGGATTTGGTTGATATTTTAGTCATATCCAATATATGGATGCCAGAAACCAATTTTTGTACAAATAAACGAACTCCATCACTGTCACAACCGAGTATACCAAAATCAGATTGCCACAAGCAAATAGAGTCATCACTCACAACAGATTGAGTAGTTAGAACCTAAGGATAATGAGGTCAAGAAGGACAATTCTACGATTAAGATGTATAAGAGGGACCACCATATTGATATAATTGCTGATACATACACTTGAAGACTAGAGGGAAATTCATAACCCAGGTTTTAGATTACATAGAATCTACACTCACCGAGGTTTTAACCTGGACTATTTTTTCTGGTTGTAGCACAGAGTTGAGTCAAGATGTGGTTCTAGCACTTTTTTCATCATCCCATGAATGTTGCAAGGCCATTGGTAACATGTATCCTTATTTGGGAGACAATGACCCAAGTATGTTACTAGCCCCTAGATTTTCAAATAGGAGACCTCAGTAAAATGTATATGTCACATTTTTTCAAACAATAGCCATGACACTGAAATAAAAATCGCTCATTTTGTAGATCTCAAATCAAGTGGCAATCAAGCAAAAGAGTAGGGCTGAAGAATAATGGTCAAATAGGAGTATAGTGGCCAAATTCCACACCCCTATCTTGAACCAAAGGTTGTAATGAATACTCACCTCTGCAGGTGACCTTGCTTGAAATAAGTGAATGGTGTTGAGATTTAAATCCACGCCACTAAATAAAATACACAGATCACATTGTAAATAAATGTAGAAAATTGATGCTTTCAACAAGTCATGAATTATAAAACTGAGGCATGGTATTAAACAATTTAACATATCATCTATGAAGTCTTTCTGCGTGCAATCTTGGACTGTAGAAAATTACAAGTTGTTGAGGGGTTTACCCACTTTTACCTTGCATTAGTGACCACTAACATATAATGAACTGACTAAAAAACATGTTAGTTTTGAGACGATTTTCATTTTTAATGAAGAAAACAATCGTTGTAAATCACTATTTCATTGAACAGAAAAACTTCAGCAGTAGGGGAAATCAGAAGATTATAAATCCTAAGAATGTATCTACTACCATACCTCTGTGATACAACTAACTTCCACACATATGGAATAAAAAACTCTTCTGGGTAAAGTTCCTGCTCATAGGTGAATTTTAACTGGGTGAACATCTAAAAAACACACAAACCATCTATAATTAGGACAAATCAAACCACTAACAACAAATATAGAGAATAATAAAAGCAAATTCAAATATTGAAACATGACTCTTTCAAAACAAAGTTTTTTTCATATTACTATCGTCATTTTCTACCATGTCATAGCCAATTCTGTACCTTCATCCCTTCACCCCGCCATGACTAGCTATTAGCAACTATGACCTGAAGAACCTTTTCTACTGACCATTCCCCATTTGTATGTTGAGCATCAATACGACTGTTGAAAAAATCCAGAATAAAGATGCTTACCAATTCCACACCCCTATCTTGAAAGGATCGGACTTCCTGTAGGAAGTATAAGAAGCCAAATTTTCTATTCTCCATTAGGCAAGCCTGGCTGTAGTGTCAACATTGTAGCCAACCTCACCCATTCATGTAAGAGCCAACGCTGTAGCAATCTCCGTGATGCAGTCAAAGAAACTATCCAACAGAATGCTTGGCTTCCCCAACTTGACAAATTAGAATATACTCCAATTATCAAATCCCCAAATGCAAACATAAATTGATATCCCCAGTGTGGCAGAAAGGAACATACAAAAAAAATCAAACTTGCAAATACACACATATAATCATATCCCCTGTATTGCAGAATAGAAGATACTCTAATAATCAAATTATCTAGACATAAAAAGTTTAAAGAAATGTAAAGCTGCCTGTAGTAATTTTGGTTCTTTTTCTTCCAATTCTGGGTTGGCCAAGGTCTGGGTTTAAACATAGTTTCATGCCTTTTCAGCACCCATGATCTCATAATGTCTTAGGAGCTCTGCACTGACCACTTAAGAACTTTATAGCTTCTAGAATTTTACAGCAGCTCATATTTCAGCATCTAAGGAACACAGACCAATCTTTAAACAAAAGGGGGAACCAAGCTTGGGAGCTCTACATTGGCCACTTTAATTTTACAACTCTTATCCCACCATCTAAGCAACATACATTAATCCTCAAACGAATTCCCCTTGAGGCTTAAGACGATAAACTGGTCTAAATCAGTTAAGGATTCTATGAGACCAGTGAGGTCAAGGCTCTACAACACAAGCCGAATAACCCTATTGTTTAGAGAGATGACATCGATCCATTTTCCTATGCATGGTTCCCTGGTTTTCCAAGAGCGAAGTTTGTTGTTTGAATCAGCTGAAGCCTTGAATACCATCAATGCATCATAGTCACTTTTTTGACTGGGCAGTTCACAATTTTGACTGGGCTTATTCCCTTATTTGAAATGGATACATTCTTCAAAGACCATTACACTTAAGAAAGTGCATATCATTTTGTGGCACCTGACCTGTGCATGTAATAGGTAGACCTATTTACTTGAAGTCACGTATGATATTTATCCAACATGTTTGGACAAAATATCACCTATGGCATCAACTAATTTTTTTTACTCAATTAGCATGGTCACACCTGAACGAGGTCTTAACATCAGCCATTGTGTCCCACAATCATATATTGTGCTGGAGGTGAGGCATCCTGAACATATGGACTCAACAATCAACATATTTGTAACCAGACTGTGTGGACCTACCAGGGTAAGCGACTAATGAGGACTTTCCAAACCACGGTGAGACTGTGGGTGCTTAATAAGCATGGAGCTATGATAGAACTATGAGCCTCAACAACTCAATAAAAAGTTGTGGAAATGGTGTTCAACAATCTGAAAATCCTAGATCAGTATCAAGTTTAGGTGTTTTCCTTGCAGTGATAATGACACCAATTCAAACCTATTGTTGCTAGCAAGGATAGTGTTATAAAGTTGTTAGCTAAACGAATTACAGTAGCGATAATGGAGCAAGATAGGTAGACTTTGATAGCTTTCAGGCTTTGTCATTGCAGTGTAGGATGAGAAATGGAATTAGAATGAGCATTTAGATAATTAACTCATTCTATAAGAAGAAAGTAACACAACATAATTGCCCTTAAAAAACAGAGCATAAATTGATTTATGAATTATGTTTATAACTCTTTAGAACAATCAGTGAAAGCATAAGATATGAAATGGAACTGAGAAGACATTCGATAAAATGAAACACGAAGGAGATACAATGCTATAAAGCCATACCACATGAATCCCAAAATTTTTACTGCAACTGCCTCTGTGTTATCAAAAAAAAATCTCCAAGTAGAATAGCTCTCCTATGATATATCCAATATCCAACCCCCCTCTATTACAAAAACATTTCTTTTTTATAGGCCAAATTACAAGGGCCTATTTTTCCAAAACAATAAATGTATTTTTGCAAAAATAAATATAAAAATGATATCAAGGTGGCCAAAATATAAATACTTGCAAAAAGACTTTGATGGCACATTTTTTGAGCTACAAACTCTGATTTATATGTCGAATTTGAAAAATAGGAAATCCAACTACCACAAAAACATTCAAAATCAAATGCACTTCATGTGTTAGCCATTGCTCTAGTGTAAATTTGTTGACTTGAGTGAACAGAAACCATCCTGATTGAACCCCGTGCCATTAGATCCTTGATATCCTTTCTAGCAAGCAAACCATTAATCTAAAAATTCAAGGAAAACATTAACATTAGTGAGAAGAACCACATACGTTTCTTCAAAACATATTCATAAAAAATGAACCAATTCTTCTTGCTTTTCATGATTAAATGGACCAACTTCAGAAGAACCACAGTAGAAGGCATCCAACATAAGTGTTGAGGTAAGGGATGCCCTTATATTAAAAATGTATATATGTGTTGAGGTAAGGGGTACATATAGTTATATAGGTATGTAATTATATTGTTTTTATGGAAGAAATGCCAAATTAATGTTTGAATGAAACACAACTACAAAAAGATAAATCGCTAGTGAAAGAAACTTACACCAAAAAGTAGGTAGCAAAAAAAGGTTGAGTTATCTCAAACATTCACCATTTGAAGTATTCACTATACCTAAAGCCAAAAAGTACAAAATTAACATCAGATTCATACAAACAAATCAACAAAAATATAACCAAAAACTATTTATAAATAATCCAACATATGGAAATACATAAGGAAAGTGAAAGGATAATGTTTTGAAAATTAACCTTGTTCAAATTTTTCACAAAATCTGAAAAAACTTTGTAATCACTTTCTTCTAATTTGTATGTATCATTCTTAGCATTGTACGATAAGTTTGCGATTGCTATAGCAGATTCAAGTTGTACAAAAGCATGATCAGTCAAATCATACTTATACACGCGTTGCCCCTTTATTCTACTATACCAACATAATTGAAGTTCGATGCCTTCTAATCTATCCAAAAGGTCGATGTCATTATGGTAATCAAACACCCTACTTCCTTATTATTTGAACCCTTCCAATGTACCACATTCCACAAGAAACACCTTGTTTTGTACTTCGAGGAACACCTTTTCTTGCAGTACGTTCAGTGGGAGGAATTGAGTTGTTTTCAAACAACACCCCACAATCTGATCCAATTCCAAAGCCAATTGAAACACCCTTTTGTAGAGTATTCCCATCTCACCTAAAGTAGACCCCACTTCTCACTTTTGTCAACTTATCTTTGGATAATGTTGGATTTCCATTCAACTGACTAACCAAACATGCTTTGAACATATCCTTACCATCAAGATTCACCACTGGTTTTATAGTTTTGCTTACATTTTCATCAATGGAATCTAAAATTTCATCCAACTCGTGTCTCCACTCACTTTCCATTATTTGCAATTCACTTTCATTGTGTACCAATGAAGATGAAGATTGAAATATAGAGTTGGAAAATCTCGGTGGAGAATCATCAACTACTTCATCCACAATTTGAAATGTTGAATAATCTTTATCCTCTGTCCCTGGTTTAACCCACCAAGAACATTGAGTGTAATTTTCTGGTTTCATTCCAAGAGTTGATAAAATGTCTTGTGCATCCTTCAATCCATTCTTAAGGGCTTCTACAATTTTAGCGTCTGTGGATATTGAATCATATTGCAACAATATGTCAATATTTTGTATTGTTTCTTGGTGCAATTTATTCCAAATGTTTTCTTGCTTCTTATGGGATTTATTAAAATGAAGCCCTTGGGAATTTGATTCTTCTTCAACAACTCTATTAAGGGTTCAAACAACATGAAGCAAGTTAGTGAAATCATAAGCCCTCTCCACTCCAACCATCCCACCAACTTTGCTAAAGAAGTTCTCACATACATCTGACCCAGTCAAGTGCAAAACACATGGCAAGTTAGAGTATTGATCTCGAAACAATCTCATCAACAAAATTGCAAAATGACAAGAAATTCTCACATCTTGATATGCCTCTCTGCTGATGAAATTTATGTTGACATTAGTATGAGATTGTTTTTGTACCCAACATAACCATAATGCGAAGAAATGATGAACTCGTGAAGCATTTCGCACTCTTTCCTAGAGGCTCAAACTATGAGACATAAAGATGTCAATGTAGTCAGCAACAATCATTAGGTAAGTCTCTGTAGCTAGTGTCCTCTCTAACTTTCCACTTGGTGTACTTCTCAACTCTTTCAAACACCTCTGAACATGCCTTGAAGCAATTCGTTGTGTGGAACCCCAATTTTTTCGATCCATCCTCTCTATATCTTCACACTTAAGCTTGTGATCATCCACTTTAAAAGTGTGATAAACCATTCTGACATGGCCAAAACTTATGTACTCATTTCCTAAAACCAATTCTCGTCGACCGCTAAACAAAGGATTCAATAGCTTTTTGCCATTGTGGATGTAATCTTGGTCATGCAATCCTATTACATTGCAACCATTGTACAATCCAGTTAGCCTCCACCCTTCCCAAGGAATTTGATATCGAAGACCTGATGTTGAAGAATAATCCTTCAACATAAGTTGTCTTCTTCTGCTATCTCCATCCGAGGAATGACCAACAATAGGTCCCAAATTGTTTTCTACGTGATTCTTCCACATAAATTCTACCTTTTCCCATTGTTGATAAACAAAATTTGCATTGAATTTATTTCATGTTGGATGAACAACCACATCCAAACGAGGAAGTTTTTCATGTAAAGGGCTTGCAATAATAACACGTGCATAATTTCCAATAACATTGTTTTTAAAAGAATTTGTTATAATCTCATAGCTTGCATCTCCCTCACCAACTGTCACCAAGAAATGTGATTGGAATTGATGTTCTTCTTTCAAACCACAAAACCCCACCAGTGTATGGCTTTTTGCTACCCACCTAACATATTTTTTCACAATTGTTTCATCTTTTGCAAGGCATACAGGAATTGGTCCATATATACCATGTTTGGCTTTATAAGAAGCATAAATTTTTCCAACTGCCTCAAAAATGTGTTCGTGCTCCCCTGGAATATATGTCAATGACTTTCTAACTTTCCTTAAAGTTGTAGATATTGAAGGACTATCCATATTCAAGCTAATAAGTTATGTAATCTAGGACCTCCCCATAACTTGATCATCTCATAAAGGGATTTTGTGGATGTACTATACCTTCTCCCTGCTTTTTCATGAATCAAGTTATGAAATATATCCTTGACAAATTCCCAAACTACATCTTTACCTTGTAATTTTCCTTGCTTATGTGCCTCACAAACATCCTTACAAAACCTAAAGACATCCTTCCTTTCTGTCGATTCAAACAACTTTTCCTTTAGAGATCTCATTCTAATAGAGAGTGTAGCAACCTTTGTCCTCTCCCACCAAAGAGCTCGCATTGTTGATCTATGGTTAGCATTTGTAACCCTTGCAACATTCTTCAATTCATTTTGAGTCAAATAGTCCAATCTTCTACCTTTTCCTGTATCTCGTTCACTTCTTTTATTGGTGCACCTTGATTCACGATATAATCGCATCCTGAATTCATTACATTCTGGAACCAACTTACAAAATCTACATGTTAGTGAATCAAAAGGGGTCCCTGTTTCAGAACCCCTCTGGCAATGAATATGCCTATATGTACCATCAATACGACATTCAATACCCTCATAACATAGCATGATCTTGGTATGCTTCTCTATAGCCCATAATTTTCCACCCCTTTGATCATCCATTAGGACCTTTGTTTCCAATCTCTCCCCATTTCTATCAATATAAGGATACCAATACCCCCAACATTGTAGTAACAAGGGAGACAATTGAGCTATAATAAGATGACAACATAATAAATAAATAAATAAATAGTTAGAAGTATGATAAATAAAACAATATACAAATTCATATTCAAGTTTAGTCTAAACTATTAATTAACCACTAATTAACACACCTGAAGTAGGAGTTGCACTTGTAGAACCCCTATGTAATACTGATGGTGATGATGGCACTAAGAACCTAGTCAAACTTTGTTGGGACTTATCATTGGTAGGCTTCTTAGGTCTCCCAACTATGCCACTCCTCAGCCCAATCTCCTGATGTGAAGCCTCATTTGTCGTAGTAGTAGTGTGCTTCTTTGATTTCATGTGTTCATTTAAAGAACTGACAATATTACCACTTGTCGGAACCAAACAAAACCATTTGTTGCATCGTGTACATTCAACTCTCACTTTTTGCATGTCCTTATAGTCTGCAAGTGTTGCTTCCACCACCTTGAACAAATTAGGCTCTTGTGTCTTGTTGAAATCATCTAGAAGTTTGATTGCTTGATCAATATGAAATCGATCTCCAACCACCGTTGTTTGTTGTACTTTGTTACATGAAGGAATTTCACTACCACTTGGAATTGAAAGGCGTTGTTGATGGGACGTTGTTTTCATATGATGGTTTTTGAAGTTGCGCATTGTTCACGCTACCAAGGATACATCACCTGTTCCATAATCAATGCCAAAAATTTCACAATGGATCTTTATTTTAGATTCTCCCTTTTCTGAATATACTTTGAGATTAATTTTCTCATTGACAAACTCTTCCATTAAACTTTTCACTTTTTTTTCCCAAGATGCCAATACACAAGAATCAAAAAGTGTGGCTTCTTCCACTGACAAAGGCATATTTTCAACTCTTGGTTGTTTATGCATAGGTTCCTCCACATTCTCTTCAATGTTTTCAAAGATTGGTATTGCTTCCACTGCATTTGGACACCTTGTTTCCACATCAAATGTGTCTAGTTTCCTCTTGATGCCTAAAAGTGTTGTATAAACTTTCCATTTCTTCTCTTGCTTTGGATTTACAGCTACTCCATCATGGATAAAATCAAAAGGGTATTCAACGATTCCATCATCCACAATTTCATCACGGATTTCAGCAAATGTACAACCTTCTCGACACTTGACAATGCCAATGACAGGTTCCTCTTCATCGATAGTAATTTTATAAGACAAGTCCATTTGTTTTTGCACATAAATAAATGAAAAAGTAAGTAAAATTCCACAAACATATTGGTTTCTCCAAAAAACATGAATAACTCTTACTATTGCGATGAAACACTTTGATTCAAAATGTACTATCGATGGATTCCTCAAATGGAACTAAAACCAGAAATAAAACAGAGTACTAAAACAGATTTGAGAGTTGATTTATTGAGTCAAACATTGAAAAACTTATAAGCAAGCTTAGGCCCTAAATCTGCCTCAATTTTGGCCTTATTTACATCATTTTTTGTGTCCTAAAGAGGTCAAAACCAAACCATCATAGCTTTTACTATTCATTGGTATGAAATGGATTCTAAATTTTTGAATTCTTCTAGACTCTGCTCATCTAGGTCTTGTCTCTTAGTTTCCCAATTCTGATTTTTCTTTGATATATAAAGAAATTCTTCATATTTTACTGATTGAGAATAAAAGAAATAGAAAGGCAAGATACAAAGATTAAGTGCTCATTTATGCATGCAGTGACCTGATGTAAATTGTTAAGTTGAATCAACTTTTACATTCCTTGATAATCCTTACTCTTGCGTACCATATTGACTTGGCACAACCACTTTGTACTGACAATGGATATACTATCTTTAGTCCTTCCGACATACTTTTGTGGTTTATTCTTGGACATTAATAAAATGTATTATCTCTCTTATCTATATCACATTTATAATAGTAAGTTTGATCATCTGAATCAATACCTAACATAGCACAATGCAAATGATTGCATATAAAAAGATTCATTACCGTAATCCAACATGATCCAAATTATTGGATATAAGAAGGTCTATTACATGTTTATCCTTTATTATGTTGTGTCCTCTAAGAAAATAATCAAAACTTTAATGTCAAATCTTGTGGTGTGCAAGTCATTATGTACATAACTTGAAATTATGAAGTAATAACTAGCAATTGCACCGGGGTGCAAGGGAACGCCGAAAAGAGGAGCTGTGAATTATGTTGTGCTACATGTAAAGGTACATAATGAATGTGAACTTATGGCGTGCAAAATCTCACATTGAAGAGGAAAACGTATGAAATGGACATGTTATATGCACATACCTAATCATTAATGTATAGATAAGTACTTATTTTAATTTTTAGAAGATAGAATCCAGTGGATTATTTCATCTATACAGTTGTGGTACCACTATCTAAAGGTTGGGAATAAATGGAGTTGAAGAAACGGTTCGAGTCATATTATGGTATAATTGCAATCTAACAGACCAAACCAACAGAACATTCTTAGTGCACGCTTGCATGATAGAAGTATTGTCTTTCAACTTATTAGTAAGCAATATATAGTTGTCACAAATACATATTGAATTTTTTGTGACACTGGTAGGCCCCATATTTATTTTGAATTGAAGATGCTCAGGGAAAACGCAAAGCAGTATGCCTTACTATTTGAGCACTCATATTCCCATTGAAGCTTGGGAAGTCTTTAACACCACAATAAATTATACCCAAAAGTTGAGTGCTGAGAAAACACTTAGCCCATCTTGTAGAAATCACTGTATTGGACCTATTACCATTGGAGGATATGCAAAAACAAGAAGGAACAAGAAAATATCAGAATGTTTTGAAACCATTCCTAGGTGTTTTACACTACAACAGAATAAGGCCACCTTGAGATTTCAAAATCCAGCTCTTGCCAAAATGATAGAATTTAATAGCCTGGTTTATTTTATTTTTGTAAGTGTTTCCGTCTAGTGCACACCAGGTTTTAGGACGTAAACATGGACTTGGGACCTACTTGCAAACATATTCGCCCCTTTGAAACTCATATCATTTAGACAGGGCAGAGATAACAGTGATTTCCAAAGCCACTGCTTAATATTTCAGCAAATATCACCAGTGAACGAACACCACATTTAAAACAAGGCCCAGTTTGAAAGAGACTACTAATAAAATCAAATAATAGCAACATACATCTTATGCACGTAAAAATCCAGTCAATCAATGCACTAATCATTTCTCATTCCTTCAGATCATCTAGAATATGGAACCTGATACATAGATTGAAGACCTGCAGAGGATTCCTATGTTTGAGAAATAATGTAATGAGGCATTCAAATTATAAATAGATTTTGAACATAGCCATGTGATTCTCAAATTTTTTGATGCAATGCCTGCTTAGAAATACCCCTTTTGACTGTTATGTTAATGTAGGTTTACCCAATAGAGTAACAGAAAAATACATTGCAGAAAATTGCTATAATTTTAATTTAAAGATCATACTCAATTTTAACAATCCCTCTAACGCGCTTGGGGATAGAGCAGTATGGGAACACCAGCCAAGGGCGTTGAACCATAAAAGCGTGGCTTTTATAGTCAACTCTATAGTCTTGGGTCTTAAGCACTCAATTTTTGTGTCAATGCATATCATGGAAGGGAAATCGGTAAGAAAATGCCTGCGTGCCTATCCTCAACAGTCTTTGTCAGGTCAGATGCTCTTGTAATGGAAAATCTCAGCAATCTGAAGACTATAAATTTGTTCTACTAGTCTGGTTTCCCATCAGGCAAATCAATCAGGCAGCCCAGTAACACAACGACATATCAGATGTAACTTTTCGATAGCGTGATGAAAATGCCAACCTACAACCTACACATACATTATAAGATAACAAATTATATATATAGATAGATATATTAACAGTAGTTGTTTATTTAAAAATTATATGTAAAAGAAACCTCTAACTCAACAAAGTATACTACAATTCAGAAAATTCCTCAAACAAGATCTCCTTTTAACAACGATGTTAATGTAAGTCTACCCAATAGAGCAACAGATCAATACATTGCAGAACACTGATATAATTTTAATTTAAAGATCATACTCATTTTTGACAAGCCAGCTAACTCAACAAAGTAATCAACAATTCAGAAAACTTCTGAACCACAGTTCAATACCCCATCAAGATCAGTTGCTTCAACCTTCCAGTGGACACAAAAAGAAAATCCCACATTGAAATATCAACGAGTCGAAAGTGACCTCAGACATAATTAAATCAATAGACAAATTATACAAAATAGAACCAACTCCAAAAGTTGGGTCAAGGTTATTTTACAGTCCAAGACAGCTGCACTGCATGGGACTTGCCTTCAATTCTGGCATTTGCTTCCCAGGGGATTTTTCAGTTTGTGCAGACACTTTGCCCTGTCAGTGGGTTCTCGATATCCCAACCCACCCGGAACATTTGAGCTACAACACTTCTCAATAAAACTCTAACAAAAAGTTAGAACCCCAACTAACAAACCAAGATTACAAGGCTATCATCCTTATCTCATCTTTTATTCATAGATAATGTACTCTTGTTAAGTAATGGATCTCTAAGAGAAGCAACAAAAACTATACGAAATTCTAGAGATATAAAGTGTTGTTATGATTTTGGAGGTTAAAGTTCAAGAAATTGCAATATGCTTGGAAACTAAACTAGAAAGTTAGTTACAATTTTTTCCCTCATATTGAATTCAAGGAAGCATTCAAATGCCTTGGAATCTTTCTAAATTCAAATGGATATGGGAAGAGGGATTGGTTCTAGTTATTAGAAAATATTAAAGATTAAACAAAGCATTAATGTAATAGATGGTTGTTAGTTAGAGGAAAATTGACATTTGGAAGTTTATATTGGTAGTAATTGTAGTACTCTAGCATTCCTCGGCTTATCCTAGAAGGAGTTTTGTAAAATATCAAGAAAAAATGCTCATGGATTTGTGGACATGCAAAAAAAAAAATTAGGGTATCCCCTTAGTGGAATGGAAGAACATAGCTAAGACCAATCATGAAAGAAGTCAGGGATTAAAATATATACATTTATTTGGTCAATCCATAGTGTTTGAGAGTTTATGGAGAGTGTTACCCCTCACATAACACGAGGCCTTGTCCAAGCAAATCGTGTTTGGAAGAAATCTGTTTTGGAGCTAATACACTATTGCTTTCATGCATATGTGTTAATGGACCACCACCTTTTAGGATCTTCATTTCATATTTGGAGGATTGCTAGGATGTTTACCTTAAACACTAAGCATTATTTTTTGAGGTATCCTAGTGTAAATTCCACCTTTGGATGTTTCTCTCACATGGATCCATTCATTTTGACATATTTGGAGACATGTCACATCATCCAATGTATGTGGATTTGGAGGAGTTACATGTTTGCTAAGGGTTTTGTTTACCATGATGAGTGTCTTGACTATTGATGGTGTGTTCACATGTGCCATGGCACACTTCTTGGATATGAATTCATCGTTATGGCAGAAGGCATATGATTCTAACTTATTTTTGGATAACATGCCACCCTTTATGCACACATTCCTAAATTGGCCTGCCTACTTTTCATGTATTAGGAATGTAGTTGGTTTACATGGATGAATGTATCATTTGTTTGATAGATCACTCCCATAGTATAATATTGGTTTGTCAGTGACGCCCCCGTGGTGACCACTCAGTGACTCCTAGATATCACAATCTTCATATGCATTTTGCTGTTTAGAAAAGTTGTAACCTAGAAAGATCACTCTGTTATGTAGACCGATGACTATCTTTGCTTTAGTTGAACTGGTTTGATCGAAAAGCTGCATGACTCTCTCAAACAAACTTTGTGCTGTAGATTTGTGTAAGGGGACTCAAATCTTCAATACCCATACCAATAGCTATAATGTTTTAGTAATGCTTAACATCTTACTTTATAATGTTTGTGATTGAATTTTGGCAAGTTACTGATACTAGAGTGATTAAAAAAAACTAGTACTACAGTGATTCAAAATTTGTTTTCTTACTGGTTTTTGTGAGCATTCAAAAATTAAAAAAGAAATGGAAGACTCTCCAGTGGAACACATATACGTTCAAAGCCTAATTCACCACTTTGAATCAAAATTCTCATTCATGAAGCCTAAGCACACATCTAGAAATATAGCATAAATAGTGGGTAAATATAATAATCATTAGAAAAGCATAAAAATGGGTGTATAGCTCACTTGGTAGAGCCTTTGGTTGCAGGTTTGAGCCCTGCTATGCCCAAACACTACAAAATAGCTGGTGAACTGGATTTACAAAAAACAATGACTATTTGCTTCTACAAATCACCCTGGTCAGGAATGGCTTTAAACTTCCTACAGCCTGGTTGCAGGAATGGCTCTAAACTTCCGACTACACCTTCTTTATGTGACCGGATGAATTTCAAATTTTCTCACTGTGCTGGCAGTATTTCTAATTTATACCTTCTCAATGTGACCGAATGCTCCCAAGGCCTACTCACTAGCCTCCAGGGGGCTTATCATGACATGACTCGTAGGAACCTTCCAGCTCGCCCTTGCTCTGTAGAGCACCCACCTACCCTCCACCCCTCTTCTCCACGGGGGTCTGCTACACAGGTCCCAACTTAGGGACCACATACCTTCTTTTGGAGGTTTTCACTCCAGGGGCAATTTACGGAGCCCTTACAACCACTTGAAACCTACCAAGCCAACCCTATCACTTTGGGTGATTTT
The DNA here is from genome assembly GCA_034641835.2 of Pinus albicaulis. Classification (NCBI taxonomy): domain Eukaryota; kingdom Viridiplantae; phylum Streptophyta; class Pinopsida; order Pinales; family Pinaceae; genus Pinus; species Pinus albicaulis. Next base: position 475,547,758 of record CM076579.1, on the reverse strand, counting down.
TCTCATTTTTCTCATTTTTTCTACGGATATTTATACATTTGCTGAAACGATTTATAACAGCCGTCATATGCTTTATATCTAGGATTTTTCCGCTTATGGAAACAAGAGACTTAGATTGAATCTCTTCACGGAGTTTAGCCACCTCCTCACGAAAAATTTGCAGTGAACTATTTCTCGCAGAGGAACCAAATAAACCTAATACTTAGCACAACGTTACTTCAAATGTTATGGATTCTCACATAAAAGTTCCAAGCCAGTACATAATTATGCAAATGAAGCTTAGAAAACCTAGATTCAACCCAGTAAAAAGAACTCATAGATTTAGGTTGCTCGACAAAAGCCATGCTTAACATTAAGGCCAGTTGAAGCAATCGCAGCTGAGGTTCACAGGGATAATCGTCCTGGTCCTCCACAAAGCGCCCGGGTTGGTTCCTTCCTCTGTCGTGCATGGGAAGCTCTTGAGGAGGGAGTAGGATGAGTTGCTAAAACGAACGAAATGGAGGATCAACCGGTTGTGATTACGAAGACAGACTGTTGCATTGGCTGGCCAGCCGAGGGGGGCTCGGGATATCTAAATCTGAGCAAGAAAAAATAATAGATATGTCTGCTCCCGATGGTGAAATGGCTCATGTGCTCTGCTCCTCATGGTTGATGGAACCCTGGACCAGTCCACGACCAGTCGAACCAAAACTCATCAAAATCGCAGTCTTTGCCTTCCCACCTTGCTTTGCTCCGAACCCTGCAACAGTCGAACGTGGTCTTTGCCTTCCCACCTTCCCACGACCTTCCTAACTCCGCTTGGCCAGCAAAATAAAAAAAAATACCTCAAAATATAAATATTTTATATAATAAATAAAAAAACCCCTCCCCTCTAGTTATAGAGGCAATATAATGTTTTTTGATTTTTTGATTTTTTTTACCCCAATATGAACGCATGTGATATAATATTGGTTTGTCAGTGACGCCCCCGTGGGTCATCCATGGTCCGACATGACATTGTGACTAAGATTTTCTCAATATGAAAATCGACCATGGTCCAACGTCGGATTGTGACAAATATTATCTTGATTTGAAAATAAATCATGCTCAACAAGGGTCAACCATGGTTGAACATTACATTGTGACAAAGATTTTATTATTATGAAAATGAGCCATGGTCAACCACGATCAACCATATTTATTTTAGGATTTATAATATTTATCTTTCGGTTTATATTCATTGGGTTTATAATATTAATCCCTTGGGTTTAATATTATTGTCTAGGTTTTATAATACCTTGAGGTTTTAGCTATAATCCCTTGGGTTTATTATTCCATTGTGTTTATAATATCAATCCCTTAGGTTTATTAATATAAGGGTTCATATTCATAGGGCTAATAATATTAATGCTAGGGTTTAATATAAATGCCTTGTGCTTATAATCATGATCAACCATGTTTATTTTAGGGTTTAAAATATTTATGTTAGGGTTTATATAAATTGAGTTTATAATATTTATCCATTGGCCTTATAATCTCTTAGATTTTTAGTATTGATTCATTTGGTTTATTATTCCCTTGGTTTTATAATATCAATCCCTTGGAGTTATTAATCTAAAGGTTCATATTCCTAGGGTATAAAATTATTCATGGAATTTATAATTTTAATTCTTAGTTTTTATATAGATCCATTGGGTTCATGGTTCATGGTTTAATAAATTATTATTAAATTAACAATATTGTTGTTAACAATATTATTCAAGGTACTACTGACAAGATTGCTCGAATTTTAAGGAAGCATAAGATCTCTTCTTCTTTTAAACTTTTAAACACCATTCAGGTCTCCCTTAAATTGGTTAAAGACTAGTTGGACCCAAAAAGCGTGAAAGGTGTTTATTTGATCCCTTGCTCTTGCGGGACTCCCTACATTGGTGAAACTGGTAGGTCGATTAATAAAAGGTTCCAGGAGCATGCTGTGGATATTAAGCATGGTAGAACCAAGTCCTCTGCATTAGCCGAGCATGCTGAAAAGACGAAGCATCACATTTGTATGGAGGACGCTAGAATCCTTGCTAGAGTTGACCATTTCCATCACCGTAAATTTAGGGAGGCGATTGAGATTGAGAAGAGGTCCCGCACGTTGAACAGGGATGATGGATGGAAAGTTAGCAGTTGTTGGATTCCATCTCTTCACTCCCTATATAAGTCCTTTTATTCTTTGTGTTTTTATGTTTTTTGGTATTATTATTATTATTATTATTATTATTATTAACTCTCTTTTTTTTTTCTTTTTTTTTTATAAATATTTTTCATTCATGTATTCATTTAATTATTTATTTTATTTTTTGAATTTATTTTATTAATAAATTATTTAGTTTTAGTTTTTGACTTTGACTTGAATTCTTTGGTTTTTATTTTACCTTTTATTGGGTCTTTTAATTTTTTGAGTTTTATTTTTATTGTTATGATTTAGTATTTTTATTTTTATTGTGTTTATTTTATTTTTATATTTTATTTATATTTTGGTCTATGTATGTTAATTTATTTATTAAAATAAAATACAAATAATCTATTTTTATTTTATTGTATGTTATTTTAATTTAATTTTTTAAAAATGTTTTTATTCATTCATGTATTTATTTAATTATTTATTTTATTTTATTCATTTGTAAATTATTTAATTTTAGTTTTTGACTTTGACTTGAATTCTGTGGTTTTTATTTTACCTTTTAGTGGGTCTTTTAGTTTTTAGTTTTATTTTTATTGTTATGATTTAGTCCTTCTTCTCCTTTTTGCTTGTTTCTAATTTTATTCTTTCATATATTTAATTAATTAATTTATTTATTGATTTTATTCTATTATTTTATTTATTTTTAATTTATTTATAATTTATGACTTTGACTTGAATATATTTTTTACTGTTGAGGGTTTTATTTTTGACCATTTTTAATTTTAAGGATGGTTAGTTATATTTTTTATTATTTTATAATTTTCGACCATATTTAACTCTTTGGCGTTTTGACCGTTGCTTCTCACTTCATGGTTTAAATATGCAAGTTAGATCAGCCAATCTTCATTATCCTGATGATGAACTACAGTTGGTAGTTCGAAACGCGTCGGTTCCAAAATATATTATGTGATTTCCTGGAAGATTTATAATTAAAATGTTATGGATCACAGAAGCTTGCACTCTCAACTTCTATCCCTACACAGAAGGGTTATTGATGATAAGGTTCGATTATTCGAACATACGCGACTCAAGGTTTCTAAGATATTGGTTGATCTTTCATTTTTGAAGCGTTGTAGAGATGCTTGTGTCATTCCCTCTTTTGCTAGGATTAAGCATCATCTTAATTCCTACAAAAATCTTCTCATTTTTGAAAAAGCTAGTTTGGCGCTTATTCGTTCTGAGATCCGGGGTGTGAGAAGAGATTTGGATTTTCTTTCCAGAAAACTTCTTTCTCTACACCTGGAATTGTCTTTTGTTATTGCAGGTTCTCTTTGGTTGGAGATTGACGCGGTTTGTGCATTAAAAGCAGAGCATCTGGAGGAAGCTGCTAAAAAGAAGCATTTGAAGAAATTTGAAAATTCTCGTCGTGTGTTTTTGGAAGGCGGTCATGCTTCCGGTTCTAGGAGTAGAGTTAACCAAAGGCAAATATCTGCTTTAAAGGGCTTGCTTGGTTCACAAAGTAAAGCGAATGATTTTTTGGAGTATAGAGGGATTACTTCTCATCCCCGTTCTGTGGTTGGAATGCGTGGTGAGAGATTTGCGTTGTCAAACAATGAGGCTGTGAATCCTGGGGATCGCTCAACCCCCACGCTCGACGCTGTTGATAACCATTCTATAATTAATAGCAGTCAAAAGTTTGTGCAGGATTTGACCCATAGGATTGATTGCAGCATTGATTCCTCAAGCCTTAAACTCGACCAGTTAGCGGAATTGTCGAACAACGTGACCTGCATCTCCTCTGCTGTTGAAAACACTGTTGCTGGCCCGTTGCACTCTGAAGAATCATTGGGTTCGAATGATTTCAGTAATGCATCAATGGGTGACTTGGCGGTGGGTGCTTTAAATCCATCTTTCTCAGCAACAAATTTGGTAAATGAAGGCTCTGTTAGCGCTTTCTATTTTCATATGGATCCATCATTATCACAGAAGGATGCAGGTATAAACGTTAATGACGCAGGTATAAATGTAAATGACACAAGTATTAATGTAATTAACGTTGGTAATGATAACTCTTTTAACAGTTTTAAAATTTATAATAATATTAACAGCATTAGTAATGATAATATTAATAATAATATTAATTTTGATAGCAAGGATTTTACATTTGATAATTATATTAATAATAATAATTATAACAATGATTGTAATTTAATAATAACTTTATTAATATTAAAGATAATAATATTATTAATAATAATATTCGTAATGTTAATAATATTTATAGTAATAATATTAACATTAGTGATTTTAATAATAATAATAATAATAATAATTATGGTTATAATAACAATATTAACCGTAGCAATAATAGCATTAAAAATAATAGTAATAACATTAGTAGTGTTAATAATAATAATAATAATAATAATAAAAGGGTTATTAATCTCTCTAGGTTCTCTTTTGATTCTTTTGTTTTCTCTTTATTAAGTAAGGGTTTGAATTTTGCTCTAGCTCCTAGGAAGATTCCTAGTGATGATATTATTTGTAGTATTGAATACAGTATTAAAGATTTATCTGAAAGTGTGCAAGATGTCATTAGGCAAGATTGCGCCGTGGCTCTTAGGAAAGCTAAACCTCCGAGAAGCAATATTAGCAAATCGGAATTTTTGGCTCTTAAGACCCTTAATCAAAACCCTGATATTGCTGTCCTCAAGGCTGATGAGGGTGGTGCTATCGTAATCCTAAATAAGGAGGATTATAAAGCAAAGATACTTGACCATATTTGTAATAGTGGGTGTTATAAGAAGCTCTCTAAGAACCCTATTAATAAAGTCTCAAAGATGGTGGCCAATGCTATTAAGTCTAGTTGCACGGTAGGTTCTATGAGCTCGAAACTCATTGAAAGCAATCCTGTCACCCCTAGAATTTATGGGCTCCCTAAGATTCATAAGGATGGTGTTCCTCTTAGACCCATTTTTAATACTATTGGGGGGCCCACCTATCTCCTAGCTAAGTTTTTGGCCCGCAAGATAAAGCCTCTTTTAGGTCATACAGATTCTTTCGTGAAAGATTCTGCTTCTTTTGTTAATGAATTAAAAGGCTGGGTTTGTGAACCTAATGACTCTATGGTTAGTTTTGATTTTGTTTCTCTCTATACGAACATTGCCATCATGGAAACAGTAGAGGTTATCAGGCATATCACTGATCCTGATATTGCTAATTTGGTGGAAATTTGCCTCACTTCTACCTTTTTTAGTTTTGAAGGAGAATTTTATGAGCAAATCTGTGGTGTTGCCATGGGTTCCCCACTCTCGTCGGTGGTAGCAAAACTTTTTATGGAATATTTTGAATCTAGAGCTTTGGCGACTGCTTCTTTAAAACCCAAGGTATGGAAGCGGTTTGGTGATGACACTTTCATCAATTGGTCTCATGGTCGTCTTGAATTAGAGGCTTTCCATCAGCATTTGAATAGTCAATCTGACTCTATCAAGTTCACGATGGAAACAGACACTGATGGGAACCTTCCTTTCCTGGATGATCTCATCTCTAGAAACAATAATGGCTCATTCTCGCACCGTGTTTTTGAGAAAAAGACGCACACAGAGCAGTATCTTCATTCTGGTTCTCATCATTTTCCTGCTCAGAAACTTGGAGTTTTGAATACTTTAGCTACAAGAGCTCTTAGAATTTCGGATAATGATCATTTAGATGAAGAGAAAGCCCTTCTCCTTAAAGTCTTTGAAGAAAACGATCATAGTAGAAGTCAGGGTTTGAAGGCTTTCGTGACTGTGAGCAAAGGTCCTAAAATGAATAAGATTAATGTTGACGCTGTTGGTAAAGTTCATTTACCTTTTATTCAAGGTACTATTGACAAGATTGCTCGAATTTTAAGGAAGCATAAGATCTCTTCTTCTTTTAAACCTTTAAACACCATTCGGGGCTCCCTTAAATCGGTTAAAGACCAGTTGGACCCAAAAAGCGTGAAAGGTGTTTATTTGATCCCTTGCTCGTGTGGGACTCCCTACATTGGTGAAACTGGTAGGTCGATTAATAAAAGGTTCCAGGAGCATGTTGCGGATATTAAGCATGGTAGAACCAAGTCCTTTGCATTAGTCGAGCATGCTGAAAAGACGAAGCATCACATTTGTATGGAGGACGCTAGAATCCTTGCTAGAGTTGACCATTTCCATCACCGGAAATTTAGGGAGGCGATTGAGATTGAGAAGAGGTCCCGCACGTTGAACATGGATGATGGATGGAAAGTTAGCAGTTGTTGGATTCCATCTCTTCACTCCCTATAGAAGTCCTTTTATTCTTTGTGTTTTTATGTTTTTTGGTATTATTATTATTATTATTATTATTAACTCTTTTTTTTTTCAATCATGAATTTATTTAATTATTTATTTTATTAATAAATTATTTAGTTTTAGTTTTTGACTTTTGATTTGAATTCTTTGTTTTTTATTTTACCTTTTATTGGATCTTTTAATTTTTTGAGTTTATTTTTTATTGTTATGATTTAGTCTTTTTATTTTTATTTTTATTATTATTTTGTTTATTTTATTTTTCTATTTTATTTATGTTTTGGTCTATGTATGTTAATTTATTTATTAAAATAAAATGCAAATAATCTATTTTTATTTTATTTTATGTTATTTTAATTTAATTTTTAAAAAATGTTTTTATTCATTCATGTATTTATTTAATTATTTATTTTATTTTATTCATTTATAAATTATTTAATTTTAGTTTTTGACTTTGACTTGAATTGTGGTTTTTATTTTACCTTTTAGTGGGTCTTTTAATTTTTAGTTTTATTTTTATTGTTATGATTTAGTCCTTCTTCTCCTTTTTGCTTGTTTTTAATTTTATTCTTTCATATATTTATTTATTTATTTTATTTATTGATTTTATTCTATTATTTTATTTATTTTTAATTTATTTATAATTTATGACTTTGACTTGAATATATTTTTTACTGTTGATGGTTTTATTTTTGACTGTTTTTAATTTTAAGGATGGTTGGTTATATTTTTTATTATTTTATAATTTTCGACCATTTTTAACTCTTTGGGGTTTTGACCATTGCTTCTCACTTCATGGTTTAAATATGCAAGTTAGATCAGCCAATCTTCATTATCCTGATGATGAACTACAGTTGGTAGTTCGAAACGCGTCGGTTCCAAAATATATTATGTGATTTCCCGGAAGATTTATAATTAAAACATTATTATTATTATTAATAATAAAAAATATAAAAAAACAATATTTTAATTAATAATTTATAGTAATAGTCAATTAATTATTAATTTAAAAAGAATTAATTAATTATTATTATTAATTAATTAATTAATTATTAATAATTAAAATGATTAATTGATTATTATTAATATTTAATTGACTGAATGTATTAATTATTTTTAATATTTGTTAATTAATAATGATAGTATTATTTATTAAATTATTAACTAATCATTAATAATGATATTATTAATTAATTAATAATATTATATTATATTAGTAATAATGATATTAAATTTAAATAATAATATCAATTATTAATTGTAGTAATATTAATTAATAATAATCATCATAATAATAATAATTAATTAGTATTGATCCTTTAGGTTTGTTAATTTTTTAGGTTCATAATATTTATCCCTTGTGTTTGCTAATTAGTTGGGTTTATAATATTAATAATCTCACGAGTTTATTAATCCCTTAGATTTAAAATGTTCTTTTTAGGGTTTATTAATGTCATGTGTTTTTTATATTGATTCATTCAGTTTGTTGATCATATAAGTTTACAATATTTACAGCTTGGTGTTTACTAATTCATTGGTTTTATCATATTCAGTTTATTATTCAATTCTATTTATAATATTAATAATTCTATTTTTATAAGTATGAATTAAAAAATTTGCGGCTTAAAATTTATTCTATTCACCTCAAGCTTTCTTCTTCTTCTTCTTCTTCTTCTTTTTATTTTTTTATTTATTTTATTTTATTTATTTATTTTATTTTTTATTTTTATTTTTTATTTTTTATTTTATTTTTTACTTTTATTATTTATTATTTATTTATTTATTTTATTTATTTATTTACTCTCTTTTTTTTTTCTTTTTTTCTTTTTTCAGACTAATAATTGATCATCATCGAATTATGCTCATATTTAGCTACATCAAGAGCCTTGAAATATGCTACCAATACTCAATTAAAGAAACTTTATGTCTTCTGACTATCCTCTGAAATCTTCTTTGGCTTTGTCTTCCAGCACTCAGTTGCGGTCACCCTGTGCTCTCTCTACATGTGGATCATCGCCTTCTTCTCTACTTTCTTTACATGCATATACTATTCATCCTTCCAAGCCTCACCATCTATACTCTGTTAACCACGTCTCCTCCTTGAACCCCTACCTCGACCCCTCTTCAGTCGTCGACTCCAAGTCATCATTCGTTGGCTTCATTTCTTAGTCTTGCATTCCCAACATTTTCAATCTCGACTTTTAATTCCTCTTCCACCCAAATAATTAAATCCTTGCCTTGCTCTATCAAATACTCTCCCTTTAAATCTAATCAAAGCCCCCCCATTCGGTTATATCTCATTCATTTCATTCCTCCAATGATCCTTCTCGTGTTAATAACTCTTCCATTCTTCAAAGTAGCAATGTTCATAATATCCATTTTAATGGTGTCTCCAATTCCATTGCAAATTTAAATTCCAACCTTTTCAACCATTCTACTTTTATTAATGGAAATCTATCCACTCTTCCTCTTCCTTCTCATTCTATGGATTCTTATCATTTTAACAATAATTCTTCTTTTAATTCCATTTCCTCCCCTCCCCATAGCCCTAAGCCCTTTTCTCCTTCTCCTCCCCCATTTCCTCCCCTCCCCATAGCCCTAAGCCCTTTTCTCCCTCTCCTCCCACATTTCATCCCCTCCCCATAGTCCTAAGCCCTTTTATCCCTCTCCTCCCCCATTTCCTTCCCTCCCTATAGCCCTAAGCCTTTTTCTCCCTCTCCTCCCTCATTTCCTCCCCTCCCCATAGCCCTAAGCCCTTTTCTCTCTCTTCTCCCCCATTTCCTCCCCTCCCCATAGCCCTAAGCCCTTTTATCCCTCTCCTCCCATATCTAGACCTTCTGTTGTGAATCTCTCCTATCTTATTATTGATTCCTCTACCCTCTAACTCCTCAATAAAGGGTTTAAATTTTGTTGTTTCTCCTACCAATATTCCCATTGAAGATATTCTTTGTTCCATTGAGCTTATTTCTGAGAACCTCCCCTTTCACATTACGGAAGAAATACATCAAGATTGTAGAAGGATTCTTTGTCTCGTTAAAACTCCTAAAAAAAATTTCTCTAAAGAGGAGGTCCAAGCCATCAAGAGGCTCAATGATAAACCCCACATCATTGTCCTCAAAGCTAACAAAGGTAATGCTACAGGTTGAAATTTTCAATGATAAACAGTGAAATTGGCATCCATAAATGGCTACCATGGAGGCTTTTGATTTAAACTGGAAAATAAATTGTAATCTTATCTCATAATCACTTGTAATAGTTAACTAAGTGTGATAGACTCAGTTAGCTCATGAAATTAGATTTGAGGGTGGTTGGTGAGGCATGTAGAGTGATTCTATTTGTTTTAGAGTCCAAGTTGCAGTTACTGTATTAGTTTAATGCATGAGAAATCAATTAACTCAATTAAGTGAGTTAAAGTCTGTCTAACTAGTTGTAACTGATTATTGCTCTAGTGAGAGGTCAAGTGAATTAAATCAGATTTAATTCACATGCAATGATATGTCAAGTGACTAATGATTTACTATTAATAACTTCTTGCATGTCATTTCTGATGAAGACCCAATTGAGACAGAGGTTAAAGGGAAGTTATCTATCAGTTGTATTTATAGAAAATTTCCCGGGTGCAATTATATACACCATAGGATGCCCATGATGTATTATGCAATCAAGGAAGGCTAAAATTCCTAAAGAATAGGGATTGCATTCCACATGAATTGCGTGAGAAAGGCAGGCTGAGCAGAGGTTGAGAATTGGCTAAGTACTAGCCCAATTTTGTCTAGATCAGTGTGAGACAGTTAGCAGAGTTCAACAGAATCTTGTGAGAAGAGTGCATTGTAATTGTTTCATGATTCCTTGGTTCATTATACAATAGAGATAGAGGGTTTTTGAGCAGTAAGCTTTCCCCAGGAAAATATCTGTGTTGTGGATTGATTTGCTTCTTTCTCATACTTGGTGTGATTGTGCAATCGTGTTTATTTTCCGCAAATATTGTAGAAGGATTCAGTGTATTGTTTTAGTATATTACATGATCGGATTGAATCCATTGGTATACATATTGCTTGTAATTTTTACATGGTATCAGAGTAGGAATTGTTTGGGCGACGAGTTTGCAGAGAATATCTGAAATTTTTGATGCAAAATTTTCACAAACAAATAGCATATTTGGATTCCTTGCAAAAAAAATACCCAAATTGAAAAAAAATCGGTCGAATCGAAGCTCAAATGTGGGAGATATCGTCTATTTAAAATCATCTCTTTTTGTAGAAAATTTTGCGACTGTGGGACAATTACAATGTGCATGAGTTGGAAGCCAAGGGAAATAAGTCCCAAGGCAAAGAGGACAAGAGAGACTTGTCCAATATCATATGTTTTCACTGTCACGAGGATGGGCACTATGCTACAAATTGTCCACAGAAGAAGGGAAGCAAGAAGGAGCCGGTAGTTGCAGCAGATGAAGCATTGGCTTCATAGTTCGATCTTGATTTTACTCATTTCATGCATGGTCAGCACTGTAATGTGATGCATGTGGTTTTTAGACAGCGGTGCCTCATTCCATATGACGGGGGATAGAGATCTCTTCAGTGACTTGGAGGAGAAGGACCTCCAGCAAAACATAGAGTTTGGAGATGACGGGAGGTATAACGCAATTGACATAGGTACAATTACCTTTTAGAGAGAGAATGGCTCCCATCTCAGACTAGCATATGTTTTGTATGTTCCAGGCCTAAAAAATAATCTTGTCTTTGTAGCGGTATTGGAAGACCGTGGTTATGAAGTGATGTTTAGAAAAGGAAAATTTTTCCTTAAACACATAGCCATGGGACATGTGAAGCAGATTAGTTCCAGAGTCAAGAACCTATATTCTCTCGAGGTTGAGGATGCATGAAAGGCTTTGAGGAGGAAAGTAGTGGTTAGTGACTTGGTGGTTGAGAGGGAGCAATTATCTCTCAACATGCAGCCTCAGGAGTAGTCTCAAAAGTTTGTGGAGTAGCCACAATTGGAGATGCAGAGAGGAGACCGAGTGGAAGAGTCCACTCAAGAAGAGACCTCCAGGAGGGGGAAATTTCGAGCTAGATGGGCATAGGGAGTACATGCAGCTATACCTCCAAATGTGAGGTGGGGCGATGTGTAGAATTAATCCCAACAAGAAATTTGGGTAGGATTATTTGAGATGTTGTATCTCTTGGATCAAACCTAGCTATGAGGAGCCCACAATACAACAGTAGAAGGAATGATCGGTTAGATTGATGCAGTCAGATGTCAGGAAGACATAAATCAGAGTGACAGGTGTCAGGTACCAGATCATAGATCAGAGTTGGCAGTAGTGCAGAGTGCATGGATCTAGATGTCAGCATCGCAGAGAGTCCAGTAGACATGTGCAGTAGGATCCATCAGTCAGAAGACTCTGATGATAGATGCATTATACTGATTTAGTTGTTTAGAGGTTATTCAATTTCAAGATAGTTGCATGTGCTAACAACAATAGAGAAGTGTTGCATGCAAGAACATTCCAAAGGTACCGGATCAGGACAAATTGATTGCTTTCTTGTTGAGAGGGAGTGTTGAAATTTGCAACAAGAAACAGTGAAATTGGGATCTAGAAACAACATCCAGAAAATGGCATCCAGAAATGGCTACCATGGAGGATTTTGATTTAATTATTTCTTAATTAAATTATAAGAAATGTGTGTCAAATTTATTTATCCCTTAAATAAAATTGGTAATAAATTGTAATCTTATCTCATAATCACATGTAATATTTAGCTAAGTGTGATAGACTCAGTTAGCTCATGAAATTCGAGTTGAGGGTGGTTGGTGAGGCATGTAGAGTGATTCTATTTGTTTTAGAGTCCAAGTTGCAGTTAGTGTATTAGTTTAATGCATGAAAAATCAAGTAACTCAATTAAGTGAGTTAAATTCAGTCTAACTAGTTGTAACTGATTATTGTACTAGTCATAGGTCAAGTGAATTAAATTATATTTAATTCACATGCAATTATCTGTCAAGTGACTGATTATTTACTATTAATAGTTGCATGCATGTCAATTCTGATGAAGACCCAGTTGAGACAGAGGTTAAAGAGAAGTTATCTATCAGTTGTATTTCTATAGCAAATTTCCCGGGCACAATTATATACACCATAGGATGCCCATGATGTATTGCGCAGTCATTGAAGGTATAAATTCCTAAAGAATAGGGATTTAATTCCACATGAATTGCATGAGTAAGGCAGACTGAGCAGAGGCTGAGAATTGGCTAAGTACTAGCCTAATTTTGTCCAGATCAGCGTGAGACAGTTAGCAGAGTGCAACAGACTCTTGTGAGAAGAGTGCATTGTAATTGTTTCATGATTCCTTGGTTCATTATACAATAGAGATAGAGGGGTTTTGAGCAGTAAGCTTTCCCCAGGAAAATATCTGTGTTGTGGATTTATTTTCTTCTTTCTCTTACTTGGTGTGATTGTGAAATCGTGTTTATTTTCCGCAAATATTGTAGAAGGATTCAGTATCTTGTTTTAGTATATTACATGGCCAGATTGAATCCATTGGTATACATATTGTTTGTATAATTTCTACACTACAATCATCATGAGCACGGAGGACTATGAATAAAAAATGATGCATCTTCTTTCTTCTTCATCTTGTAAAATCCTTCCAAAAAACCCTTTAAACACCATTACTATATTGGTCACCAAAGCCATCAAATCATCCTCTTTGTCAGCTTCCATGGAGCTTAATATTATCCCCCGTGCCCCCCAAACTCCTAAAATTTATGGTCAACCAAAAATTCATAAGCAAGGCATTCCCCTTCGTCCCATTGTCAGTGCTTTTGGAGCCCCTGCCCATGCTTTGAGCCAATATTTAGCCACCAATATTCGACAATTTGTGGGCTCCACTCCCTCTTATATTAAAGATTCTATTGATTTTATTCAAAAAACCAAAAACATCCATATTGATGAGAATGAATTGTTGGTCAAATTTGACATTGTTTCCCTTTTCACCAAGATCCATGTCCCTGAAGCTTTAGACCATATCTCCTAATTATTTGACGTTGAAACTATTATCCATGTCAGTCCCCATTAAAGTTTTTGTTAAGCAGCCCCTTTAAACCATTTGAAACCCCCTCTTTTAGCCTTGAAAATTCGTGTTTGTGATTGTCATTTCCTTTGACACCCCTGAAATACATTAAAAGAAAAGAAAGGCCCTAGATTTGTATCCGAAGATATAAAAAGGTCTAGCCCTTTTGGCCCTGGCCCCTCTGTTTTTCTGCTTCGCGTGACCAAAGGCTATAACCAAAAGCAAAGGCACTAGGCGCTTATCAAAATTCATCGGGCTAAATTAGAACCGTCGATCTGAATGGATCGGACGGCATTCCCAAGACTCCATCGCGCCCATACCCCACTCTTTGTCTGCACATCCATTGCATCTCAGCTGTTCATTCGCTCGCAGATCTGACGGTCTGCATCTTTCCCGCCTTGTGGTCCCCGCACCCTAAAAACCACTGCTTAAAACAAGCTGTATTCCCCGCAACGCTTTTGAAGGGCCGGCGGTTTTCCGCAAATCGTAGCGATTCCATACATATTGCGCCACGCGTCCCAGGCCATTGTTACAATACCGCCCCATTTCGCGCGTTATCATTCGATCCTGGACGCGCAGCAAAATCTATGTGAACCGTTAGATCCTGAGGCCTTCATCTGACGGTGACCACTCTCCGAAGTTGCATGCGTTTTAAACCAAGCTTATAACGCCCGTGGCCCCACCATCACATCACCGCCCGACAAGGTTTAAAACGTTGATCTTGTTTAAGGATTGTGTGGCTCAGATCGTTTGTCTGATCAGTTGTTGACCCGGTCCACCTCCACGTCGTCCCTTATACTCAGCCTTTCGTACACCCACGTGTCATTTTCGTTCGCCTCCACCATTCACATATCTCGTTTACGTGTCTATGTTGCGTGTCTCCGCCTCGTCCATGTAGCTTTGTCCCACCGTATTTTTATTTCCACCCTTCATTCTTCCGCTATTCCTCTGTTTTTTCTACCACCCCATCTCATCTCACCATTCCGATAAGTCTACATCACCATATCCATGGATCCGCCACACCATCATCCCTGTGTCCAGTTTTCTTAACGTGTTTTTGGGTTTTGCAGGTTGCGGCGACAAGGAATCTTCATTAATCTCTGCCTCCATTACAAAAAAAACGAAGATGCATCTAAGGATCAGCTTGCGGAGGTTGAATTTATGAAGAAAAGCCCCAGGTAGTTGCCGTGACATGGCTTTCATTAAAGAAACCATGGTAAAAGTCTTCTAAAACCCTCTAGAGCAATTTAAAACACAGATTTTCCGTGGATGGAGTTATTAATGATGCATCAAAGAGTATTAGTCAGAGAACAAGGAATGCAACGTCCCGACGCTGAAGGTTTCAGATCACAATCCAGCATTCAGAAGGCAAAGAGTACGAGTGCACAAAAATCATATCCTCCAGGTTTAATTTCAATAGATTTTTCCCTCAGGAAGGTACAAGAATGTTACATATTTTATTCTTCATGTCTTATCCCTGGAGAAATTTGCACCTACAGCATTTAATTCATGGAGCCGGCCTCAGAGTACCTATAGCTCAGTATATTAATTAAGCAACATGGGCATGAATGTTTCCACCATTTTGTTCAGCTTAAGCAAATTAAATGTTTCACATACTTCTTTTATGAGTTTCTCCTCTCCTTCCTCTATAAAAAGGAGAAAGGAAAACATTGTAAGGGTTCCAGACTTGTATCAGAAAATTGTGCAGTGAAAGGCACGTTTGTATACATTTTGTAAAGCTTCTGTATGAAGGCTCAGAGCCCGTAGGGTCTCAGTGAGGAGGAGTTCTATCTGTAATGAGGATTCCGGTCCTTGGTATTTCACAGTATGTAACATTATCTTATGTGATTAATACAACATTTAATTTCATATATCTTCTTGTATCATGTACTGGAATGCGAGTGGCTCACTGATTTTAGGTAAGGATTCATCCTAGTTGATGCCCATACTTGGATCAGTCAAGCGCTTTAAATATGGCTCAGGCATGATATACTATTTCATGTTCATATCATCCATCTTCTGCTATATTAGTTGCTTTGGGAGGGTGATTTTAAAACGCCATTGTCATGTATGGATTCTTAGATTGATAAGCTCATACATGATTCTGTTGTGTATCTGGGTATCAGACCAAAGTTAACTAATATCTTCTTATATTTCTCTCACTACATACACCTTCTGATACTTGATTTCTGTGGCATATTATTTGAATCGGCCCTCTTTACAGTAAATTGTCTCTTAACTATCTGATGCTTTTGTGTTGGAGTTTTGCATCTTGTCTCTGCAACATTACTTTCCCTGTGGCAGTTTCTGTAAGTCCTCGTCCCATTTAAATCAATTTCCTTGTTTTACAAGAGATAGCAAGAGAGTTTTGGATTGACACCCCAGCTTTATTATATGCTCCTTGCTATGCTAAGATGTCCTAGGCACTGGTCTATGGAAACTCTAGACTGTCTCTAGGGGAGACAATTTATGTCGAAAACATCTTTCTGGCACCATTGCCGGGGATGAATTTAAGAATATCAGTTTCCCTGGGCCTCGACAAATCATATTCACTCTCTAATCAGGTGAGTACAGAGAGTTGAAGAGTTGCATATCTCTCACCTTGGCGACCCCACCGTTATTCATTTGATAAATCTATTGGTAGTCCTGCCTCCTCGTAAGCCACATTTGAGGTCAGATACATCAAAATCAAAGACACCTTCAGTGTCTGACCCTGAGAAGATTATACATAGAAGAAGTTGGAAAGAAAGGAAATCAGTCCATGCTGAAATCCCTGAATATTTGGTAGAACATTATCTGTCTTCTTCTTCTCAATAAATCCAAATAGAAAATCCCGACTCCACTGAGGAAAATTCTGAATATTACTCAGATAGCCCACCCAGGGGAAGTGCTAGGATTAAAGCTCAACCTCACCCTACTCCTGAGGTCAAAGAAGTCAAGGAAGTAACCGAAGTTTCTGCTGTTAACCGAGAATTGTTCCCAGCTACACCTCAGCCTGCTGTACAATATACTCCCATTGTTATCCATACTCCACCTCCTCCTCCTCCTCTTCCTCCATTTGTACACCAGATTGCTGCACAACCCCCACCTCCCCCAATGGCTAATGTTCCAGCTTTTTTGTTAAACAAATATGCTCCCCTAGCACTGCCTCAAGTGTTAAATGATATGCCCCAGGATTATTTAAAGATATTGCCTAGATTCACTGGGGAAAATGAGATAGATGCTCAAAAACATCTTGAGACTTTTTGCTCTTTTGCAGAAAACTTTAATGTAGAACATTTGGATGTAGTCTTAAGACTATTTGTGCAATCTCTGGACGGTGAAGCTAGAAAATGGTTCAAAACATTAGGAAACTATTCCGTAACCACTTGGGATGATATGGAAAGTACCTTTCTCAGGAAATGGGGTGAAAAGAAAGATCACGGTCAGTGTCTCACTGAGTTCAATACACTCAAGAAGAAACATAATGAAGGGGTGTCAGAATTTATCAAGAGATTTAATAAGTTATATCTAAACCTCCTTGCAGATATGAAGCCTCATCAGAATGCTCCCAAAGTTGTTTTCATAGCAGCCTTTGACTCAGATTTTGGTTTCTCTCTCAGGGAAAGAAAGCCTGCTACCCTAGATGATGCTCAGTCAGATGCTCTTGAGTTGGAAGCAAATTTTGCTTCCACTGGAAAATTAAGAGGGAAAGCTGAACAAGACACCAGAAGAAGAGGCAAAGAGGAAGTATCTACTTCTAATCAGGATAAGGATTTAGATAAAATTGAAGAAATGAGCAAAATGATTAAGAATCTTTCTAATAAACTGGTCAAGCTAGAGTTGGAGGCTAAAAATACAGCCCCCAAGAATTTTCAGAATTCTCCAAACAGGGGTTACAATCCTCAATATAGAAAGCCACCCCTGCAAATATTGCCAAGGGAAGCTAAGGAGCTACAGGATCAGGTGCCACACCCATTATACCTGGAAGGTCCAGTAGATGATACCACTGAAGATGCTGCCTATGAATTGCAAGATGTAAATCTTTCCTTTTCAAACAATGATGAAATAGAATGTCCATTGCAAGAAGAAGAAGAAGAGATCAGAGATACAGAAGATGCAGAAATTGATCACTATTGCAAACAGTTTAATGATTTCATGCAAGCACATTTCAATAGGAGATATGATCTCAGATCCTCCAGAAAGAGAACTCAGACTCAAGAACATGAAGAAGAGCCTCTCCAGAAGGAAGCACCTACTCAAAAGGAGTCAACAATGGAAAAAGTCACAGGTAAAGGTAAGAGTCCTCTAAACAAACCTTTACAGTATGATGATCAAATTCCTTCTTCCCCAAAAGTAGTCAGTCCTCCTAATGCTGAGTCCATATCAAAAGAAGTTAAACCTTCAGCTGAAAATAAAGAGTCAAAATAAGGGTTAATAGAAAAGCCCCCTCCTGCTTTTAATCTGCAAAAAGAACTCGAAAAATTCAAAATCCCAGTCCCTTTGACTGAACTGCTGAAACAACCTGCATATCAATCTCAAGTCACTTCTTTATTGCTCCCTCCTGAAACACCAATAATCCCAGACAGTCTTAATCTTCAAGAAGAAAGACCCATGGTAGTTTTTGGCCCACATGTCGAGGAGATAGACCCCTCTACTCCTCCTTTCTATGTGTCTCTAGTTATTCATGACCTGCTGTTACACAATTGTATGTTAGATTCTGGAGCTTCCCATAATCTTATGCCTTTTTCAGTCATGGAGCAACTAGGTTTGCAAATCACTCGTCCATACAAAGACCTCTATTCATTTGATTCCAAAAGAGTTAAATGCTTGGGAATGATTAAATATTTAGTGGTCAATCTGGCCCAAATTCCAGCAAAAAGTGTAGTAATGGACATTGTGGTGGTTGATATCCCAGCTCACTTTGGCATGTTGTTGTCAAGGTCCTGGGGAACAAAAATCGGTGGGTCACTCAAGATGGATTTAACCTATGCCACCATCCCTGTTTTTGGTGGCCAGGAGAGGAGGTTGTACAGAGAAACCAGATTCATCAAGATGGTGACTAAGGCTGACAGCTCAGAGAATTCACCAGTCTACAGCAAGGAAGGAGATCTCTCATGTCTGATGTTAGAAGAAGATCAAAATTTCGCTCATGAACCTTCCTTCTGTCAAATCAAGACTGAGCAGCTTTTAGAAAACCGTGAAGCAGGAGTATGGACTCTACATTTTGATGGAGCAAATTCAAGAGAAGGAAATGGGGCTGGAGTATTATTAATCTCCCCTACAGGAAAGTGGGTGCCACTATCTTTTAAATTGGAATACGAGGCTACTAATAATGTGGCTGAATATGAAGCACTGCTATTGGGACTGCAAACAGCTAGGAGCATGGGCATACAGTGTTTAAAAGTTCTGGGAGATTCTGAGCTGGTGGTTAGACATGTCAGAAATCAATGTCAAACCAAGCATCCTCGGCTGAGAGCTTATAGAAATGAAGTATGGGACATGGTGGAGAACTTCTTCTCAGCATTCAATATCCAGTTCATACCCCGGGAGCAGAATAGAATGGCAGATTCTCTTGCTGTGGCTGCTAGTGCATTTCGTCCTCCTCAGAACCCTCTCTTAAGGTATGAAATTGAGGTACGTTATAGACCATCAATCCCAGATAATATTAAGCACTGGCAGGTGTTTGAAGATGAGGAACAGATGAAGAGATTCCTGGAAACAGTGGGGGAATTCTCTAATATAGAGATTGATGATGGTGAAGGAGATGAGGCTGATGATATTTCAGAAAATAAGTGGGAGGAGAAAATGGCAGGAAGTAAAGTGTTACAGCTAAAAGGAAATGTCATACCTAGAGGGCTGGTGCCTCTAGAAAGATTGTTTGACAAGAATGATATCTCATTGCAGCCGAGCAAAATAGTAGGGGAAAATTTGGTAGAAGATCTAAATCTGGGCACTGAGGTTGATCCCCAAATTGTAAAATTATCCAAGATGGTCCCAGAGGAATATAAGGAAAAATACTTGAAATTATTTCAGTCATACAAGGATTTATTTGCATGGTCCTATCAGGACCTGAAAACTTTTGATGTCAACATAATGCAGCATAAAATTCCTTTGAGGGAAGATGCAAAACCTTATAAGCAGAAGCTCAGACAGATAAATCCTCTGCTGCTTCCCTCCATTGAAAAATAAATCAAGAAATTATTAAAGGCCAAAATAATTGTACCATTGAGGTACTCAGAATGGGTGGCGAACCTTGTCCCTATCCGAAAGAAAAATGGAGAAATAAGGCTATGTGTGGATTTCAGGAATTTAAACAGAGCATCTTTAAAAGATAATTATCCACTTCCCAAGATGGACTACATCCTGCAGAAAGTAGTGGGAGCCTCTAGAATGTTAATGATGGATGGTTTTTCTGGTTATAACCAGGTGGCTGTGTTTCCAGAAGACCAGAAGAAAACTGCTTTCACCACACCATGGGGAACATTCATGTATGCTAGGATGCCTTTTGGACTGATTAACGCAGGAGCCGCTTTCTAAAGGGCTATGGATATTGCTTTTGTCGGGGAGCAAGATAAAATTTTGGTGGTATACCTTGATGATATAACAGTGTTTTCAAAAAATGATGCTGAGCATATTGAGCATTTACAAAGAACTTTTGAAAAATGCAAAAGGTACGGCCTCTCTCTTAATCCACAAAAGTCTTTATTTGCATTAGAGGAAGGCAAACTTTTGGGACATATTGTGACTAAAGATGGGGTAAGGATAGATCCCAAAAGAGTAGAAGTTATAAATAGCATCCCTCTCCCCAGAAATAAGAAGGAAGTGCAAGTATTTTTAGGCCAGATAAATTTCCTGAGAAGATTTATTCCTAACTATGCTAAGATAGTTAGGCATATAACTGATATGCTAAAAAAGAATAATGAAGTAAAATGGTCTCAGGAATCTAGAGATGCATTCACCAGGATAAAAAAGGCATTTGCTGAAGCTCCTGTACTAGCTGGGCCAAATTATACTAAACCATTTATGATCTTTTCATTTGCCTCACCTGATACAGTAGCTGGAGTCTTGTTGCAGAAAAATGAAGAAGGATATGATCAGCCTATTTCCTTTTTTAGTCAGGTGCTTCATGATGCAGAATTGAAATATAACATACTGGAGAAGCAAGCATACGCTTTGGTAAAATCCCTCAAAGAATTTCGCATGTACATTTTGCAGTCCCACATTACTGCATTTGTCTCCACTGCAGCTGTTAAAGACATTCTAATTCAGGGAGACAGTGAAGGGAAAAGAGGGAGATGGATTGCAAAAATACAGGAGTATGATCTGGACATCCGTCCAACCAAGCTGATAAAAGGATAGGGGCTAGCAAGGATCTTGTCAGAATCAAACCACCAGGCTCTGGGCATAAATTTGTCTATGATAGTAAATGAAGAGTCTGAGAATGAAAAAGAGCAGCAAGGGCTGGAGATGGCTACTCAGAAAGTACACATGAAATTTCTCACCAGTCCTTGGTACAAAGAAATAGTGGAATATCTTTTGACACTCAGCTGTCCTCCCAGTTGTGATAAAGCAAAATACAGGGCTTTGAGATTAAAATCAAAAAAGTATATAGTTGCTAATGGCTAGCTATATTGGAGAGATCCTTCAGGTATACTACTGTTATGCCTTACAGAGAATGAAGTGGAAAATATAATGATAGAATTCCATGAGGGAATTTGTGGAGGACACTATAGCTGGAGGACCACAGCTCATAAAATCTTAAAGGCTGGTTTCTACTGGCCAAAATTATTTGGAGATGTTTTTACTTGGGTCAGATCATGTGATAAGTGTCAAAAATTTGCTGAGAAACAGAAGTTGGCAGCTCTGCCCCTGATTCCAGTTCATTTAAATGAGCCATTTCAACAATGGGGAATAGATTTTATTGGGTAAATACATCCCCCATCAAGTGGACAACATAAATGGATATTAACAACCACAGATTACTTTACAAAATGGGTGGAAGCCATACCTGCAAGGAATGCTACTGACACTGTTATCATAAAATTCATGGAAGAAAACATCATATCCAGGTTTGGCTGTCCTGCTAGAATAGTGACTGATAACGCACAGGCCTTCAAATCTGCAAAATTTTTGAATTTCTGCCAACATTATAATATCACATTGAATCATTCTACAGCCTACTATCCACAGGGGAATGGCTTGGCAGAGTCTTCTAATAAAACTCTAGTGAGGGACTTGAAGAAAACTATAAATGAGAATCAGAAAAATTGGGATTCCCAATTGAAATTTTCTCTATGGGCTAATAGAATCACCAGTAAGAGAGCAACTGGGAAATCTCCATATGAGTTGGTATATGGACGAGTAGCAGTTTTTCCTGTACAACTGGCTTTACCAGTGGCACGTTTCATGCAAGAAAGTCAGGAATAACCTGAGGATATGGTCAGGAGAATCAATCAACTGGTAGAGTTAGAGGAAACACGAGACCAAGTGAATGAGAGACTAGCTGAGTATCAGGAGAAAATGAAACATGTGTTTGATCAGCATGCAAAAGACGGGAAATTGCAGATTGGAGATCTGGTGCTTAGGTGGGATGTCCGGAGGGCTGAAAAAGGAAAACGTGGCAAGTTCGATCCATTTTGGTTTGGCCCATTTAAAATTGTGGAACAGGGAGGCAATAACACGTTTATATTGGAGAATTTACAGGGTGACATGCTGGATGCCCCTATAAACGGCCAATTTCTGAAGCCCTACTTCCAATTCTGATTCGGGCAGAGAAAGCCTAATGTACCATATTGTATATAAGTTTTGTTTCGGTTTTGATTTGATCCAGGAGTACGTGCTGATGAACTATGAAGTAAAGTGCAGAGGGGCTGAGGAACAGAGTTTACATAAATGATAATCAGGCGGTCTGCAGGTTCTCGACACGTCCAGGGATGAACGTGCCGTCCCCATATGGAGCCGATGTTATCCATGTCAGTCCCCATTAAATTTTTTGTTAAGCAGCCCCTTTAAACCATTTGAAACCCCCTCTTTCAGCCTTGAAAATTCGTGTTTGTGACTGTCATTGCCTTTGACACCCCTGAAATACATTAAAAGAAAAGAAAGGCCCTAGATTTGTATCCGAAGATATAAAAAGGTCTAGCCCTTTTAGCCCTGGCCCCTCTGTTTTTCTGCTTCGCGTGACCAAAGGCTGTAACCAAAAGCAAAGGCACTATCAAATTTCGTCGGGCTAAATTAGAACCGTCGATATGAATGGATCGGACGGCATTCCCAAGACTCCATCGCGCCCATACCCCACTCTTTGTCCGCACATCCATTGCATCTCAGCCGTTCATTCGCTTGCAGATCTGACGGTCTGCATATTTCCCGCCTTGTTATCCCCGCGCCCTAAAAACCACCGCTTAAAACAAGCTGTATTCCCCACACCGCTTTTGAAGGGCTGGCGATTTTCCGCAAATCGTAGCGATTCCATACATATTGCGCCACGCATCCCAGGCCATTGTTACAATACCGCCCCATTTCGCGCGTTATCGTTCGATCCTGGACGCGCAGCGAAATCTACGTGAACCGTTAGATCCTGAGGCCTTCATCCGACGGTGACCACTCTCCGAAGCTACATGCGTTTTAAACCAAGCTTATAACGCCCATGGCCCCACCATCACATCACCGCCCGACAAGGTTTAAACCGTTGGTCTTGTTTAAGGATTGTGTGGCTCAGATCGTTTGTCTGATCAGCTGTTGACCCAGTCCACCTCCACGTCGTCCCTTCTACTCAGCCTTTCGTATGCCCACGTGTCATTTGAGTTCGCCTCCACCATTCACATATCTCGTTTACGTGTCTATGTTGCGTGTCTCCGCCTCGTCCATGTAGCTTTGTCCCACCGTATTTTTATTTCCACCCTTCATTCTTCCGCTATTCCTCTGTGTTTTCTACCAGCCCGTCTCATCTCACCATTCTGATAAGTCTACATCACCATATCCATGGATCCGCCACACCATCATCCCTGTGTCCGGTTTTCTTAACGTGTTTTTGGGTTTTGCAGGTTGCGGCGACAAGGAATCGTCATTAATCTCTGACTCCATTACAAAAAAAAAACGAAGATGCATCTAAGGATCAGCTTGCGGAGGTTGAATTTATGAAGAAAAGCCCCGGGTAGTTTCCGTGACATGGCTTTCATTAAAGAAACCATGGTAAAAGTCTTCTAAAACCCTCTAGAGCAATTTAAAACACAGATTTTCCGCGGATGGAGTTATTAATGATGCAGCAAAGAGTATCAGTCAGAGAACAAGGAATGCAACGTCCCGGCACTGAAGGTTTCAGGTCACAATCCAGCATTCAGAAGGCAAAGAGTACGAGTGCACAAAAATCATATCCTCCAGGTTTAATTTCAATAGATTTTTCCCTCAGGAAGGTACAAGAATGTTACATATTTTATTCTTCATGTCTTATCCCTGGAGAAATTTTCACCTACAACATTTACTTCATGGAGTCGGCCTTAGAGTACCTATAGCTCAGTATATTAATTAAGCAACATGGGCGTGAATGTTTCCGCCATTTTGTTCAGCTTAAGAAAATTAAATGTTTCACCTACTTCTTTTATGAGTTTCTCCTCTCCTTCCTCTATAAAAAGGAGAAAGGAAAACATTGTAAGGGTTCCAGACTTGTATCAGAAAATTGTGCAGTGAAAGGCACGTTTGTATACATTTTGTAAAGCTTCTGTATGAAGGCTCAGAGCCCGTAGGGTCTCAGTGAGGAGTTCTATCTGTAATGAGGATTCTGGTCTTTGGTATTTCACAGTATGTAACCTTCTCTTACGTGATTAATACAACATTTCATTTCATATATCTTCTTGTATCATGTACTGGAATGCGAGTGGCTCACTGATTTTAGGTAAGGATTCATCCTAGTTGATGCCCATACTTGGATCAGTCAAGCGCTTTAAATATGGCTCAAGCATGATATACTATTTCATGTTCATATCATCCATCTTTCTGCTATATTAGTTTCTTTGGGAGGGTGCTTTTAAAACACCATTGTCATGTATGGATTCTTAGATTGATAAGCCCATGCATGGTTCTGTTGTGTATCTGGTTATCAGACCAAAGTTAACTAATATATTCTTATATTTCTCTCACTACATACACCTTCTAATACTTGATTTCTGTGGCATATTATTTGAATCGGCCCTCTTTACAGTAAATTGTCTCTTAACTGTCTGATGCTTTTGTGTTGGAGTTTTTCATCTTGTCTATGCAACATTACTTTCCCTGTGGCAGTTTCTGTAAGTCTCGGTCCCATTTAAATCAATTTCCTTGTTTTACAAGAGATAGCAGGAGAGTTTTGGATTGACACCCCATCTTTATTATATGCTCCTTGCTATGCTAAGATGTCCTAGGCACTGGTCTATGGCAACTCTAGACTGTCTCTAGGGGAGACAATTTATGTCGACAACAGAAACCTTTAACCTAATCAAAATTTTCATTTCCTCTACTTTCCTTTCTTTTAAAAGTGCCATCTATGAGAAAATATAAGGTGCCGCCATGGGTTCCCCTCTTTCTCAAGTCATTGCTAACATTTTTATGTTAAATGCAACGTTATGTTATTATGCCCTAATTGTAATATAAAAGTATTTATCAATAATATGCCATGTTTACCTATAGAACTGATCATTTGATGGGATTTTGTTACATTCTCACCTTATCATAGTAACTTTTACATTTTTTTCATAATATGTTATTAAATTATTAAAAATACTTTTAATATTTGTAAGATAAGTAAGAATTCAATTTTAAATTGGTGAAATAATTAACTCTACCATATTTAAATACAAATATTCAATGTTTTGTATTGAATACTGTGATCTTGTTCAAAGTTATGTAATCAATGCACACTCTTGCAATATTGTCTTTATTTGACATAAATATAATTGTCAATACATAAGAATAGGAGTGTCAATATATCATTTGCAAATTGATTCTCAGAAATCCTTGTAACTTTTGCATAATCTTATATTCAATAAAATGGCATTTTATTGAAAACGGTCATAAAGAAATATTTCATTCTGCAATATGCTTACCATATAAAATGTTATTTTATTGAAAAATATCATAAGCAATATTGCATTGTCCAATATGCTTACAATATAAAATGACATTTTATTGAAAAATATTATAAGAAATATCGTATTGTACAAGATGTTTGCCAGATTTGATTGAATCCGAGAGGGGATAGTTTGTTGTAATTTTTTAAAACCTTTTTGGCTCTAAAATAAAGCACTTTGTTACAAATTATTACATTATCTCATTTGTGGGCTTCAAATAAGAGTGTCTTGAATAAAAATACTAAAACCTTACCATTTAACTAAAACCCTTCGGACTTGAATTTACATTACTATATAGCTTTCAAATTCAAAATCTTTATGCAACCATTTAAATGTATATAAATTTTCATGAACAATCACATCATATAGATAAAGTTTTCGAGATAGTAGAAATTTGTGTAACTAGTACACGAGTTTCAACATCACTGGCGTCAATTCATAAAACCTACTAGAATAGTTCAGTGAATTATGGTCAAATTGTGAAGTGCTTAGGGACTTTATTATAGAAACCTAGTTTTAAATCCCATAAAAAATAAAAAATTGTGACAAAAAATTCCTAATAATGCAAATAATAATATTAAAGTACCCTCATGACTAGTTGTAATAACATGAGCAATGAAAGCAAGTGCTCTCTTAACAAAGTCATAATTTGGATAAGGACCAAATATAGTTGTCATGAGCATAAGGGAGGTTCATTATTAAGATATTTTTATGTTTCTAAAATATGAAAAATTATAAATATGGTTACAAATTTTCAAAGATATATATTTATATGATATTTTCAATCTCATGGATGAAGAATCAGGAAAAAGAATTTGAGCTCTGAGAGGTTTTTTCTTATGATTTTGATATGAATTTGTCAATGTTTTTGCAGCCTTTGTTGTGCCTCATATGGAACCCGCATGGGGGGCTCGTGGAGGACCCCCATTTAATTATGTGGTATTTAGTCGATCATCTCAACCGTCTCTTCAAACCAAAATTCAACAACATCACGCGCAACAGTTTATCCCCTCTGCAAACACAGGCTCAAGTCAACGACAAGGGAAAAAATATGCTTAGGAGCACGTTGCCAAGTCTCAACAATTCGTTGGTCAGTTTCATCCTCAAGATCAAGACATCCCTCTACTGGATATTTCGGCTAAGAAACTAGAATATACAGGTGGAAAGATGAAGGAATGCACATTAATATGAAAATTCATTAACCCTTGGATCTTCAAAAATACTTTGTTCAATTGCCTCAGAAGGAACTGGGATATCATTGGCGATGATGAAATCAAGTTGGGTGTGCAAGGCTTCTTCACAGTGATATTCAAAAACATTGCATATAGGGACACTATTTTGAAAGGAGGGCCTTTGATGCAGATTGGATCATTATATTGTTTTTCATCCATCTCGATGCATTAAGAATGGAAAAGTGGAGGAATCAACTCATAGAACCATTTTTACCGACGGGAACAAGTTTTGAAAAATAGGGTTTGAAACCTTCTCGGAGCATTTTTGGGCATAAAATGACATTTTTTTAGGGTGAAAATTTGTCTCTTTATCACGTCATCTTTTCATGTTATTTTACACATAGATATATTTTCAACGATGCAAGAAGCATGCCAATCAAAGTCCATATGCAAAATTTATGCCACTCAGAAGTCGACCTTCCTATTTCACCAACATGGTTCAAGAGGATGTTGCCTCAGCCCCCATTAATCATGGAAAAGGGGCTATCCACATGTTTGTGATGTAAAAACCTCTAGATGAGTCTATATAGTAACTCTATTTAAGATTTGATGTAGTCAAACTTAACCACTAGTAGTCCATTGGGTTGTGTTATAACATGGCCACTAGGAGGAAGAGACATTCCATTCTTTCGAGAGAATTTTGTGCCATAGTTGAGCAATGATAGCCAAGAGAGATAGGATGTAGAGAAAACTGAGAGGATTTGTGTACTATATCAGTCCACGAGCCATAGACATTACTTTTTTCTACCTGCAGCCATATTTTCCAGACAGAGAGAGAGAGAGAAGCAACCTCACCTTCCAGTTGGGTTTTCTCCCAAACGGGTAACCCAGATCATATCTTGTGCCTTATGTGTGTGTCAAAGAGATTATTTTTCTGTTCTCTATTTTTTTTCATAAATTCCATTCACATGCATGCACTAATTACAGTTAAATTTATAGATCTAGAGGCTTAAATAAACTGTAATAGTGTATAAATTTATAATTTTAATATATCATTATCAGATTTGTTGTGATGAACTATCCAGTGAAATATCCATGGAATTTTATGGATCATTTTGTATTAGGTCAGGTTTCTTTGGGTATTTTGTGGATATTGCAGGGATTTAGATCAACGAGGCCGAAAATCGTAAAGCCCTAATCATGGCCGATGAATCTATAAATGAACCTTGTGATCCTGCAAAGGTAAGGTTTATGCAACTAGAACAACAAGTTGTAGATATCAACCATAATGTAAGCCTCCTCATGGTTGCCCTGCATAAAAATTTGGGGATATTTGGAGAACATGGGGCTTCGAATGTAGAGGAAAAATAAAAACAGGAATTAAATTATCGTGGAGAAATGGAGAACCAGTCGAAGAAAGAATCCAGAAAATATCAACCTTGTTTGAGTATCATGAATGAATCTTTATCTAAAATGGAAGCAAAAGTAGATATCAAGCCATATCACAATGATATCGAAATTATGAATTTGAACCATTGGTTGAAACAACTGGAAGTTTATTTCAGTGTCCACCAGATTGAAGAAGGACAAAAAAAATCATTTGCGCGATTGAAATTGGAGGGTCATGCACTAACATGGTGGGAGAGCCACACAGAAACCTTGATATTGGAAAGACAACCTCCAGTGACTAAGTGGGAATATTTTAAAAACCTCATTAAGTCACAGTTTTATCTCATTTGGTATGTGGAGGACTAGTGGATCCGATGGCATTACTTCAGGAAAAAACCAGGCCAAATAATGTAGGAGTACACCATGAAATTTAGAAAGATGGCTATATTGTTGGGTATCTCTCCAAAGAACCCAGATGTACTCCTCGATTATTTTGGGGGTCTGCACTACCATCTACGCTAGAAAGTGATGTTTTTCAATCCCAAATCGATGGACAAGACTTGTGTATAGGCACAATACCTAAAAAACATAGGCCTAAAGAGAGCACAATCAAGTGGATCGAAGCACAAGTAGAAACAAGATGCTTCTAAGGACGGGAAGAAGAATAAAAAAGGGGGAAAAGATAAAAAGATGGTAGCCACAACACACCAGTGTAAAAATCCTAGCAACCATTGCAACCACTTCAACATTAATGGCCATACAAAGGAGAAGTATTTGAAGCTACATCCAGAGCTAAACCCAAAGAAAAAGAAGAAAGATAATAAGAAGAAGAATATCATGGCCACAGATTTGAGAAACCAAGTTGAAAGAAGCTCGGACGTGGATGAGAAGATCGCTTGTACATCAGTGCAGAAACAGGTGAATCTGAGTAGCCTTCAACAATAGGAAGAAAAAGAAATGACCAAACTTTTCCATATAAAGATACATGTCAAGAAGATAAATATTGATGCTTTGTTTTAATCAGGATCGCAGGCAAATATCATTGCACCAGATTTGGTCAGTAAGTTGGCGCTGGAAGTTTGTGATCATCCAAACCATATCCATTGGGATGGGTAAATCAGGATGCAGAGATTAAGGGAGCAAAACAATGTAAAATTAGATTTTCTATCAGTTCTGATTTTATTGATGAAGTAAATCTAGATGTTGTTCCCCTTGATGTATGTGGAGTCATGTTTGGGAGTCCATACATGTACATGCATGATGAAATATTCATGAGGAGAGCTAACCATTATTGAATCGTCAAGGATGGAAAATCATTCATCATCAACGCACATAAAGGAAAGTAGAAAATTTAACTAGTAAGTGTCAACCAAGCCAAGAAATTGATCAGTTCTAGAAAGAAGTATGCTTTATTACTTTTAAGAGAAAGTCAGTCTGTAGAGGAGTTAATAGGAGGCAAGGAATCCCTGGAGGGGTGTACTAAGAAACATAAACAACAATTGGAGGAGTTGTTACAAGCATAAAAGGATGTGTTCCGAGAGCCTAAAGGGTTACCACCTAAGAGAGAAGTGGAGCATGAGATCCAGATATTGCCACACTCCCCATTTCTAAATATGCAGTTGTATAGGAAGTTTGTTATAGAAGCAAGTGAGGTGAAGAAAGAGTTGCAGCAGCGTAATATTCCTAATTAGCCCAAGCTAATAGGAATATTCAGTTTTTGTTTTGTTTCCTGTTTATTGAATAAAATTGTAGAGGAGGATCAATAATAACTCCTAAATAACAAAATAAATCAATGTTCAATGTGAAACAAGCTAAATCTGAGCTATCTTCGTAAACAAACTCAAGTGTGAAAGAGGTTGGATCAATTGACTGGGTTAACAGGACCAAATCAACAGTGCTGTCTAGGTGCAATGTATCTCCAAAAGGCACAACAAAGTCCATGTTGGAGGCCACTCATGTGAATGAGGCTAATTCATCAAGATGGTTTAGGGTTTGGAAAGGCTCCCACATTATAAAAGAAGGAGGAAACCAAGAGAGGGGTTGATTATTTGATATTTCAGAAGGTGATGTCTGTTTAGACAATCGTTATTCTATGGTTGTTTAGCTGAGAATAGTGTTGTTTAGCACTTGGGTGTTCCTGGTCGAGAATCCCACCTCTTCCATTGAGAAGCTCTTGGAGGAGTCTTGTTCTATCTTGTCCACTATCAGGCTTTGAGGCCAAGCTTCTTCTTCCAACTACAATCAGATCCTGTTTAGGATTTGCTTGTCTTTTCAAGCTGCAGCAGTGGAGGCTAGATCTACTCAGATCTAAGCCAATCTAGTGCCTCTTCTCAGTGAGTGTGTCTTTTAACCTCCTGGAAGAGTGTATTGGTTCATTAGAGCTGCATTTTCAGATCAAGGCATCAGGCCTATTCAGTACTGGATTTAACAGCGTAGTTCCTCTCCCATAACTGCATTATCTGCAAAGGGAAGTTGCAGGGTGTTTGAGCAACGTTTTTAAGGAGTGATCTCTGGTGTTAAGGAGCTTTCCTTGCACTGTGGTGATCCATGTATTGGCCATCCAATCCAAGTTCCATTCAGATCTGATTTGCATATGGTTCTATTTACTGTAGAATTTATGAATATTACTGTAGGACTGCAACTTAGATCTCATATCTACTCACTGTTGTTCATGATTTGCTCATATCCCCAAGGGGAATGCATTAAGGAGCCCATCTAGTATACAAATCTATATTGGATCTATATTTTTGTATATAGATCTACTCCAGATCTAAATTTTAATATATACCAGCTGTAACATCAATAAAATAATGCTGTCAAGCTTTGCAGTCTCCATATGTTGTTGCAGCACCTCAATCTTGAGGGTTTCTTCATATAATTCTTTTGTTTCTCTCTTGTATACTGTATGAGCATCACTATGTATCTGATTTACTGATGTCCATACCACATTGCATCCATCACCTTTAGAAAATCGCGCTGTCTGTGCTTCAGTAAATTCTGCAGTAATTAAGTCATGGGGATTGGGCATTTTTAAGCCATATTGGGAGTGGGAGATCTGTTTAACATAGCTAGAGTCATTTTTTTTTTCTCAAATTTGGTATGTGAGTCCCACATGACCTAATATACGATTTCCCACCATCACTTGCCCTTATTTTTGCGCTCATCTCTGAAATTAACCTTTTTAGGGCATAAATTGTTGTTTTTCCCCAACTTTTGGCTCATAAAATGAAGTACAGTTTTTTGTTGTAGCTTGGATTGATGGCTATGTTTTTTTAACACCTCCTATGAGCTTATTTAATGCTACATATCCATTACTGTGTTTATACATTGCTGTAGTCCCTCATTGGACATTTATCAAGCCATACTAGGTGTGGGAGGCCTGTTTGCCCCACCTAGAAAGATTTTTTTTTATATCCTCTTGGATTTAGGACTTATATACTTAGATCTAAGGGATCCAAGTGCTGGTTTCAAATATTTTAGTAGCCATTCCTGGAAAATGCGTTTTCCAGTCATGCCTTGCTGACAGTTCCCATTTTGGGATATTACAGTGGTATCAAAGAATCTTTCTTGGCACAGCCTGTGCATCCTTTGGGTCAATATGATTTTAGAGAAAGATGAGCCTCTTACTGATGGAGAAAAGAGGTATCAAGGAAGAAGACTGAAGAAATATTACACAGAAGACAGAGAGAAGCGTTTTTCTAACACTCTCTCTCAAGCCATGCATGAATTGAAGGAAGAAATCAGGGGAATGAGAAGGGGAAGACATGAAAATCCCTCATGGATTTCTTGTCATGAAGAAAGCCCAGTACTTATTATGCTGTGTGTGAGCATTCAGCCACACAATCTGATCTACAATGCTGTAACATGCCTACTTTCTTGTTGAGAGAAAGAGGAGGAGGAGGAATGACGAAAGAGGAGATCTCCCTGCTTCTTTTCCAAACCTTGGCAGGTATTAAAGAAGATCTCAAGGAGATGTAAGGGGGGGAGTGTAGAAGATTTCTGGAAGGGTTTGAAGCAAGCCCTAACCATTCTCATGATGGGTGTGAGCATTCAGCCACACATGCAGATCCATAGCACAATCTATTGCCCACATTTACTGCAAGGAGGATGGAGGAAGAAGATCCATCACCACATGGAGGTGAAGGGGGAGCCATTGCTTCCATTAGAGGAGCCTTTGTATCTTTACAAGGATTTCCAAATGATTCAACATGTGGGAACCAAAACACAATTCTGGAGCAACATGCAGTAACATTGGTGGATTGTGAGATGGGAGGAGAAGAAGAGAAGAAGGATCAACATCAAGGGATGAAGAGCATTCACCCCTATATAATTCAGAAGAATTCTACACAAAGGAAGGAGACTGCACTGCGCAAAGAAGAGAGGGACAAATCAGTCCACTCATACATGCAGTCCACTTCAGATTTAGATGTCTCACTACATGGAGGCATTCCACCTGGGAGGCCACCAGATCTATAATTAGTGAGAGACATTTTGCCTCTTGGCTCACCATATTTGGATTCCAGGGAGGTGAGGAGTTTGGAGGATGACTTTGGCATGAGGGATGTCAAAGTAGCAGGCAGCAACATGAGGAGAGCTTCATATGCTAGATCACCAGCGTTGTCTCTTAGGAGGATTGATCCTTATTGGAGGTCTCAACTTTTGGTAGAGTACTCCAAGGATCTTGGTGCATGCAAGATTCTTGATGACCCAGATTTAGATGATAGATTCATGGTGGATGATGTGGTCATCTACTCCTATGGCAGGATCTTCTTGACTAGATTTTCTAGTCTCAAGGAGAGGCTGCTACATGCAGCACATGAGGACTTATCTTCTATGCACTTTGATGCATATTTCCATTTGATGGAGGAGTTCACTTGGGAGGGCATCTAGCATGACATATTTTAGCATATGGAGAGATGCATAGCCTGGATGGTTATGAAGAGGAGGTCACAGCCACTTCCCTACTCATTGGAGGTGAGGGAGAAATTCTAGTTGAGCCATTTCAACTCAAGATCTCAAGTACATGATGGAGAAGGTATAATTTCACATTTTGTATTGTACTTCTTTTCCTTGTTTGAGTAGCATGATGTATCAAAGAGGATTGTTCCTTCTTGAATGATATATGATGATGTACTTGCAGCTACTTGTAGCATTGATTTTGGCTACTTTATTGGTGGATTGTGGGGGAAGCCACATGACTCTTGGTGTGCACCATTGACAACACGTTGTAACCTCATATTTCCATCTTATCAAATGACTGTGGCAACAAACAAGTGGCTGGTGAAGCACTTGTTATTACTACGCTGGTTCCATGAGTGGAACTATGATTCACTCTCCGATTGTCATTTGACAACTTGTTCTCACTGTATTTTGCTTCCATATATTTCTGGTATGCTTATGCTCATGGGAAGCTTTGATTGGAGAGTGGGCTTGGAGTTGAAAATGCCCATTGGGAGTATGATTCTCCCTATTTCACATGATGTATGTTTCAGGAGAAACAATGGGCACACCATGATTGCCATATCACCCCTCTTTCCTCCATGTAGGGGGAGCCATTGGGAGAACATGCGTTATTTGAGGGGGCACTTCATGGTTGATTCATTTTTTGGGGTGGCTTGGGCCAATTTTGGAGGCCATGACATTTCAGCCCAATATCAGCAACCTCCACATACTTACCATAAATGGAGGGAGAAACTACTTGGATGGGAAAATCTAAACTCTCCATTCATCCCCAACACATTGCATAGATCTGGGGTTGAAGATTCTTATGATGAGCTACCTAGAATGGCTCATTTCATTTGGATGATTGCATGGGTTAAGGATTCACTCATTGGAAATAAGACTTCCCATGTTTTTCATCACTCCTACCTTGAGGAGGCCATTGAACAACAAAGATATTTCCACTTACATCTTCCATTTTCTCATGATGTACACTTTCCTGCTTTACATACTTGGAGGGAGACATTGGAGGATAGATTCATTGCATATTATGATGAGTTATGGTGGGGTCTATTGATGAGGATGCCACAAAAATAAGGAAGGGGGAATTTTGCTCTACCTTGCAGTTGCTTGAGGTCAAGCAACATTTGCAACATTTGAAGGGGAATTTGCTCATCTATTTCGCTTGCTTGAGGTCAAGCAACATTTGGAAGGGGGAGGACTGTAATATTCCTAATTAGCCCAAGCTAATAGGAATATTCAGTTTTTGTTTTGTTTCCTATTTATTGAATAAAATTGTAAAGGAAGATCAATAATAACTCCTAAATAACAAAATAAATCAATGCTCAATGTGAAACAAGCTAAATCTAAGCTATCTTCATAAACACACTCAAGTGTGA
Organism: Pinus albicaulis; assembly: GCA_034641835.2. NCBI lineage: Eukaryota > Viridiplantae > Streptophyta > Pinopsida > Pinales > Pinaceae > Pinus > Pinus albicaulis. The sequence goes on along the minus strand of CM076579.1, from coordinate 475,513,250 downwards.
AAGAGGCTGGATCAATTGAATGGGTCAACAGGACCAAATCAACAGTGCTGTCTAGGTGCAATGTATCTCCAAAAGGCACAGTGAAGTCCATGTTGGAGGCCACTCATGTGAATGAGGCTAATTCATCAAGATGATTTAGGGTTTGGCAAGGCTCCCACATTATAAAATAAGGAGGAGGACATCAAGAGAGGGGTTGATTATTTGATATTTCAGAAGGTGTTGTTTGTTTAGACAATCCTTATTCTCTGGCTGTTTAGCTGAGAATATTGCTGTTTAGCACTTGGGTGTTCCTGGTCGAGAATCCCACCTCTTCCATTAAGAAGCTCTTGGAGGAGTCTTGTTCTATCTTTTCCACTATCAGGCTTTGAGGCCAAGCTTCTTCTTCAAACTACAATCAGATCCTATTTAGGATTTGTTTTTCTTTGCAAGCTACAGTAGTGGAGGCTAGATCTACTCAGATCTAAGCCAATCTAGTGCCTCTTCTCAGTGAGTGTGTCTTTTAACCTCCTCGAAGAGTGTATTGGATCATTAGAGCTGCATTTTCAGATCAAGGCATCAAGCCTATTCAATACTGGAGTTAACATCGTAGTTCCTCTCCCATAACTGCGTTATCTGCAAAGGGAAGTTGCAGGGTGTTTGAGCAACGGTTTTAAGGAGTGATCTCTGGTGTTAAGGAGCTTTCCTTGCACTGTGGTGATCCATGGATTGGCCATCCAATCCAAGTTACCTTCAGATATGATTTGCATATGGTTCTATTTACTGCAGAATTTATGAATATTACTGTAGGACTGCAACTTAGATCTCAGATCTACTCACTGTTGTTCATGATTTGCTCATATCCCCAAGGGGAATGCATTAAGGAGCCCATCTAGTACACAGATATGTATTGGATCTATATTTTTGTATACAGATCTTCTCCAGATCTGAAGTGTAATATATACCAGCTATAGCATCAATAAAATAATGCTGTCAAGCTTTGCAGTCTCCATATGTTGTTGCAACGCCTCAATCTTGAGGGTTTCTTCATATAATTCTTTTGTTTCTCTCTTATATACTGTATGAGCATCACTATGTATCTGATTTACTGATGTAAATACCACATTTCATCCATCACCTTTAGAAAATCACGCTTTCTGTGCTTCAATAAATTCTCAGTAATTAAGTCATGGGATTGGGCATTTTTGCCATATCTAGAGTGGGAGCTATGTTTACAATAGAGTCATTTTTTCTCATTTCAAATTTGTCCGTGTGTCCCACATGACCCAAGCTACGAGATTCCACCATCACTTTCCCTTATTTTTTACGCTTATCTATGAAATTAACCTTTTTAGGGCATAAATTATTTGCTTTTCCCCAACTTTTAACAACGCAAGAAGTACGTCAGTCAGAGTCTGTATTGATGGCTATGTGTTTTTAACACCTCCTATGAGCTTATTTAACACTTCATATCCATTATTGTGTTTATACATTGCTGCAGTCCCTCATTGGGAATTTATCAAGCCATACTAGGTGTCAGGGGCCTGTTTTCCCCACCTAGAAGAATTTGTTTTCGATACCCTCTTGGATTTAGGACTTATATACTCAGATATAAGGGATCCAAGTGCTGCTTTCAAATCCTGTAGCAGCCATTCCTGGAAAATGTGTTTTCCAGTCATGCTTTGCTGACAGTTCCCATTTTGGGATATTACAAGCAGCTGCTGGAACAAGGTGTCGTTTAATCAATTACATCACCATGTGGGTCACCCATCATAATTGGGCCGAAAAATGATGGGACTTGGTGGATGTGTATATATTATAGGGCATTAAATAAAATCACGCTCAAGAATAGATACCCACTTCCCAAGTTAGATGATATGTTGGATCAGTTGCAACAAGAAAATACTTCACCAAGTTGGCCTTGAAGTCTGGATATCACCAAGTTTGGGTCAAAGAAGAAGACACCTGGAAGACTGCCTTCAAAACCATTCAAGGTTTGTATGAGTGGTTAGTCATGCCATTTGGCCTATTTAATTCACCAACTACATTTATGAAATTAATGAATGATGTATTGCACCCCTTTGTAGATTCAATTGTTATTGTCTATTTGGATGATATAATGGTATATAGTGCTACATGGGAGGAGCATATTTCACATTTGAAGTAAGTTCTGGAAAAATTTAAGATGCACCAACTGCTTGCAAATCTCAAGAAGTGTGAGTTTTTGCAACAGTGTTTAGTGTATTTGGGGTATGTGATCAGTGGAGGAGAAATGAAGATAGATCCTTCCAAGATGGAGGCCATCATGAAATGGTTGGTGCCTACTAATTTTTATAAGGTTAGGAGTTTCATTGGGGAAGCACAATGCATGAGGAAATTCATAGCCTCATTTTCAGCGGTAGCAGCACTGCTTCATGCCATAACAACAAGTGGCAAGAATTTCCAGTGGGGAAAATGTTAGCAGATATTTTGAGAATTTAAAGAAGAAGATTCGTCAAAGACTAGTTCTGGAATTACCAAACTTGTAGGGACCCTTTGAAGTGGAGAGGGATGCGAGTGGGTATGCTATGGGAGTTTTCTTGATGCAGGAAGGAAGGCCCATATGCTACCAATGTAAAGTATTTCATGGGGAAATTCTTAACTTCCCTACCTATGATAAGGAGATCTATGCCATGGTCCAAGATGTGAAGAAGTGGAAGCACTGTATGATGGGAAAGGAGATAGTAATTCGCATAGATCACCAGTTGGTACAATACTTGCAGGCCTAGAGTAAGCTACAACAGACCAGGAATTACAAGTGGATGGGGATTTTATAGTAGTTTATCAAATATAAGAAGGGAAGAAAAGACAAGTTGGCCGACATGCTTTCAAGGCCACCCACATTAAAGATCAAAATTTTGGGGACTCTTATGCACATGGAGCCATTCACCCATCATTCATACAGAGAGGCATATTCATAGGATAACTTCAAGGAGGTGTATCAATAGTTGCATATTCATAGTCATGTGCACAATGGTGACAACACTGCTGACTACCATCTCCAGTATGGGTTAGTGTACAGGTTGGATAAGCTATGTGTAGCTAAAGGTCAATGACTATAGATGATTAGAGAGGCTCACACCTCCTAGCTTGCAGGGCACTTTGGTGTAGGGAAGGTCATGGCTAACTTGTAGAGGTATATGTACTGGCCCCAAGATGCAAGAGCAGGTAGCTAGGTTCATAAGAGGATGCATGCTTTGTTCTATCAAGAACCCTAGCAACAAGAAACAAAGTCTATATCATCCCTTACCTCTACCTATTCATCCTTGGGAAAACATTTCCATGGAATTTGTAGGATGTTTACCAAAAAAAAAGAAGGGACATAACTACCTGTTTATGGTAGTTGAAAAATTTAGCAAGATGTGTGTTATGATGCCCTGTAAAAATACCATCAACGAGAAATAAGAAACAAACATGTTCTTTGGATAGTTCTAGGTTCACTTTGGGGAAGCAGCAAACTTGTTCTTTGGACAAGTTTGGGTTCACTTTGGGATACTAAGGAGCATCATTTTAGACATGGATACAATATTTCTCAGTGAATTCTGAACTACATAGTGGTAGAATATGGATACAAAGTTGAAGAGATCTACAACATTCCATCCACGAACAGATGGGAAGACAAAAGTAGTCAACAAGAATTTGGTGCAACTTCTGAGGGGATACAATAAGAAGCATCCGAAGATATGGGATGAAAATATGATATATATACAACATTCTTAAAATGAAGCAGTCCACATGTCTATAGGAAAGTCCTCATTTGAGACTTGTTTTGGATAGTTTCCACCACCACCTTTAGATATTGCATATATGTAGTAAGGAGGAGTGAGGGAAGATCTTACAAGAGATGCTTTGAGGGCTGAAAATTTTATATAGAAGATTAGGAAGATCCATCTACAAGTACAATAAACATTGTAGAAGTCACATGAGAAGTATAAGGCCATACATGATAAACACAAAACAAAGAAATTTTTCAAGGTGGGTGACAGAGTATGGCTACAGTTGAACAAGGAGAGGTTGCAGGGGTTTGGTAATAAAATCAAGGCTTTGAGGTATGGTCCCTTTGAGATACTGGAAAAGTTGGGTGATAATTCCTATTGACTTAGTTTACCACCATATATGCACATTTACTTAGTTGTGAATATAGAGAAATTGAAATTCTATGAACCCTCCATGCTAGATCAGGAACAGGAATAGGTCCTACCTTCTATGGAGTATTTGGCTCCAGATGCTCAGGAAAAGTTGACATAAGATATAGTTTTACAAAATATATCCATTAATACAAGATATGGGTAACATGACCTTTGGCGTATTGGGTTGAAGGGACAACTTCCATGCAAAGCTAAATGGTACACCAGAGAGAAGGTGGAGGAAAAATTGCCTCACCTCATTCAGTAAAATATTTTAGTAACCAAAAGCCTCCCAAAATCGGGAGGTGTAATCCATATTATATCATTTTATTTCCCATCTCGATGCATTCAGAGTGGAAAAAGTGGAGGAATCAACTCATGGGACCATTTTTACCGGTGGGACCCAGTTTGGAAAAATGGGGCTTGAAACCTTCCGGGAGTGTTTTGAGGCATCAAATGAAGTTTTTTGGGGGTAAAATATTTCGCTATATTGAAAAACCTTTTCATGCTATTCTACACACAAATATATTTCCAACATCACACGAAGCATGTCAATCAAAGTCTATATGCAAAATTTCTGCCACTCATAATTTGACATTCCTATTTTCACCACCATGGTTTGAGATTATGTCACACCAGCCCTCATTAATGATGGAAAAATGGATTAGCCACTTTTTTGTGATGTAAAATACTCTAGAAGAGTCTATATTTTAACTCCATTTAAGAGTTGATGTAGTCAATCTTAACCACTAGTAGGCTATCGAGTTGTGTTATAATCGGGCCACTAGGAGGAAGAGGCATTTCATTCTTTCGAGAGAATTTTGTCTCATAGATGTGCAAAGGTATCAAAGAGAGATAGGAGATAGACCAAAAAGAGATTATTTGTGCACTATAGCAACCCATAGGCAACAAACATTACTTCTTTGTACCTGCAACTTTTTTTCCAGACAGAGAAAGAGAGCGAAGAAACCTCACGTTCCAACTGGGTTTTCTTTCGAAAGGGTTTCCTAGAGCATATCTTGTGTCTTATGTGTGTATGTGAGCTTATTTTTTATTTATATAATTTTATGCATAATTTCCATTCGAATGCATGCACTAATTATAGTGAAATTTACATATCCAAAGGTCTAAATAAACTGTAATAATGTAGAAATTCATAATTTTAATATATTATTATAAGGTCCAATGGAATATACAAGGCAGTTTATGGATCAACCTTAATTTATGAATTCTACTGGTCTCTTTCTAAAACCATGGGTTCCTTGATTCGACCCTAAAAAAAAAGGATTTCTCCTATCCTCTAGTGTGGATCAGGCTATACTCTTTTGTCACATGAGTATTAAGACCTAGAAATTTTAGGTCACATTGGTGATAAACTAGGGAAATTTGTGACACTCTCAGATATCACGAGAACTGAGCATTACACATCATATGCCACGCTGTGTTTATACATGTATTTCACCAAACCACTCCCAACACACATTCATTTCAATTGCGAGGATCTAACTTGGGAGCAAGCAATAGACTATGAGAAAATATTGTTCAGATGTCACCAATACCACGCCTATGGCCATCTTTTCAAAGATTGTCCCAAGAACCCACCAGTAGAAGCAGTACAAACCAATGCAACCACCCAATATGGAGAGGACAACTTCAATACGGTCTCAAGTCGAAAGCAGACTGCCAAGAAAAAAGAAAAATTGTCAAACCCCTCAGGAACTCAAGGTGGAAAGAAATTCTCCCTTATTCAAACTAATCTAGAATAGGATCTAACCATAGGCCAAACCCAGGGGTATACAATGGATCCTACAACACAACCGACAAAAGAAACATTAGCTCCCTCAAATCCTACTCAGAGCAGTAATGAACCCTCTGTAGAAATCCCTTCCCCAACGGAGGAATAATATCTTCAAGATCTAGAGCTGAAACATCTGGATCCACAAAAAATTGCAGAAGAATGGAAACACAAAGACCTTACATCTATTCCATAAGACCATATTCAACTAGTTTCTAGAGCTTACATGTGACATCAATATGTTCTTCTACAAAGATACAACACTCCTAGTACCATTACTTGCCCCTCTTCCTCTTTCTCCATGCAGGAAATAAAGCACAATGCCTCTCAAGAATTCCCCTTGGCCCAGAAGGAGCATAATAAGAAGGGTAGGAAAACCAGTAGTCAGCTCTTGCAAAACCTTGGAAAATTCTTGGGACAAGTTTCCCCTATGAGAACCCTCTTCTCTCCCTTACGATTATCTCAATGATAAAAATAATTTCATGGAATGTGAGAGGATTAAATGAAAAATCCAAGTGTCAAATCCTCAAAAATAAAATTATCATGTATCAACCCAACATTCTCCTCTTACAAGAAACCAAATTCTCTCACCAAACACTCACTCAGATAATCCCTTCCATTTGGAAAAATTGTGATTTCCTTTCTCAATGTTCCTTTGACACGTCTAGAGGATTAGCCATTCTTTGGAATTTGGCTACAATTCATCTTAGAGACACTTTCTCCCTGCCCAGAATTCTTACTGAAAAATTTCAACCTATAGGCACCTCTCAATATAGATTTCTCTCTAATGTCTATGGGCCAATTCTTCCTCAATACAAAATATCTTTTATTTTCAATATTTCCACTATTCATCAAATGGTGTCTCTTGAACCTTGGATTATGGTGGGGGAATTAAATTTGATTTGATTCCTTGAGGAAAATAAGTGAGGGATTAGAAAGTTGAAGGAAGATAATTAAGACTCTTTTAACTCCTTCATTGATAATTGAAAAATGGTAGATGTTGAAACCGCAAGCGACACCTATTCCTGGAATAATCGAAGAGGAGTGTAGAAATATATAAATATATTAAATTGATATTGTAATGTACTAAAACAAAATATTGAATCAATTCTACAAATTGCGGAAACCAATTATGATCTCACAATCACATGAACAAGTAAGAGAAAGAATTATCAATCACACAACACAAGATGTATCTCGGGAAAGCCTTAGCTAAAAACCCCTCTACATGTATATTGAATTGAGTCAAGAACATGAAACAATAAAATGTTATTTCCCTTCCTCTGAAACCTTTTCACTACCTCTGACTTTCTTACACTACCAACCTGTGCACAATATTCTATTGGCACAACTTTCTCTCACAAGCTCCACGCACAAAATTGTACTTTTGATTGCTTGGTCTCACCAACACATGCTCACGAAAACAAGGTTTAAACATGTGCCTTCATTCCTCCTTTTAAAGAAAATTTTCTCTAATTAAGTAATGATTTATTTTATGTCTTCTTCTGACTGCATGCACCGCCTATACAATTTGGATGATTATAAAACTAATAGTACACTTCCCTTTAACTCCAATCTCAACTGGGCCTTCCTCAGAACTGACATGCAACAACTATTTATAGCAAATTATCAGTTATATGATTAATCACTACATGTGAATTAAATCATATTTAATTCACTGGACCTATCACTAGCTCATCTCTTAGTTAGAACTAGTTAAATTGATTTTAACTCAAATAATTGAGTTAACTAATTAAAACTCAAAATAAATTGCAACTGGACCCCCTAAAACTTAGAATGTACTCTACATGCCTCCAGTTTGACCCTCAACTCGAATTGAATGAGCTAACTAAGTATTCCTGACTCAGTTAACACTTATAAGTTGTTATGTGCTGTGGAATTACAATTTAAGTCTAATTTAATTAAGGGAAAACTAAAATAGAAGCCTCATGGGTGCCATTTTCAATATTTATTTTTTCCATTTTCAACACTCCCTCTCAGCAAGAAAGGAATTCAACTATATCCCGATCTTGTATCTTTGGAATATTTTGCATGCAACACTTCTCTCTAGTTTTGTTTCTCCTGCAACTTCTAAAACCGAAATCATCCAAAGTGAATCAATATGATGCATCTGTTTCCAGAGTCTCTGATTTTTGCTAGCTACTGCACTATCTACTAAAAACTCAATGCTGCTACTGACTCTACATCTATGCCATCTGCATTGCTGCCAACTCTAATAAGTGCTCCAGTATCTGACTTTTGTCACTCTAATTTATGACTGCATCAATCAACATTGATCCATCCTACTACCGTGTATTGTGGGCTCTTGTAGTAAGGTAATGATCCATGAGATAAGACATCTCAATGTATCCTACCCAAATTTGTTCTCTTGGGATTTTGAATTCACATTGCCCCATATCTCACCAGGAGGTATGGTTGCATGTTCTCCGTTTGCCCACCTAGCTCGAAATTTTCCCATACTAGAGGTCTCTGCTTGAGTGGATTCCTCCACTCAGTCTCCTCTCTTCTTCTCTAATTGTGGTTGCTCTACAACTATCTGAGGCTTCTTATGAGGATTCATGTTGAGAGATAATTCATGCTTCCTCTCAACCACCAAGTATATAACCTTTTCATTGCTCCTCAAAGCTTTGCATGCATCTAGTACCTCAAGTGCATACAATTTCTTGACTCACGCATGCTATAATTGTCCTACCATCTCAAAAAAAAATTGTCCAAAGAGCTCATTTTAAATCAATGATATCTAAATATGCTATTTGTTTTTGAAAATTTTACACCAAAAGTTTCAAATCTTCTCTGCAAACTCGTCGCCGAAAGTATTCCTGCTCTAATACCATGTATAAATCCACATAGATAGATTCAACTGATCTTGTAATGTACTAGAAAAAAATACTGAATCAACTCTACAAATTGTGGAAACCAATTACAATCACACAATCACATGAACAAGTAAGATAAATAATTATCAATCACACAATACAATATTTATCTAGGGAAAGCCTCAGCCAAAAACCTTGTTATTTGTATCTTGCATTAAGTCAAGAACATGAAACAATAAAATTCTATTTCGCTTCGTGAGAAACCTTTGCACTATCTCTAACTATCTCACACTACCAACCTGTGCACAATCTTCTCTTGGAACACCTTTCTCTCACAAGCTCCATGCACAAACTTGTGCTTCTTATTACTTGGTTTCACTAACTCATGCTCACCAAAATAATGATTAAACTTGTGCCTCCATTCCTCCTTTTAAAATAAATATTATCTAATTAAGGAATTATTTATTTTAGGTTTTCTTCTCACTACATGCACCACCTATACAATTTGGATGAGTATACAACTAATAGTACACTTCCCTTTAACTCCAATTTCAACTGGGCCTTCCTCAGAACTAACATGTGAAAACTAATTATAATGAATTATTAGTTATCTGATTGATCGATGGTCATGAATTAAATCATATTTAAGATTCAATAGACCTATCACTAGTTCATCTCTCAGTTAGAACTAGTTAAATTGTTTTTAACTCAAATAATTGAGTTAACTAATTACAAATCAAAATAAAATGCAACTAGACCCCTTAAAACTTAGAGCGGACTCTACATGCCTCCATTTTGACCCTCAACTCGAATTATTTGAGCTAACTAAGTCTTCCTGACTCAGTTACCACTTGCAAGTTGTCATGTGATGTTGAATTACAATTTACTTCTAATTTAATTATGGGCTTTACTCTAGTTTTGGTTCAAATAGGTATCATGGTCATCATCGCTATCATACTTACATGAAGAGTGATAAAAGATATTTTCTGGATGAGTTTAAGAAATCAAAACCACCTACATTTTATGGATAAATGAATAAGTCATGGGATGTCAAAGCGTGGTTTCTTTGAACAAATGAATTCTTCATATTGCATGATTACGCAGAGAACACAAAGGTAAAAATAGCTACATTCAGTATTAAAGTTAAAGTAGACATCTGGTGCGAAGATGTAAACAATGTCAAAGACATTTGGGAAGAGAAGATGACTTGGAGTGAGTTCAAGGGACTATTCAGGAAGAAGTATCTATCAGAGAGATACTATGATGATAGGTGTTGTGGAAAATATGTACGGCCAGCGTGGGGATCTCCGGTAGTCCCAATTATACTTTGAACCGTTTGGAATAGGGATCCCGTCCGGGGTGTGGGTCCGGCTACCGCTTAAATG